>CM061227.1:29124112-29582185 GCA_030844895.1 Ambrosia x helenae | reverse complement strand
CCCCCCCCCCCCCCCACACACCACTCCTTATAGTTCTAAACATATAACTAATAATTAGTCACTTCTAATGAACAATGATCTGAGTAATATTTACTAAAAAATACTTAAGTCTGTCGAATAACAAAAACATATGCAAACCTCAAATTTACAGCAATTGAGTCTTCCATTTCTCTTGCAGAATCAAGAAGTCTTTCTGCTTGATTATGGCATGATCACATCTGCAATCGTAGGAAAGATCATTCAACTTACTGATCATCATAATCATGCACTGCAACTTGCAATAGAGATCATATTAACACACATTATTTACCCACCTATGAAGATAATTTTCCAGCAACATTTCAATTTCTTCCTCCTCTTCTGAAAATGATGAAAATGAAACCAACCCATACGTTAAAACCATAGTTGTCAAAAGCGCGCGAGGCGCACCAAGTGCGCTGCGCCCTGTGAGGCGCGCATTTAGGCGCCGAGGCGCACTATCAGGGCTGTTTCAGATGATTTTCTGGCCAAATTCAGGCTAAAAGTTGCCTAACCTCTAAAACATCCTAAATGAGCTATGAACAAGTCCTAAACAACCCTAGAACATCCTAAAGTAGCCCTAAACAAGCCTAAAAACATCTCTAAAATCCCTAAAAATGTATTTTATATACTATGCGCCTAACTATATAAAGCCCTCGTTTTTTATGTGCCTTGCGCCTAGGCTCCGGGCTTGGCCTATGCGCCTTGAGTGCGCCTAGGCGCTTTGACAACAATGGTTAAAACAATTTTCACAACCATACTATGCAACACACTTACCCTCAGCAATCTGTTTATCAAGTGGAACTGAGCACTCTAAGTCGGTGTTTCTATTCAACATGCAGTTTCTGCCCACAATACAGAGACGACGTATTTCTTGAGAATCTTCTAACATATCAAGCAGCATTTGTCTAAGCGCCCCGCTTTGGATCCAGCTCCACCTTCCAATTAAGGGGTTTTTTTACTCCAGTTCACGTAATAGGCAGTAAAATTTAAGAAAAATGGTGGGCTAATTAATTATACCAAGTTTGCTTGCAGATACGAAGTTGTTCCAATATATTAGCTGTTAATCGTTTTGGTAAAACCTTAAGTAGATCTTGCACCTGAAGTACAAAGAAAGTTTTGTTTTCTGTTTAACATGTGGCTGGTCATTAGTGGTCAATATAGTTTTTCTTCATGATGGTCTAATACTCAAAAGTTACAAATAATAATAATAAAATAATAATAATAATAATAATAATAATAATAATAATAATAATAATAATAATAATAAATATATATGATCTTACCAAAAATAAAGTGAAAATGTACTCAATATATTTCCATACTCACATGTGGGTCTAAATCCATTAGCCTGTGCTCAAAGAGTTGTATTCTTGAATTAAGGGCAGCTTCGACAACCTGAAGTCAAAGTCAAAGGCAGATTTCTTTTAAAACATTAGTGAATCCAAACCCTGAAAACTTGAATAAAGTTCGCAATAAGATGAATGCAAAATTGTAAACAAAGTGGCTAATACTAATCCATAGAAAGAGCATCTAAGTTTCACATACTAGTAACCCAAAAAACTTATATAGAAAAGAACCAACCTCAAGCTCAAATGGCATTACTACAGCTCCGCCGATCATACTTTTAGGATTTAAACGAGGTAATAAATCGTCTATAAAGCTTTTTCCGCCTTTACTGCAATTAACAGAAATGAACCCACAAAATTTATGTCAATTTAGTAACTGATTCTTCTTCCTTTCCCCAATAACTGTTTAAGTAGAAATTAGGATTTACAGAAATTACATTGCTGGACTATGATATGAACAATACTTACCGCTGATAGTTAAATATAAAGACACTATCTTGCATTGCAATTGCTCGCAAGGATCCCAAATTCAACAGTATGGCATTTTCACGAACCTATGAAAGAATTCACAAAACGTGTGTATTAATATGAACAGAAATTGCCGTGCTTATTTTTACACTTTAAATTTATTTAATAATGACTAATGCACACACCTCTAAGCCTACTCCTAAGCCTTCGCCGATGTCCACCATGGGGACCATAACCCTCAACAACTTGGGAAAAACACCTTAATACCACAAGTCCTTTGGTGCTTATGTTTACGCATGACTTCATAACAGTAGATTAGCTTGCCACTTACCAGCAAAGATGGCATTGTGTTTGTTAACCACAATGATGGATCAACACTCACTCCTTATGTCACGAGGACGAAGACCTGATAACAAAAAACCTAAAGTAAGCCAATGCCCAAATTTAGTTTCATCAATTAACAATTTAACATAACTGCAAATCTAACAATCGTGAAGAGTATTAGGGTTTACGTTAACATTAGAACTTCATCGATAATAACAAAATTCTAAATTAAACATAGCTGCAAGAAAATGCAGGTAAAAAATTAACCATTAGCAGAACTGCAGAAACAATCAGCAAAGCAAGTGACTGAGCGAGTGAATTATAGTATTTGCATACTTACCACTTGACTTCAGTAGATGTCGTCTGTTAACTTTTCTGGTGAGACCATGCCTTTTGAACTTACTTCAACAACCTTCAAGCGCAAAAACAACACATATGATCAAATTACTGCAAATGAAGTACCTCTCTTCAATTTACCTCATCTAATCTAATCGCAAATAAGTTTAAGTGTTACAGGCTAAAATACATATGTAATCAAATCACTGCAAATGAAGTACTTCTGCTTCATTATATCTCATCTAAACGAATCGAAAGCTTTCAATGTCACACACTAGAACATATATGAACAAATCACTACAAATGAACTACTTCTACTTCAATTTACCTCATCTAATCACATCTAAATAAGCATTCGATGTCACAGACTACAACATATATATGACCAAATTACTGCAAATGTACTTCTGCTTCAGTTTAACTCAACTAGTCGAATTGAAAAATAAGCTTTCAACGTGTCACAGATTAAAACACATGTATATTCAATTACTGAAAATGAAGTACTTCTGCTTCAACTTACCTCATCTAATCGAATTGAAACTAAGCCTTCAACGTGTCACAGACTAAAACACATATATATTCAAATTACTACAAATGAAAGTACTTCTGTTTCATTCACCTCATCTAATCAAATCGAATATAAGCTTTCAATGTCACAGACTAAAACACATATATGATCAATCACTGCAAATGAAGTACTTCTGCTTCAATTCACCTCATCTACTCGAATCAAATATAAGCTTTCAATATCACAGGCTAAAACACATATACGATCACATTACTGCAAATGTGCTTCTGCTTCAATTCACCTAATCTAATCTAATCTAATCTAATCTAATCTAATCTAATCTAATCGAATATAAGCTTTCAATGTCACATATATGATCAAATCACTACAAATGAAGTACTTCTGCTTCAATTTACCTCATCTAATCAGATCGAAAATAAGCTTTCAACGTGCCACATACTAAAAACATTTTCAATATCACATACCAAAACATTAATAACTAATTCAATAAGAACAAAACTGCATAACAGCAATCGAAAGAAACCTCATAAACCGGATCACGACTGCCAATGTTAAGCGCATCAGACAACGACGAAACATTCCTCTTCGATATTCCACCGCTCACATCCTTCTCAAACTCATCCGAGCTTTGTAACCTATCATAACCTGATTCATCATCACCATTAGTAGACTATCCTCCGTACTCTCAGTTGATTTCGCATAACGTTTAGACCGAACAGTAGACAAAACCTCAATGGAACTGGAAACAGAAAATAACAGCTTTTACGTAGAGAATTTCGACGGAGTTTTTGACTGGATTAATGTGTGTTTAGTGAACTGAATATGTAGGTGAATGATGATCGATGAACTGCAGGAAGTGTGATGAAGAAGAAGAGGTTGGAGTAATGGTTATTATAGACATTTTATTATGGTTGAGTTGAGTTAGTGATGGTTGAACATATTGTATAGGTATATATAGTGGTGGTTGTTGTGGTGGTGGTGTTAGGGTTGGTGAGGAGGAGGATGACTGGTGGTGGTTATTGGTGGTTATGTTTGTTCCACGTGGATATTATTATCCATCGTAGTTCTTTTATGTGACTTTGCAGCTAACTTTTATAGAGCGTTACTTAAATAAAATATTATACTTTCAAATAATTGTAAATTTATACAATCTATAAGTTATTAAGTTATTCATTTTAACGAATATAACTTGTGTGAGGGCAAATCCCGTGAGTTATTGTTAAGAAGTAATGGGATACCATTGAAGGCTTTGAAAATCTATCTATCTATCTATCTATACATATTATAAATCAAAGTCATTTTAATGACATGATACTTAAAGAGGTATTCTCTTCTTCTTTAAATGTGTCATGTGTCATCCCATGTGGCAAGATATTTTAGGAAAAAAATAATTAAAAAACAAAATTGGATTTTCACCCTCATGTTTCATCTCATAATAATTTAAACGTTAATATCTTTAATATACGAGATTTTTAAAGAAAAAAATTACATCAAATTAACGAGCGTTTTATAATCTTTCCGAGTACCATAGTGCTATATAAAAAAATGGAGAAATTTTTTTGTGGGGTTTTGTTATACAGGAAAAAAAACACAAAGTGTTCAGGTAAATCATTAATCATGTATAGGCAAGTCACTAATTATATTCAAATCAGTAATTATGAATTTTTTTTCAACCAGAGCCGAATAGGTTAATAGAGTTATACGTTGTTTTAAGTTAAGTATCAATATTAGGATGTTAGAGTTGTACGTTTGTTTTAGTCTTTAGGATAGGTGTTAATATTATAGTTACATTAAAGTTCTACATTCTTTTAGGTTAGGTGTTAGCATTGGAGTTGTACATTGTTATTTGTTTTAGGTTAGATATTAACATTAGAGTTATACATCAGTCTATTTCATATGTGATGTATCATATTAAATTTCTCAACCCGGACGCTCCCGGGTATAATCTAGTACATAAAATATGACAATCGTAATGGGATAATTCTATGTAACGACAAAAAACTACGTTGCGTCGTTATATTCAAAAGTCACGGAATAGTTACGTCATTGTATACGAAAGTCAAGTTATTCAAACATAATTATACCGAAACGTATATAAAGATAAGCACAGCGGGTGCACATTACAGCGGGACGGTTTAAACATAGATAAAAAAACATCTAATGGTTATTTAAAGACGAGCAATGGACAATTTAAATACATGAACGGTTTAAAAAAAAACTTCTAAACCAGTCGCTTGGTTTAAAAAAACGTTACATGTCGAAACGTAGATAAAAATAATTTGTGAGGACGTTGATAATATATATATATATATATATATATATATATATATATATATATAGGATCTGGATCATATGAAAACTCACATGAGTTGTGAGAACTAGAGAACTCCATTGGACCATTCACAAAGTGACACCTCACCACCTTTATAGTTTTTGTATTTTTTTTATTAAGGGTAATAAAGTCTTTTGCACACAATAATCATGGGTATTTTAGTAATAACACCCCACCCCCACCCTAAATAAACTCTTTTAAATAACAATAAAAATAATAATAATCATAAAAACTCACACCTCTCTCCTTTCACACACACACATCAGATTCTCTCTCCCTCTCTCTCTCTCTAAAAAAAAAAAGAAGAAAACCAGATCTGGGGATGGGATGGCTGAGGACGTGGGGTGTGATTGAGGCTGAGGACGGGTTGAAGACGAGGGGGGGTCGACGAAGGGTGGTGGCTGATGGTTTTTCAGGCGATTGGTTTTGTTTTGGGGGTGGATCGCCGGTGTTTTGCAGGTGGTTTGTTGGGGGGTTTTGTTGGGTTCGGTCGGTGGGAGACGGTGGTGGTGGCTGAGGGGTGGTGGGAGATGACGGTGGGAGACGACGGTGGTAGCCGAAAGGGTGGTGGGAGACGGTGGTGGTGGTTAAGGGGTGGTGGATCTGATTTCAGACGGTGGTGATAAAGATTCAGATGGTGGGGAGGTGGTGGATCTGATGATGTGACAACCTGCACCCTTCACTTTTCATAAATGTGCATAATTGGTTCCTCAACTATTTCAAATTTTTCATTTTTAACTCTCGTATTTTAATAGGACCAAAATTCACATATTAATAAAACTTATAATTTTTATAAGTAAAAGTATGCACTTTCTATACTCACATCTACACCCAGCACGTATGTTTCAGACCTTGATACTCAAAGCCCTTAATTTTCGGTCCTAAAACAACTTAGAAACAGAAGGAAACAAGTCTATAACTTAAAATTGATTAAATTAGAAAAATTATTTTTTAGCCCTCGCGGTCCGCTAAGACAGTCAAACAGTCAAAGTTCCAGTCAAAAGTCCTAGTCAAAGTCTCAGTCAAAATCCTAGTCAAAGTCTGAGTCAGATAGTCAATTCATCTTAAAACCTTACTTTAATGTGTTGACCAATTTAAAGCCTAATTGAATCCAAAACTAGTATAAATACCTACCTATGACCCATTACACTTTGCACCTCTAAATCGATTGTTTCAATTCGATTAAACTCTCCCTCATACCTTTCTTCTATAGTATATTACTTCTACATTTGAAGCTTTGATTATAAGCTCACGTAATTGGCGAATTGAAGCTGGATATTTTTTTCTTATTCGGTTTCTTTTCTTCTAAATTGGACTAGTTTCGTTGTTGAGTCTTTGGATTGCTCGCATTTTCACGCTTGCTTAGTCATCTAGTTATTTGGCGAAAGTGAGTATTTCCTATCCCCTTTTTGCTTTTATTCATTTTTGGGGTGTTACATGTACACTTATACAAATTACAAATACAAGTTCACATTTTTACAATACAATTCTAGTACTATATGCATTTGCTTACAAACGTGCTTTATGCTTAGACATTACATGTAGAATACATTTGTACTTAGTGAAATCATTAACATTGTTACAAGCCGACCTTAACATTGGATAGCGCTATTGGATTGACAAACCGACTAGGTTGATTCTCCCCCTTTTTCATCGGAGAATCCATGGTCATTGTTAAGTTATTATCCAATTATTTGGATAAGTACACCGCCGTTCATTTAGTACATTATACAGTCACAGGATTGATTTCGCTCATTTGTATGATACATAGCTTACATAAATGCACTGTAGCTTTGCACTTGAATTGTATAACGTTTTCCAATTTACTATATGTATTAAATCTAGATTGCTCACCAACATTTCATATGTTGACAAAACTTATTTTGTACATGTTTCAGGTGCAGTTTGATCTTAGTACTATAGCATTGGATTTTAGTGCTTGCTTTTATTAAGTTATTTCAAATTTCATGTTTCGTTCAGACTTTTGTATTTTTCCCATTTCATCTATGTAAGACAATTTAAATTTAATCAATAATATATTTACATTTTAGTACCATGTGCTTTTGAACAATCGTCACTACGTGACACCTCGATGATTCCGCCATCGGTTGGGGTGTTACAGATGATGACGGTGACAGTGGGGAGCGCGGTGGTGACGGTGGTGACAGTGTGGAGGCGATGGTGACGGTGGATCTGATGATGATGATGATGATGATGAGATGAACAGGTATGTTTTTATTATTATTATTGTTGTTGTTGTTGTTGCTATTATTATTATTACTAGTAGGAAGACTCGCGCGATGCGGCGGGAGTGACACTTTTATTTCAGTACTTATTTCAAATTGTATAGTATTTGTTGTAGCATCATTGCGGGGATATACGTTATAAGCGTTACACATGTCTAGTAACTAAAAGATTTAACATTTAAATTGTAAAGTACTTTTAAGAAACATTTAATAAAATAAAATAGCATACGAAAGGAAAAAAAAGTATTAATAAACATAGAAGTTGAGAAAAAATAAAAGCCTAGCGAACTACTTGAATCATGAGATCAATTTAGTCATACACGTTTCAAGTCTGTATGATCTCATCTATATTGTCTACCCACAATTCGTCATCAAGAACGATCACTGAAATTTCTTGTATATCTTCATGTTTGATTATTACATCTTTTGGTGAGGATGAGTTTCCTCCTATCTAAAGTGTCATCAAATATGTCTTCTTTGTCATTTTCATCATAACTGTCTAGATCAATAACTTGACTCCATTTCCATTAAGAGAGCATCTTGGATTTCTTCCTATTAATTTCATGCATCCGATCCTTAAAATAAATTAAAAATATTTAATAAACAAGTTAATAGACAATGAAATAAATGTTGATATTACCTATTCACTAAATCATGTTGAAGATCAGATTTGTAGGGACTAAACATTGCATCATAGCAAATAATCTCAACACTATTATCACCATTATCCTGCAATAAAACACATACAATATACCACATAAAATAACAGCCATGCTAATATAAAAAATTAAACATTAATAAATTCAACCTTAGACGCTTGTATGGCTATTCGTTTGTTCATCCTCCGTATGTTTTTCATCTAAATGAATATGCAAAACAAGAAGTTAACACTTAAATGATTAAGATATGTATAAAAGGGTATAATTAGTAAAATAGGACCAATGAAAACCTAAACTAACAAATAACCAACATTATAAGGTTCAACTTTTTGAATTCAGTATCCATGCCTACGTATTTTAGCAAGTGAAATAGGTGTGAATTAGTATGTATTTATAGAATAAACTTTAGTAGGTAGCACATGTTTTAATTTTTAAATTCATGATTTTCCATCCCTTTAAATCATAAAATTTTGTTTAAAAACTTTAGTAGGTTTAGCACATGGTTTAAATTTTGAAATTGATGATTTTCCCACCCCTTTAATTAGGAAATTTGTTTATCTTTGACTAAAGTATAAAAAATTATTGTGTTTATCTTTTTTTTTTTAAACTTTGTTAAAAAAGAACTCCTTCAAATTAAGGAGTTTTGTTGTTATTAACATAGATGTTCATATCACATAGATATATAATATGAATCATGTGTTTTCTACCAAATTAATGCAGCTAAGGTTTTTAAAAGAAATTTACCTATAATTATCTACAATACATTTTTAAATTTTTTTTCTAAACTTAATTATTTTAAAAGTTTTATTATTTAGCTAGTTATGTTTATTTAAAAGTTTAATAGGATTTTCTTTTAGTTAATTATATTTATGTGTGTATACCTGTTATATATGCATGCTCATACCCATATACATATGCATATATTGCTAATGTTGATTATTTAAATAGGGTACTACAATTGAAGTTATCAGTAACAAACGTGATAAAGCCTTCTTAGAGCTCAGTCTTGTGTTGTAGTTTTGTTACCGTGTGACAAATTATTTGTCTGTCAAAGCAAGGATGAACCATAATGTTTAACAACATTATCATATTTTAAGAATCACCCAAAACTGATATGTAGATTTCGAGTGCCTTGTTTGGTTTTTTAAATCGTTGCATTTGATTTATGTGAATTTTTCATTATTAGGCGGAACAGTATATTTAACACCAAATTCAATTTTACAATTTTTAGTTTTACTTGATCATGAAATGGTGTTATGATTCAACATCCATAATAATAATAAATCCATATTATATTTCATCAAGTTAGTATTTAAAACATAAAATGCAATAATCACTTGTACATAAGACATTCTTTCTTGTACATTTCAATCCACACATCAGTATTGATTATGACAAACACCGACACGTTGACAAAGATGAGCTGGTCGTCATGGTATATTCGAATGTTTTTAAAATATAATAGTTTTAAAGTTATGATAGAATTAAATAAAAGAAATTATAATTTTGTAGGGGAGGGAGGAAAATGTAATTACTAACTAAAAAATTAGGGAATTAAAGTGTAAATAATGTATGAATGACTATTTTTACCATCATTTTAGGGTTGTTAATGAAAAAATTAGTTCTTAACTTTAGGTATCTTAAAATACCCATCCCTCATGCATTATATATAGTATAGATTATTATATTATTTCTGTTTTTATTATTTTTTTTCCTGTTATTATTATTATTTTTTTTATTTTTTTCTGTTATTATTATTACATTTATTATTATTATTATTATTATTATTATTATTATTATTATTATCTGTTATTGTTATTATTTTTATTTATTTTTTCTGTTATTATTATTACATTTATTATTATTATTATTATTATTATTAATGATGTTATGGTGAAAGATAGGTTTTTTTATGTTGAAAGTTTTGGGGGGTTTTGTCAGGAGATGATGCTGTGAAGAAGATGATGTTTTGCATTTTAAGGACCGAAGTTGTGGAGACGACGATGAATGGTGTAGTCTCTTTATAAGAAAACACTGGTGTAAACATCAGTTTACACCAGTGTAAAAACGAGAGTGATATGACAGAATGTTCAATTTGAATTTTTTTAAATTAAAAAAATAAAATAAAGTTTAAAAAACTTAAATTATATTATATTATTTTAATTAAAATAATAAAATAAAGTTTAATAAATATGACTTTTTTTAATAATGGAATAAAAAATAACATAATATTATATTATATCTTCTCTCCCATGGGGTTTTACCTAAAATGCCCCTAATTGTACTTTAACATAATAAAAAAATACTTATTAATCAAGTAAATACAAAACTCACAACTTTTGATCTCAACCATTGGATTATCAAGATCAATGGTCTATTCATAAGAGTTCTCTAGTTATCACAACTCACCTTAATTCTCACATGATCCTAACCCTTTGAAGTTGTAGTGTAAATTGATTAAAGTAAAAGGAAACAAAACCACATCATTAAAGCTCAGGGCCTTATTGCAAATTTTTAAAAGGTAAAATATAATTTTGTTAAAGTTGAGAGGCAAATGTTAAGTTTATTAAAAATTAGAGGTGCAAATGAAACTTTCACTAAATTATAGCTAAGGGTTTGTGAATTGTTACATACTAATATACAATCATGTATTTTATTGTAACACATATCAATAAACACCATTGGCCAACCACCACCCTGACAGGGTCTATGCAACGCCGACCTATGTCCACATGTCGTCGCCGCCTGCTGCTCGATTTTCTCCATCTCATGTTTCGTCCCAGATCTCGTGGTGTTCCCCATTGATCATAGAGTGTTGATTTAGATTTGGGAGTTCGTGATCTAGTCAACTAACATGACGTTTGTCGCTTCCAAAATTTGTTTCTTGCGAATTTCCGTCAAATGTATACAACCTCAATTTGAGTTCCTCAAACACCTTGTGGTTTGATTTTGAAATTATTTAAACAGTTCGGAATTGGATCACTGAAGGATTAAATCGGATTTGATAATTTGTTTACACACTTCTTTACTCAATTAATATATGATATTAATAAATAATAAAATTGGATTTTATCAAATTAAAAATTGTACACTAATTCCCAACACATCGCATGCTACTGGTGGCGGTGGAAGGTGCCGTAGAAGGGTACGATATTCTCACGGTCGTATGGGGTGTATTTCTGCAGGTAAGGCGATCTCTAAAATTTCAAAGAATTTGTTTGACGAGTAAACTTAAAATAGAACCTTATATTTTTTGTCCACCTCTATAACAAGAAGTTCTACTATATTTATATTTTTTTATTTTTATGTGTGTTAATTGGCCTATGGTATCTACATCTACATCTACACTATATAATTAAAGAAAACACATGAGGGACACATGACACTCCCTCATGAATTCTCTCATCTTATTATTTAATTTAATACAATAAATTCAAATTTAATTATAATAATTGATTTTGCAAAAGCATATTATAAATTTATTAAAATGAATTTTATTAATTATATTAATAATCATAGTTGTAACCGAAATCATTAATAAAATAAAACACATGATTATTTTTACAATATTTGATCTTATATATCTACATCTATATCTACCATTCTACACTATCTACATTTACATATACACTATATAATAAAAGAAAACACATGAGGGACACATAGCACTCCCTCATGAATTCTCTCATTTTATTATTTAATTTAATACAATAAATTCAAATTTAATTATAATAATTGATTTATAAAGCATATTATAAATTTATTAAAATGAATTTATTAATTATATTAATAATCATAGTTGTAACTGAAATCATTAATAAAAGAAAACACATGATTCTTTTTACAATATTTGATCTTTTATATCTACATCTACATCTACACTATCTACATCTACATCTACATCTACATCTACATCTACATCTACATCTACACTATATAATAAAAGAAAACACATGAGGGACACATGGCACTCCCTCATAAATTTTCTCATTTTATTATTTAATTTAATACAATAAATTCAAATTTAATTATAATAATTGATTTGCAAAAGCATATTATAAATTTATTAAAATGAATTTTATTAACTATATTAATAATCATAGTTGTAACTGAAATCATTAATAAAGAAAAACACATGATTCTTTTTACAATATTTGATTTGTTATTCTAAGTTTAAAATTAAGTTTGTTACAATATTTGACAAATGATTATTAATTTTTTTTTTTGGGTCATTGTTTTAGATGTTAAAACCATGCTCAACAAATACATATTAATTTTAATACTTAAAATTCAAAGTCAAATAAACAAATTAAGAATAACACAATGCAATTAGTCAAGCTTTTTTGTGAGACTTTCATGTTGTTCAAACAAATAAATAAAATAAATCAATCAACATTAATCGATTTTTCATAATAGTAATAAAGACAGCACATGGAGTACATAGAACTCCATCACAAAGCCTCCCATTTTATTATTTTAAACAATACATTTATTTTAATTTTTTTTCTTTATTTAATAATTATTACTTATTCAGTTTTTATTTGTTACAACTATAATTATTAGTATAATTACTCGAATTCAGTTTAAATATATATATTCTATGATTTTTGTAAATCAATTAATATAATTATATTATAATTCAAAATTAGAAATAAATTATTAGACATAATTTGAAAATGTTTATGAACTAACAAAAGTAATCTTTATTAATAATTATTTATTTTTTAAGATAGTGTATTTATGTGTTATTAAATTTAAATCGTGTACCTTAAAAACGTGTTTTTTAATATGTGGTCTTTTACTCTAAGTTAAAAACTATATTTCTTACAATATTTTGAACAAACAAAATAAACAAATCAATTCACATTAATTAAATATTTAATTTAATACAAAACTAAATATGTTTGGCTATTTTTGTATTATAATACCTTCATATATAAAATACATTTTATATATGAAAAATCATTATTTGAAATCTTCATTGACTTTGTTTTTTTAAGTTACTTCAATAGAGAAATGCGACATCTAAACAGTATTTTCATTACTAATTCGTTTCAATCTTTATTTCCATGCTATTAATTCACACATTTTTTTTATAATACAGTAAAATTGAACCAATAAATGTCATTATGTTTAAGGACCTTGACGTTAGAAAAAAAATGATTATACACTCAAGGTTAGAAATACTTTGGCTTTGGAATAAACTTGATGTCAAATTCCAAAATGAACAATACTCGATTGGGATTGTTTAACGGATGAGGATATACTTTTAAATTAATTTCATTTTTTTTATATCTTAGCTTAAACATATTTACCTTTATTACTTTTTATTTTTTTGTTTTGTTGTACCTGCAGTCTTATAAGGTAATAGCCACGCCATAGAAGATATATTTTGGAATGTTTGAAAAAAAGTTTTATGTGAATAAAAATGTTTTTTACAATAAATCATTTAGGGGCTGATGAATATTTAATATTTTTTCGATTGTAAAGGCAAATTTTTTTTATTTTAAATAAAATATGTAATCTAATTTTTCTAATTATATTTTAAGTTTATATATAATATATATAATTAAATTTTTCAACCGTGTATCACACGGGTACATATCCTAGTTTAAATAAAAAAAGGAAATTCGGACCCCTCTAGTGCACAAGTGTATATTTAGTCATCCACCCTCTAAAAAGCTCATGCTATTAAAAGATTTGAGAACTTTGGAATGTATAAAGTGAAGCTTTTAGTTATGTATATTTTGCTCATTTTATATATTTTATTAAAAGTTTCAGCTACTCTGCCAAATATCAAAATATATTTAAAAAGCTACATCTACCGGCCAACAACTAGTTTTGCCAAACATACCCGTAATCAAGAGTTAATTACTATTTAAGTCCTTGTGTTATGGTGATTTTAACTAGTGAATCCAAAACGAAAATATTTAACCATCTGAGCAATTGGTTTTTCGATTTGTAACCATTTTAGTCCAAATTACTAACTCCGTTAGATTTTCTTAGTTTTATTATGTTAAATGACATAAATGTCTATACCATTAAAAATAAATATTAAATATTTACTCATAAATATACATATTTCTCTATCACCATTCAGACATCTTAACTGATGTTAGTGAATTGGATGCAGATAGTTATAATTTGAAAATGCATGTGCTCAATAATTAAATATTTTGGATTTGGATTCAAGTAGTTAAAAACACCAAAAACACAGGGACACAAATGGTAATTACTAGGGTTGTAAACGAACCAAACGAACACGAACAAACGGGATTTGTTGTTTATGTTTATTTGTTAAGGAAATAACATGTTCACGAATTGTTCACGACACAGTTACCGAACGAGGTTTTTGTTCGTGTTCGTTTGTTAAGGAGATGAACTCTTTCGTGTTCATTTGTCTTTATTTTAAAAATTTAGGTGTCAGACTAAAACGAACACAAACAAACACCAATAAACGTAAATGAACACAAACATGCATTTATAAACAAAATTGAGCACAAACTTACATATATTAAATTCCAAAAAAATCATCATGGACATTTTTTGCACAAAAAATACTAATTCAATTACCCAAATATAATTGACATAATTCTGATCACATTATTTATCATAAAAACACAAAAATATCATTTAAAACTTGTAGTCCTCGTTTAATTAACTCAAAATAACAGTTAATTAAAATAGTTAAAGTAATACTAATATGTGATACAATAACATATTTAAATAATCTATAGGGCCAGCCTGAAAATTTAGATGTCCGAGCCAAGCTGTAAAAATTGTGCCCGTTAATCTTATCTTTAAGCCTTAACGAAATAAATAATGTAAACTATTTTTTAAGCTACGATTAAAGTAACATCAAATTGATGAATCAAATTTCATTTCCCACTTAGGTTGTAGTCTAACGGTAGAGGAAACAAACCCTGTTGGGGAAGGTTGGGAGTTCAAATCCCACAAATAGTGAAAATATAAATAGTGAAAAAAAAATGAGTGAAAGTTTGGCAATTAAAAAAAATTGTTTCATAACAAAAATAAAAGTTAAAAGGAAGTCAAAACCAATTGGTAAAAAAAAACAATTAAGTGTGAGCCATATTCATTTCATCTTCTTCATCATCTCTAGTCATACACTCATTAATAAACCTATAATTTTTTTTTTCTCAAAACCATTTCATTTTATTTCTTTAATTCTTAACCTCTCTCAACATTTCTTTAGTTTCTGTTTTATATAAATTACCCTTCACTTTGATTAATATTTGATTAACAATTTTGGAGCTCAAACATACAAAAATCCATCGAATTAAGGACACCACTGTTAGGAAAATTAGATTGTCGGAGTGTCAATATGCCCCCGAAAATTAGGCGAGTCCTCCCCGCATCCCTTAAGGGCCCAACCCTGATAATCTACCACTGGAAAATTAGAAGTACTTAAATTAAAAATAAAAAGTTAAAAACCCTAATGAACACAAACGAACATAAATGAACACGTTACCGAACATTCACGAACACAAATGAACAAACGCCACATTCGTTCATGTTTCTTTGTTTAACTAACGAATAAAGTTTTTTGTTTGTGTTCGTTCATTAAACGAACGAACACAAACGAACTTCCCGCCGAATATTTCACAATCTGTTCGTTGAACGTTTTGTTTGTTTACGACCCTAGTAATTACAAATGGTAATTAACTCGGTAATTAATAAAGGGGAAATGGAATTTAATAATCCCAACTTTGGGGTGTAACAACCGCAAAATTAAGGTAATCCCGTACTAATTAATTAAACGCAATTAACGTAATTAAACGTAATTATGTGTTGATTGTTTAACTGAGGCCTTAGAAAGATAGCAATTCCCAATAATGCATAGGAATGCATAAGTTTAATGACAAAGCATGATAGGATCGTGCGCAAGCAAATCTATCCGGTATGGACACTGGCGATTACCCGGTAAAAATTAAATAAGCGAAACGAACCCAGGACACCCGAATATATAATAAATGATATTTTCACAAAATATAATGAGTTTTGGAACCCAAAAGCCATACGTGAAAGCTTATTGTACAAATCTCTCCGGTAACGAATAAAGTGCGCGTACCGCACCCGATACGCGCGTAACACGTAATTTCACCCGGCAAAAGCCGAAATAAATTATCAGTAATTAAACTGGGCTAAATTTAAGGAATATTAATGGTATTTTAATATTCGGGTGACACGCGGTTAAAAACCCAAGAATACCCGGATGGTACCCGAACGAGATTAACTTAAACATAATAATATGGGGTATTATTTAGCAAAGTGGACCCCACAAAAATACCCCTTGGGGCCGGCCTATGGCCCACCCAAAAGATTAATATCTTTTGTTATCTCATTTAAACCCTTCACATTCTTAATCCAATTATTATAAACACTAATCATTTGCTTGCATGGATGTGCATTGGCTAAGAAAAAACCCACTAATCCACCTCCTTCTCTCTCTAATCTCGGCCAAACACCCTCTAATATTATCCCCCAAAGAATTTTCATATCCCACATAATCTCCATTAAATCTTCCATAATCTATACAAGATACACATAATCTTTGGAGATTTGAGAAGGATATTATATACACAAGCAAGAACACTTAAACAAAATCACAAAAACTCCTTCTTCTTCTTTTCTTGTGGCCGTGAGTTTACACCCCTACATTAACATCTTTCTTTCAATTTTTACACTAACAAATCATCTCTAAATCATCATCCATCAAAACCCCTTTGTGTGTTCAAGAGCTTGGAGCTTAACCCCCTTGGAAAAACACACTAAACCCCATCCAATCCAAGGTTGTTGTCTTCCCTAGCCTTGAGCTAGTAGTAAGTTTTACCTTGTTTGATTCTTAAATGTTCATATTTTGTGCTTTTGAAAGCAAGTTGTACATTGATGGGTAATAAAATGGATTTTATAGAGATAATGTGTTTTGTTAGATTAAAAATGGAAGAATAATAATAACATAAATAAATCTTGGATTTATGTTAATAAATGTAATATTTGAAGAAAATGTGATAAAATGAACATACACTTGAGTTAATGGATGATTTGAGCATGATTGATGAAAGGGACTTGAATATGATGGAAGATGATTTTAATCATCATAAGATGATAAGTTAATACCAAAATATATTTAAATTGGTTAGAGAATCATAGGTGAAAAAGTTCCATATTCAAAGTCTACTCACTTGAATAAGTGAAAAGTTGATATGTTGGATAAAAATATGGAACAAACATGTTAATAGCATCTAGGATGGATTATAAGATTATTAAAAGTGGAATGAAGTAAAAAAAATCAAGCATTAAGAAAATGGTTCTTCAAAGTCCACTAAAATAGAAGAGAATGCCAACCATGAAAGATAAGATGAAAAATGCAACGGATATAAGATAAAGGACTAATATTATAACTTGGAAAGTCGAGGGACTAAAATATGTATTTTGGAAACTTTAGTCCAAGAAATGCATTAACGAAGAGTTCGGTGTCAAAAGCATAAATAATAGCTTTCCAAGTGTAGTTTTTGATAAACATGAGAAACTTACTTGTGTATAAATTAAAAGAGGAATTTTTATAAAAATGGAAGTTTTATAAAAATAAGAGGATAAGTTAACATAAGGATTTTATAAAAATAAGATTTTATAAAATATTAGTAAAGACTTGGAAAAAACTTGTACAAAAATGGATACTTTTATATAAATGGGAATATAAAAGTATCGGAAACATTTTTGGGTTACAAGTTGAACGAGTTGGGCTAAACGTACAAAGTATATTTTCCAAGAAATAAACGTTCGGAATTGGAAGTAGGAATAATATTTTCATAGAACGCGTAATGGAAATAAATGTGAAAAACGCTAACTAACGAACTTAGTTACATGAGCTAAACGGACATATGAGAAAAATGCCATTACGACAAGATAAAAATATACATATATATTTTAAGGAAATAAAATATATATAACAAGGGTGAAACATGCGTAACACTTTCCTAAGTGTAGAAAGAATATTCGTGGGGAAAGGAAAACACAACGTAACGAATTAAAACGCTAAACGACACATGAACTTAACAAGTAGTATCCACGCGATGGTATATGTACATATGCTCGTTTTCGACAAAATTCTAGTATATCTATTTGAATGGGAAAATAGATATGCGAGAAGGAAAACCGAGACGAGTAGGTGAAATATATCTACGAACGTGTGAATACCGACAAGATCCTAGTACATTTATTTAAATGGGAAAATAAATGTACGGTGTGGTGAGTCTAGTCGGGCGTTAGAATATGTTACCAAACGACAAGAACTTAGCATATTTATTTGAATGGGAAAATAAATATGTGGCAAAGTGAGTCGGGTCGGATAATAAGAAATCACATTATATCGAGCGAAACGATCCTAAGTATAATTATTTAAATGGGAAAATAATTATACGTTGGGTAGAGTCGTGTCGAGAATAATAATGTACAAGTCACAAAGAATATTAATAAGAATAATATATGACTTGTAAGGAAAGGGTAATCCATCGCCAATGAACCTAGGATACGAAACTATTAAACGGGAATTGGGATAAAGACGTGGTCGGGAAGTTGGGTGTACAACTTGCCAAGGCACATACACCAAAGGTGTAGTGACTTATACGCCTAGAACATTTGTAGGTGCGAGATCACAAACTTTACTATTTTCTTCTTTGAGCCGAGCACAGTTACAGGTGAGTCTCACGGCCCCATTTCTAAACTATTTAACGTTTTTACGGGGGAAAGATATGTTGGGATTTGTTTGACGGGTTGGACACTTGAGTTGTGATCGCCACTCGGGGTTGAGACCTCCTCACTATAATCATTAATTCAGGAAAGTGAAACCGAAGGAATATTTGAATAGTACTATTGGTGCCTGACAAGGCCCACCCCTAATCGATAGCGTCGATTTGCATCGGTGTATGCCTGGGGTGCACGTATTCTGAAATCAAGTCGTAGGAATACCGAGTAACGACTTGGGGCGGGGGCATTATTAATTGTCTTGGTTTGGTTATAGGCTCAAGTGAAATTGTAGGACTTTGCAACTCCTATAAATGTCATAACAAGGATATTCCCATGAGATAAAGTTTACTAAATACAAAACCTGTGAACTCACCAATATTTATATATTGACGATTTTTAAACATATCTTTCAGGTAATTGACAGATGAAGGTTAACGTGGCGAGCAGGGTCGGGGGAATCTCCAAGTTGGGCGTTGGATGTCATGAAGGGGTCTCGTCTCTCTATCCAAAGGATTTTCGGGATATAGGGAGGAGCCTCCCTATTTATTTCAAAAACAATTTTAAGATTATGTACGAATAATTTGACATGATTTTCGGCATTGAATAAATGCCCGTTGTTTAATTAATATTGTGGTTTGCATTAATTTTGGCTTAATCCTCTTGAACCGTCGCGCCACGTGTTTTCCACCATAGGCGTGGTGTGACAGAAAGTGGTATCAGAGCCAAGGTCATAGCGAATTAGCATTTTTAAAATCTAAACTATAACCGGATTGGTTCAAAAGACAAAGCTTTTATAATAAATGCGAAACGCAATAAATTTTCCAACGACCATTTGGGTATGAGGAGATTCCGACCAAGCTAGCCATGAGTAAGGATACGTATTATTCTAGTATTAGATGTTAGGAAGAGTACCGTAGATGTGTGCCTTAACTATCTAACGAATAATACTTAAATATTAGTACGGTTCTTTTGCCAGGATGTTAGACGCAGGGAGCGTAGCACCGAGCTACGACAGTAGCATCCAGATCATCCCAGCACCGCCAGCGGAGCCGATCGAGGTTGTGGTACTCGATCCTGAGGATGACGATATGGAGGTTGACGCCGCCGCAGAGGGCGCAGACGGAGATAGCTCCGACGAGACTGACCCGAGCGAGGACCCAGCGTGGGCCCCCGCTGGAGGCGACGTGGCCGCCGTGGCCGATTTACCGATGGCCGAGGCACCACAGGCTGACTTGCCTCTAGTGCCATTCCAGGCAGCACCACTGCCAGCACTTCCCATCCGAGCCGTCAGGGACTTCCCTGTAGGCTGTGCAGGTCCATCGAGACCCGTCCCCACACAGTCAGAGACCGTGGAGTCTCCATACGACCGACATGCACACGCCGATCGTGAGCCCCTACCCACCCCACTTATTCCCGTTCCCCCGGGCATGAGGCTCGTGCCCGTTTCCCGAGGACACAACGGGTGGATCTCGGACGACTCCGACGATGAGTCGACCGCATCGGTGGAGCACATTGCTGTGCCGATCCCACCAGCAGACCAGGAGGAGCACGTCGCTCCGATGATAGGGCATGCCACCACTTGCACCGGCCGCCCTACCCACCTTACCAGAGCCCGTACCACAGGATGGGCCAGCCTCTACTGGGCACATCCTTGAGGGCAGCTCAGCCCGTAGCTCTGAGCTGCACCGAGCAGGCTTAGCAGCTCACACCACTGCTAGCCCTCCCACCCCTACCACCGTGATATCCGCTCCAGAGTGGGTCGCTGTCACACAGCCTCTCATGGTCCCACTCGCCGAGCTTATAGTCCCCTCACCAGCATCCATGACGTTACCTATCACCACCTTTCCCGTACTACCACCCCTACCCGAGATGCTCCCCATACCACCACCTGCACCGTTCACTATGGATGCAGGAGCCCCTTTTCTGATGCCCCCACTTGCACCGTATACTCTAGGTGCAGGAGACCCATACCAGGTACCACCCCACTTCTTCACTGGACTACAGGGCTTTGCCCCACCCTTCACACCCTTACCGATACCCGATATAGTCGGCCCATCTCAGCCGACGTACACTGATATCCCCGGGCCGTCACAGCCCCACGGGATGGCCCCACTGTCGGGATGGCCCAAGCTCTCGCAGAACACAACGCCACGCGCACTGAAAGAAAGATCGCGAGATCGAACAGGGAGGGACCGACGCGAAACCTCCCCTACCGGTAAGAGGGTTTCGAACGTAAGCAATAGGAGCTTTCGTAAAACTCCTACCCCATAATAACATGCTATTTTATTATTGCAGAAACGGCCTCGCGAGAGCGTGGCTGCACGTTCAAAGCTTTTCTGGACTGCAAGCCACTCAACTTCAGTGGCACTGAAGGCTCTGTCGGACTAGTTAAGTGGTTCGAGAAAACTGAAGCGGTGATCCGTATCAGCAGCTGTACCCCGCGACAAGCTGTCATGTACTCCACTAACCTGTTTCTGGACCAAGCACTAACATGGTGGAACAACCAAGTGCAAACACTAGGAGACGATGCTGCTTACTCCTTGTCATGGTTGGAGTTGAAGGAACTAATGATCGCCGAGTACTGCCCGGCAAGCGAAGTGCAGAAGCTAGAAACCGAGTTCTGGAACCTCACCATGGTTGGATCGGACGTAGCTGGGTACACGTCCAGATTTCATGATCTCTCCCGGTTAGTGCCTCGCTTGGTTACCCCGGAAAGCAAAAAGGTGGAAAGGTACCTATTCGGATTGGCGCCACAGATACGCGGCATGGTCACTGCTTCCAAACCTACGACCATGCGCGAGGCTATCGAACTCGCTCTGAGCCTCACTGAAGACGCCATTCGAATGGGCACCCTGATCCGGAAAGTATCAGGGTTGAAGCTTACTGAGTCCAGCAGTGTTGAGGGTAAGAATCTGGGTACAAGTTCAGCCGTTGGGTCAAGCGAACAGGGAAATAAGCCGAGATTTGGGAAGCGTAAGCGCGATGAGAGGAAAAAGGATGGATCATCGGGAGGTTCAGGTAAGAAAGGGAAAGGGTATGTAGCCACTGGGCGTGGAAACAATGGAAAGCAAGGTTACCAAGGCAAGAACGAGGTGATATGCGGTAAGTGCCGCCGTTCTGGGCACAAGACAGAAGATTGCAGGTCAGGAGCGCCAAAGAACGGAGGAGCGGGGCCCTGCTTCGCATGTGGATCGCTCGATCATTGGAAGAGGGGTTGTCCCAAACTCAACAACCAAGCCCGTGGGCGGGCGTTCGTGATTGGTGCCGGTGATGCACGACAAGACCCTAATGTGGTCACTGGTACGTTCCCTCTAAATGGTCATTATGCTTCAGTATTGTTTGATACTGGCGCTGATTTTAGCTTCGTGTCTGTCAAATTTAAAAGATTACTTGGACTAAAAACTAGTAAACTAGACACACCATACTCTATAGAACTGGCTAACGGTAAGACTATAGAAACTCGAGAAGTAGCAAAGGATTGTAAGTTGGATCTCTGTGGTCACGAGTTTGGCATTGATCTATTGCCAGTCGTACTGGGTAGCTTTGACATAGTCGTTGGCATGGATTGGCTATCCGCACACCGCGCCGTCGTTGTTTGCAACGACAAAGTGATTCAAGTTCCCCTCGCAAGCGGTGAAACCCTATCGATCCAAGGGGAAAGGCGTAGGACGCCGTTAAGAATTATTACCAGCATGAAAGCCCGAAAGTGTCTAAGGAAAGGTCTCGTCGCATTCTTGGCGCACGTGGTAGATAAGAAGGCCGACGAGCGAAAGTTAGAAGACATTCCGATAGCCAGAGACTTTCCAGATGTGTTCCCAGAAGATTTGTCGGGATTGCCACCACCCCGACAAGTCGAGTTCCGCATCGACCTTGTTCCAGGAGCTGCACCCGTAGCGCGATCGCCATATCGCTTAGCTCCATCTGAGATGCAGGAACTATCTGGTCAACTGCAAGAGTTGTTGGACAAAGGTTTCATAAGACCAAGCTTCTCACCCTGGGGAGCTCCCGTCTTATTTGTAAAGAAAAAGGATGGCACTTTTCGAATGTGCATTGACTATCGAGAACTGAACAAGTTAACCATTAAGAATCGCTATCCTCTTCCTCGGATCGATGATTTATTTGATCAACTTCAAGGATCCAGTTTCTACTCCAAGATTGATCTAAGGTCCGGCTATCACCAGTTGCGTATCCAAGAAGAGGATGTACCAAAAACAGCATTCAGGACTCGTTATGGGCACTATGAATTTTTGGTAATGCCATTCGGATTAACCAACGCACCAGCTGTTTTCATGGATTTGATGAATCGCGTGTGTAAGCCATACTTGGACAAATTTGTCATTGTCTTCATTGATGATATCTTGATCTATTCACGCACTAAGGAAGAACATGAGGATCACCTTCGGTTAATCCTTGAAGTACTACGCAAAGAGAAACTCTATGCTAAGTTCTCGAAATGTGACTTTTGGATTCGAGAGGTTCACTTCCTAGGCCACGTAGTGAATGAAAAGGTATACATGTCGATCCCGCCAAGATCGAAGCAATCAAAAATTGGGACGCCCCTAGAACTCCTACTGAAGTACGACAATTTCTTGGCCTTGCGGGTTACTACAGAAGGTTCATCGAGAACTTTTCTAAGATAGCACAGTCTTTAACCATGCTAACCCAAAGGATAAGAAGTTCGAATGGACGGAAAGGCAAGAAGCGGCGTTTCAATTGCTAAAGGATAAGTTATGTGGCGCCCCGATACTATCACTCCCCGATGGTACGGAAGACTTTGTGGTTTATTGTGACGCCTCTCACCAGGGATTGGGTTGTGTACTGATGCAACAAGAGAAGGTCATAGCATATGCTTCCAGACAGCTAAAGCTCCACGAGAAGAATTACACCACACACGACTTGGAATTGGGAGCCGTGGTATTCGCGCTCAGGATATGGAGACATTATTTATATGGAACCAAGTGTACAATCTTCACCGATCATAAAAGTTTGCAGCACATCTTTGACCAGAAAGAATTGAACATGCGACAACGGCGATGGGTCGAATTATTGAACGATTACGATTGTGAGATAAAGTACCATCCCGGGAAGGCGAACGTTGTAGCCGACGCCTTGAGTCGCAAGGAACGGGTTAAGCCATTGCGTGTCCGAGCCTTGGGTTTAACTATCCACACGAACTTGACTGACCGGATTCGTGAAGCTCAAATTAACGCTCTGAAACCCGAGAACGTCAAAGGTGAAAGATTGCGGAAGATGGTTGATTCACTGGAGCCAAAGGCGGATCAAGCCTTGTATTTCATGAATAGAATTTGGGTACCAGTGTACGGTGGACTGCGCGAACTAGTATTAGCTGAAGCTCACAGTTCGCGATATTCGGTTCACCCTGGAGCAGACAAGATGTTCCATGATTTGAAGGAATTTTACTGGTGGCCAAATTTCAAAAGAGATATAGCGACATATGTTGCGCGATGCTTGACTTGCGCGAAGGTCAAAACCGAGCATCAGAGACCATCCGGCTTGCTTCAGCAACCGGAAATACCAGAATGGAAATGGGAACGAATTACTATGGATTTCATTACCAAATTACCCAAGACAACAAGCGGCCATGACATGATATGGGTAATCGTTGATCGATTGACAAAGTCTGCACACTTCCTCCCGATTCGCGAAACGGATAAGTTGGAGAAACTGACCCGTTTGTACATGAAGGAAGTAGTGTCTAAGCATGGTGTACCTATTTCCATCATCTCCGATCGAGATAGTCGTTTCACCTCAAGATTATGGGAAAGCTTGAATGAAGCCCTCGGTACTCGCCTTGACATGAGTACCGCATATCATCCACAAACCGATGGTCAGAGTGAACGAACCATCCAGACCTTGGAAGATATGTTGCGGGCATGCGCAATCGATTTCAGCGGTAATTGGGATACACACTTGCCACTAGTAGAGTTCTCGTATAACAACAGTTACCACACGAGCATTCAAGCTGCACCTTTTGAAGCTCTATATGGACGCAAGTGTAGATCGCCTCTATGTTGGGCCGAAGTTGGAGAAAAGCAACTTACCGGGCCCGAAATTTTTCAAGAGACAACGGATAAGGTCTTTCTGATAAGAGAACGTCTCAAAGCGGCACGTGACCGGCAGAAAAGTTACGCTGATATGAGGCGAAAGCCTTTGGAATTTCAAGTCGGAGACAGGGTCCTACTAAAGGTGTCACCTTGGAAAGGTGTCGCGCGCTTTGGGAAGCGCGGAAAACTGAACCCACGATATGTTGGACCATTTAAAATACTAGCCAGAGTAGGCCCCGTAGCATACAAGCTCAAGTTACCACAAGAGCTTAACGGTGTACATGACACGTTTCACGTGTCGAACTTGAAGAAGTGCTTATCCGACGAAACTCTCATCATCCCCGCAGACGAAATCCACATTGACGACAAGTTACACTTCGTCGAAGACCCAATCGAAGTGACCGATTGGAAGGTCCAAAAGTTAAGACGCAGTAAGATCAGATTGGTCAAAGTGCGTTGGAATGCCAAGCGTGGACCGGAGTTCACGTGGGAAAGGATGGACCGGATGAAGCAAAAATATCCCGCCCTTTTCGAGAAGACCCCTATACCGGAGAGCTCGAAGTGAATTCCGGGACGGAATTCTCTTAACGGGGGGGGGGGGGGGAGAATGTAACAACCGGCAAAATTAAGGTAATCCCGTACTAATTAATTAAACGCAATTAACGTAATTAAACGTAATTATGTGTTGATTGTTTAACTGAGGCCTTAGAAAGATAGAAATTCCCAAATAATGCATAGGAATGCATAAGTTTAATGACAAAGCATGATAGGATCGTGCGCAAGCAAATCTATCCGGTATGGACACTGGCGATTACCCGGTAAAAATTAAATAAGCGAAACGAACCCCGGACACCCGGAATATATAATAAATGATATTTTCACAAAATATAATGAGTTTTGGAAACCCAAAGCCATACGTGAAAGCTTATTGTACAAATCTCCCGGTAACGAATAAAGTGCGCGTACCGCACCCGATACGCGCGTAACACGTAATTTCACCCGGCAAAAGCCGAAATAAATTATCAGTAATTAAACTGGGCTAAATTTAAGGAATATTAATGGTATTTTAATATTCGGGTGACACGCGGTTAAAAACCCAAGAATACCCGGACGGTACCCGAACGAGATTAACTTAAACATAATACTATGGGGTATTATTTAGCAAAGTGGACCCCACAAAAATACCCCTTGGGGCCGGCCTATGGCCCACCCAAAAGATTAATATCTTTTGTTATCTCATTTAAACCCTTCACATTCTTAATCCAATTATTATAAACACTATTCATTTGCTTGCATGGATGTGCATTGGCTAAGAAAAACCCACTAATCCACCTCCTTCTCTCTCTAATCTCGGCCAAACACCCTCTAATATTATCCCCCAAAGACTTTTCATATCCCACATAATCTCCATTAAATCTTCCATAATCTATACAAGATACACATAATCTTTGGAGATTTGAGAAGGATATTATATACACAAGCAAGAACACTTAAACAAAATCACAAAAACTCCTTCTTCTTCTTTCCTTGTGGCCATGAGTTTACACCCCTACATTAACATCTTTCTTTCAATTTTTACACTAACAAATCATCTCTAAATCATCATCCATCAAAACCCCTTTGTGTGTTCAAGAGCTTGGAGCTTAACCCCTTTGGAAAAACACACTAAACCCCATCCAATCCAAGGTTGTTGTCTTCCCTAGCCTTGAGCTAGTAGTAAGTTTTACCTTGTTTGATTCTTAAATGTTCATATTTTGTGCTTTTGAAAGCAAGTTGTACATTGATGGGTAATAAAATGGATTTTATAGAGATAATGTGTTTTGTTAGATTAA
The DNA here is from genome assembly GCA_030844895.1 of Ambrosia x helenae. Classification (NCBI taxonomy): domain Eukaryota; kingdom Viridiplantae; phylum Streptophyta; class Magnoliopsida; order Asterales; family Asteraceae; genus Ambrosia; species Ambrosia x helenae. Next base: position 29,555,260 of record CM061227.1, on the reverse strand, counting down.
AAATGGAAGAATAATAATAACATAAATAAATCTTGGATTTATGTTAATAAATGTAATATTTGGAGAAAATGTGATAAAATGAACATACACTTGAGTTAATGGATGATTTGAGCATGATTGATGAAAGGGACTTGAATATGATGGAAGATGATTTTAATCATCATAAGATGATAAGTTAATACCAAAAATATATTAAAATGGGTTAGAGAATCATAGGTGAAAAAGTTCCATATTCAAAGTCTACTCACTTGAATAAGTGAAAAGTTGATATGTTGGATAAAAATATGGAACAAACATGTTAATAGCATCTAGGATGGATTATAAGATTATTAAAAGTGGAATGAAGTAAAAAAAATCAAGCATTAAGAAAATGGTTCTTCAAAGTCCACTAAAATAGAAGAGAATGCCAACCATGAAAGATAAGATGAAAAATGCAACGGATATAAGATAAAGGACTAATATTATAACTTGGAAAGTCGAGGGACTAAAATATGTATTTTGGAAACTTTAGTCCAAGAAATGCATTAACGAAGAGTTCGGTGTCAAAAGCATAAATAATAGCTTTCCAAGTGTAGTTTTTGATAAACATGAGAAACTTACTTGTGTATAAATTAAAAGAGGAATTTTTATAAAAATGGAAGTTTTATAAAAATAAGAGGATAAGTTAACATAAGGATTTTATAAAAATAAGATTTTATAAAATATTAGTAAAGACTTGGAAAAACTTGTACAAAAATGGATACTTTTATATAAATGGGAATATAAAAGTATCGGAAACATTTTTGGGTTACAAGTTGAACGAGTTGGGCTAAACGTACAAAGTATATTTTCCAAGAAATAAACGTTCGGAATTGGAAGTAGGAATAATATTTTCATAGAACGCGTAATGGAAATAAATGTGAAAAACGCTAACTAACGAACTTAGTTACATGAGCTAAACGGACATATGAGAAAAATGCCATTACGACAAGATAAAAATATACATATATATTTTAAGGAAATAAAATATATATAACAAGGGTGAAACGTGCGTAACACTTTCCTAAGTGTAGAAAGAATATTCGTGGGGAAAGGAAAACACAACGTAACGAATTAAAAACGCTAAACGACACATGAACTTAACAAGTAGTATCCACGCGATGGTATATGTACATATGCTCGTTTTCGACAAAATTCTAGTATATCTATTTGAATGGGAAAATAGATATGCGAGAAGGAAAACCGAGACGAGTAGGTGAAATATATCTACGAACGTGTGAATACCGACAAGATCCTAGTACATTTATTTAAATGGGAAAATAAATGTACGGTGTGGTGAGTATAGTCGGGCGTTAAGAATATGTTACCAAACGACAAGAACTTAGCATATTTATTTGAATGGGAAAATAAATATGTGGCAAAGTGAGTCGGGTCGGATAATAAGAAATCACATTATATCGAGCGAAACGATCCTAAGTATAATTATTTAAATGGGAAAATAATTATACGTTGGGTAGAGTCGTGTCGAGAATAATAATGTACAAGTCACAAAGAATATTAATAAGAATAATATATGACTTGTAAGGAAAGGGTAATCCATCGCCAATGAACCTAGGATACGAAACTATTAAACGGGAATTGGGATAAAGACGTGGTCGGGAAGTTGGGTGTACAACTTGCCAAGGCACATACACCAAAGGTGTAGTGACTTATACGCCTAGAACCTTTGTAGGTGCGAGATCACAAACTTTACTATTTTCTTCTTTGAGCCGAGCACAGTTACAGGTGAGTCTCACGGCCCCATTTCTAAACTATTTAACGTTTTTACGGGGGAAAGATATGTTGGGATTTGTTTGACGGGTTGGACACTTGAGTTGTGATCGCCACTCGGGGTTGAGACCTCCCCACTATAATCATTAATTCAGGAAAGTGAAACCGAAGGAATATTTGAATAGTACTATTGGTGCCTGACAAGGCCCACCCCTAAATCGATAGCGTCGATTTTGCATCGGTGTATGCCTGGGGTGCACGTATTCTGAAATCAAGTCGTAGGAATACCGAGTAACGACTTGGGGCGGGGGCATTATTAATTGTCTTGGTTTGGTTATAGGCTCAAGTGAAATTGTAGGACTTTGCAACTCCTATAAATGTCATAACAAGGATATTCCCATGAGATAAAGTTTACTAAATACAAAACCTGTGAACTCACCAATATTTATATATTGACGATTTTTAAACATATATTTCAGGTAATTGACAGATGAAGGTTAACGTGGCGAGCAGGGTCGGGGGAATCTCCAAGTTGGGCGTTGGATGTCATGAAGGGGTCTCGTCTCTCTATCCCAAGGATTTCGGGATATAGGGAGGAGCCTCCCTATTTATTTCAAAAACAATTTTAAGATTATGTACGAATAATTTGACATGATTTTCGGCATTGAATAAATGCCCGTTGTTTAATTAATATTGTGGTTTGCATTAATTTTGGCTTAATCCTCTTGAACCGTCGCGCCACGTGTTTCCGCCATAGGCGTGGTGTGACAGGGGGGTTGGAAGGCAGCAGTCCCAACTTGCAACTTGTACCACAGCAGTCCCAACTTGTCAACTATTTAACTTGGTTGGTCCCAGACTAACTGAGGTTAACTTTTTCTGTTAAATGCCACGTGGGCATCCCACGTGGCAGTCCTACGTGACAAAATCTGTCCAGTTGGCACAAAAACGTGGGTCCCACTTGTTTTTCAATTAAAAAAAATCTATTAATTATTTAAAAAAATCTTTAAATAATAATAAAAAAGAATTTATATATATATATATAGGGGATGGTTATAATAAAAACCCTCCAAAATGAGTAAACCATGTAAACCCATTTGTAGCCATTGATCTAAAGTGATCAATGGTCTAGATCCATTCTATATTATTTTAATATATTTATTAAGGTAAAGGACAAAAAAGGGCATAATGGTCAAATGCCATTTTTCTGAAAAAGCACATATGACAAGTGGACCCCAAACATGTCACATCATCTCTCTCATACTTTTGTGACCATGGTCCTAAATCTGTCAGCACGTCATGTTACATATGTAACATATGCAGTGTTGCGTACGTTAAAATTGCACAGACTCTGGTCTCATATGTGATTTTTGTTGCATACGTTAAAACACATAGATTGTATATAATCAATTAAAAACTTTATAGATCAAAAAACATTCAAATGTACACAAAGAATTGTTTCTTATAAGGTGCTAAAAACAAACAAAACGGTCATTACAAATCAACAAATGCTAAAAAACTATCATAAATAAAAAAAAATTGTCTACACTTCATTCTTGATAATCATCTTCATCTTTAATGCAAAAAATATGCTCACCTGCAAAAGTAAAACAAAAATCATCAATTTACATGTAAAGCCACCCCCCCTCGCGTCTTAACGTATGTTAACCAACTGGATTACAAAAAAACATACGAAATTAATACAAAAAACATTGTTTTATACATTTAGTTATCAAGATCATCAAACTAAAAAAAATCAAAACTTTGTATCTGGTAAAAAAATCAGAAACTAATTTATAACAACTTAGTGTGCTGTTACATACGAAACAGACGCAAACATAGATTTCATCCCAATTCTTCCTCTATAATATGCAAAAAATCAAACCTTTGTATCTGGTAAAAAAATCGGTAACCAACTTAGTTCTGTTGTTACATACGAAACAGACGCAATATAGGAAACAGATGCAAACATACATTCCACACATTATAATACTCATACAAACATGCACATATTGGCAAAAAAACAAAGCAGACATATTGTTGCATATGTTAAGAGACATTAAAATTCACCAATTTTGATTAAAAAAAACATATTAATAATAATAACATATAAAAAAGGTTAATTAATATGTAAACCTACGTGTTAACGTATGCTACCTACGTGTTAACGTATGCTACCTACGTGTTAACGTATGCTACCTACGTGTAAACAAAAATCATCAATTTACATGTAAAGCCAACCCCCCCCCCCCCGGCTTAACGTATGTTAACCTACTGGATTACAAAAACATATACGAAACTGATACAAAAAACATTGTTTTATACATTTAGTTATCAAGATTATCAAACTAAAAAAATCAAAACTTTGTATCTGGTAAAAAAAAACAGAAACTAATTTATACCAACTTAGTTCTGTTGTTACATACGAAACAGATGCAAATATAGGAAACAGATGCAAACATACATTCCACACATTATAATACTCATACAAACATACACATACTGGTAAAAAACAAATCAGACATATTGTTGCATATGTAAACCTACGTGTTAACGTATGCTTACCTACGTGTAAACATGATTAGTTATGGTGTTTAACATAATAAGTCACCCAAAAATAAGAGATGCTAACTAAACAACAAGATACTACAAACATAAAACACAAAACGAAAAATCATTTTCGATGTTTAACATAATAAGTCACCCAAAAATAAGAGATGCTAGTAACACACAAAAACAACAATATAGAAAACAGATGCAAACATACATCCCACACATTATAATACTCATACAAACATGCACATACTTGTAAAAAACAAAATCAGACATATTGTTGCATATGTTAAGAGACATTAAAATTCACCATGATTAATGACTTTTGTTTTAATTAATATATTGTAAAAAATCAGAAGTAATTTATACCAACTTAGTTCTGCTGTTACATACGAAACATAGGCAACATAGATTTCATCCCATGTGTAGCTCATCAAAGTCAAAAAATCAAACCTTTGAATCTGGTAGAACTAATATCAGAAACTAATTTATACCAACTTAGTGGTGTTGTTACATACGAAACAGACGCAACACAGATTTCATACCATTAGTATTACTAAAAAAAAAAACGATTCACATTAAACGATTCACAAATAGTAATAATAATAACAAAAAACATACTATCCATTAGTATTACTAATCAAAAAACGATTCACATTAAACGATTCACATTAGTAATAATAATAACAAAAACATACTATCCATTTAGTAATTAAAAAAAACAAAAAAAAAATGAATTTAACATGACAGAAAAATCAATTCTTTAATAATAATAATAATAATAATAATAATAATAATAATAATAACAATAATAATAATAATAATTTATCCTTACAAATGAATCAACATGACAAAAAAAAAAAAAAGCCTAATGTGACTACAGCTAATAAAATTCACAACCAAACAATTCACAACCAAAAAAGCCTAATGTGACTACTCCTCGAAATTACAACCAAACAATTCAATTACAAAATTCACAACCCAAAACAATGATAAAGACAAACTTACTGATAAGAAGGAGAGAGAGACTTGGAGAAGAAAGAACTTGGAGAAGAAAGAACCATTAACCAATAATCGATCCTCAATCCTTCGACAGGAACAATATATTATCAAGCTATACAGATCTAGAAGAAACAGTGGATATTAACTCACTTAGGTCGTAGATACAAAGTTGAATCCAACCGGAATCCATCACCACAGCAACCGCCGTTGTCCTCTGCTTCATATTCTTTTCCGGTTCCTCTTCTCCTTCCCTACTTCTCTCTCCGTCACCTCTCTCTCTCTCTCTTCGCTTCTTTCGATCAGGTTATAGGTGAAGTAGGGGGTGAGGATGTTGTGGTTTGGTGGTGGAATGGTTGGTGGTTGGTTGTTTCCGGTTGGAGCACCGCCGGAGGCGGTGGCAGGAGCACCTCCGGCTCCTCCCCTTCTTTCTCTAGTTCTCTCTCTCTACATCTTAAGTGTTTGTGTATTATTTGTAAATGAAGTGCAGATGGTGTTTGGTTATACGAGAAGCAACAAATCTGAGATGGTGGTGTGTAAAGGGGCGGCGGTGGTTAAACACGATGGTGTGTATCATTGTTGATACAGGGGTATAGGATAGATGGTGGGAGTCTGTGTATGTGTGTGTGTGTGAGAGAGAGAGATGGGACTTGCTTATATAGGTGGGAGAATGAAATATTCAAATTATTAAATGGGGGGGGGGGAAACAAAAATGACTAATATGCCCTTGAAGGCATAAAATAATATATCTATTAATAGGTGATGTGGAGCAATAAGGGCCACTAATTGGGTTTGCGGGAGTTTTCTCGTTTTAGAAGGTTTCTCTTTTCCCTTTCCCCTATATATATATATATATATATACCCCTACATCTTCATCATCTTCACCACAACAACCACCTGCCACCATCGTCCACCACCACCATCTCCGACGACACCCACCACCACCACCACAAACACCACCACCACCCTCCCTCTTCCTCCTCCTCTGTTGACCCGACCTCGTGACCCGTCTCCTTGACCCGACTCTTGACCCGAACTAAATTTGGTTAATCGGTTATTAAGGGGTCCCGACTCTTGACCCTCCTCTGTTTAACCTACTTCCCCTGCAAGTTTCTTCTTATAACACTCTCTCCCTCTTATCCTCCTGGCCGTCCTCATCTCATGACCAGTGACGACGAGGAGATTAATCCCGTCACAATGCTGTTACTAGACCAAAAAGACGACGACCACGTTTCTCAACCTAACAATAATAATAATAATAGTAATAAACCTGAACCAGTTCCTACAGCAGTTGAACCAGTTACTACGAAGAAGCCATTACAAGAATCAGGTGGTTGATGGTGACGAAGGCGGTGGTTTCAGGTGGTTGATGGCGGCGATTGTCCAGATTAGGGTTTTAATTAAGGGTTTTGGTTCAGATTTGGTTGTATGTATGTACACTGATTTGGGTTTTAATTAAGGGTTTTGGTTGTATGTATGTACTGATTTGGGTTTTGAGAAGAATGGTGGGTTCAGGTGGTGACGATTGATGGGGTTTTGAGAAGAATGGTGGGTTCAGGCGGTGGAGGTGGTTGCAGATGGCGGCGGTGGCGGTGGTTGATGGTGGTGGCAGGTGGTTATGATTGTGGTGAAGATGATGATGATGAAGATGTAATATATATATATATATATATATATATATATATATTATATAATTCTTTATTATTATTATTATTAAATTTGTGGGCCCCTCTTTTTTTAAAAACATTAAAACATTATAAATATATGACGTGGACATAGCCCCACCCTTTTTTTTTAACAGACCAGCACTTTTTGACACGTAGGCTTGCCACGTGGGATGCCCACGTGGCACTTAACAGAGTTTTTTAACTGAGGTTAGTCTAGGACTATTAAAATAAAAATGTTGACAAGTTGGGACTACAAGTTACAAGTTGGGACTGCTGCCTTCCAACCCTCCAAAGTTAGGATTATTAAATTCCATTCCCCCGTTAATAAAAGATGTGATACTCCGTACATCACCATCCAAAATATCAGCTGTAAAAAAAACAATAATGAAAAAAAAGCTCGTAACCGACAGTATCGTCGAGCTTCGATCCAGTGCCCTAACGTCTACGGTACACCACCATTTACACACTAGAACAGCAAGTGGCTCCATCATCCTATAAATACATGTGAACTCTATAATAATCATCTCCTTCCCCTAAAAATATATAAAACCCTCAGTCATCCAATCACCCGAATAATAATAATAATAATACTAACAATAATATTATTATTTTACTATAAGAAAACGATGGCGAGAGTAGATCTAGACGGAAACACAATAAAACCGATGACAATATGCATGATCGGCGCTGGAGGTTTTATAGGCTCGCATTTATGCGAGAAGCTAATGTCGGAGACGCAGCACACAGTGTTAGCCGTTGATGTGTATAATGATAAGATCAAACATCTGCTTGAACCGGACTCTCTCCCTTGGACCGGTCGCATTCAGTTCCATCGCCTTAATATCAAAAACGATTCTCGCCTTGAAGGACTTATTAAATGCTCCGATCTGGTACTTGTTATTGTTTCACTGTTTAGTTTTATTATTATTATTATTATTATTATTATTATTATTATTATTATTATTATTATTATTATTATTATTATTATTTGTGTTTATTTGTTGGCCTTTTTTAACTGTCTGTTTGGAAGTGAAGAACAATTCGTTATTGTTTTAACTTTTTATGAAAGCTCGAGCTCGGCTTGATTCGAGTTTTATTTCTAAAGCTCGATCTCGTAGGTAGTTTTAGTTTTTAAGCTCGAGCTCGGCTTGTTGATTATTTATTAATTAATTTATATTAATCATGATTATTATTTTATGTATAATTTAGTTGTTGTAATTTTATAAATTATACATAGTAATTATTATTTTTAAATATAAATTTAATATATTAATTAATTAAGAATTATTTATAAACAGTAGTTTGTTTAGGCTCGCGAGCCATCTCGTAGATAGTTTTAGTTTTCAAGCTCGAGCGTGGCTTGTTGATTATTTATTAATTAATTTATATTAATCGTGATTATTATTTTATGTATAATTTAGTTATTGTTTCGTATAATTTTATAAATAGTAATTATTATTTTTAAATATGTATTTAATATATTAGTTAAGAGTTATATAAATAGTAGCTTGTTTAGGCTCATGAGCCGGCTCGACTCGATAAGCGTAGCTCAGCTCAGCCTCAGGCTTGTTTACTAAACAAGTTTGTTTTTAGGTTTAGGCACGAGCTCGATTTAGTTTGGCTTGTTTCGAGCTTTTTATCGAGCCGAATAATTTGTTTTCATGAATGCAGATTGGTTTGGAGTATTTGTTTTTGTGCTGAATTGTCTAATTTTGTGTACTTTTTATTTGTGTATAGACGATAAATTTGGCGGCGATTTGCACTCCAGCGGATTACAATACGCGTCCACTTGACACTATTTACAGCAATTTCATTGATGCACTTCCCGTGGTATGTATCACATCTTGTTTAAATCAGTTTGACTTGAACGTTTGATCGTCTTTCAAATGTCAATCCTGCTGTTATTGAGGCATGGTTGTGATGATTTATGTATCCTTCGTTTATAGGTTAAGTACTGCTCTGAGAACAACAAGAGGCTCATTCACTTCTCTACTTGTGAAGTGTATGGGAAGACGATAGGTAGCTTTCTTCCCAAGGATAGTCCCTTACGTCAGGTAAAGCTCAGATCGTTGGTTGATTATTTGTTTGATACGATGAAATGTGCAATCGCTTATGTGTTAGAGCTATATGTTGGTTTGAATTCAATAGTGTATGACAGGTTAAAACTTGTAAACAAATGTAGTTATCATCTTTTAAGCTATTAAAGTTGGTGATGCTAGCTTTAAGTTTTAAACCTGCTCGTTATCATAATTGATGTAAAGTCAATTGGTAACATGTTAAATCAATCGATTGATCATAAAGTACGATTTGTGATTTTATCTTTAATATTGTAAATAAAGGGGGGTTAACCGTTTAGTTTAACTTGCCAAAGGTTGAGTAATAGTATTCTGTTACGAGGCACATCTTTGGTATTCACGTTCACTCAAGTTTACATGCAACACTCTCTTATTGTATGATGTGTACAGGACCCTGCTTACTACATTCTCAAAGAAGACACATCGCCATGCATATTTGGCTCTGTTGAGAAGCAAAGATGGTCGTATGCTTGTGCTAAACAATTGATAGAGCGGCTAATATACGGTGAACTAACAAACTTAAGCCACATTCTGTTTTATCTATAACACCAAAACTTGCATTCTCATTTCTTTTCTTCTTACCCCTAACAGCTGAGGGAGCAGAGAACGGTCTTGAATTCACCATAGTAAGACCTTTTAATTGGATCGGCCCTAGGATGGATTTCATTCCTGGAATTGACGGTCCCAGTGAGGGTGTTCCAAGAGTGCTGGCATGCTTTAGCAATGTTAGTTCGAGTCACTTTCATTCTACTTCCAATTTCTCAGAATATTATATACTAACGATAACGATTTTTTATTCTTTTCTTTGTACCTAGAATCTATTGAGAAGGGAGCCTCTGAAGCTTGTGGATGGTGGCGAATCACAAAGAACCTTTATCTACATCAAAGATGCGATTGAAGCTGTTCTTTTGATGATTGTACGTTAAATCTTTTCTCGAGCAATCATATGAAAAATCTTGTTTTTTTTAAAACACTGGTCAATCATGCTATATGACCTACTTTTCAGGAAAATCCAGCGAGAGCTAGCGGTCATATCTTCAATGTGGGCAACCCTAACAATGAAGTTACGGTCAGACAACTTGCTGAAATGATGACTCAGGTGGGTTCATATTATTTATCAGTTCAACTTTAATAATTCTCTGAGGGTTGGGCTGGCAATTCAGACACAAGCACGATAACCTGATACGAACCTACACGATTTTAACAGGTTTCACACGTTAAGACCTGTTTATTTTCGTGTCGTGTTCGTGTTTACATGTTTCGTGTTCGTGTCTTATCGTGTTTCTTATCATGTCTTGTCGTGTCTTATCGTGTTAACCTGTTTTACTAGGTGTTCCTTATCGTGTTAACCTGTTACACAGGTTCTTGTTTGAAAAAAATGACACGATTAGATTTCGTGTTGTGTTTGTGTTTACAAGTTTCATGTTCGTGTAACCTGTTATGCCAGCCCTATCTGAGGGTCATTATGACCCATTCGCCAATAAGTGGGTTGGTTTGGGTAAAATTCTTTTTGCTTACGAGTCGGTTTGCGACAACAAAAAGTATACAACAGGTCAATTCAATCTGGTCTACCAGAATTATATGGCGGGTCCATTTGGGTCACTATCATAACACTTGGTTACTTAGGGCAACTTGTGAGCAGCACCCACCACCCATTTTGACCCAAACCAAATCGATACTTTGTTTGAAGCAGACCATTTTGATCAGAATCCTATTTGATATTTTGATTAGCGCCTGTTTTGCCTAGCGGCGGAATCGGAAACTTGTTAATGAAGTCAAACTAAGTATAGATTAACATGCATCCTCTTGGCTTGGACAGGTGTACTCGAAAGTAAGCGGAGAAGAGGCAATCGAGAGCCCCACCATTGACGTCAGCTCGAAAGAATTTTACGGTGAAGGCTATGATGACAGTGATAAAAGAATTCCAGACATGACCATCATAAACAAACAATTAGGTTCTATCCTCATCTCATCACCCACAATAAAACTAACAACTATATTCGAAATCACATGATTCTCACGTTGGCGAGCTGTTTTGCTTGAACGACAGGTTGGAATCCTAAGACTTCACTTTGGGACTTGCTGGAATCCACGCTTACATATCAACACAGGACTTACGCTGAAGCCATCAAGCAGGCAATTGCGAAACCATCAGCAAATTAAAAAAGTAAGGATTCTGGTTCTGGATATGCCATTTTGCTTCATTTTTCATAGTCGTATATCTATCTGGTTCGGGTTCTCATATATACACAGAATAATATCTTTCTTTTATACACCTTTATGTCAACAGTTGCTAAGAAATTAGAACTCGTAATGTCTAACGAAATATGCCTCCCTTTTGGGTTGTTTACTCTTTTGAGTGTTTTGTGTTGTATTCTACTATTCTTTTGTTTACAGAGAGATTATTTGTGATATAATTTATTATTTATTTGAACTTGTTGAGCCAAATGTCTCTTGGCCTGAAATGTTTTCTTTAAGATTTAACAATAAGACTGCAGCCGAAGACACACGTTTTGACCATAGCGTGACGATACTGCCTTTGGACAAATTTTGGTCTTGATAAAGTTAAAACGACTACGCTTCAACAGCCCAAGTAGGAAGAAGCAAAACTATGAATTCATATAATCACTTGCAGAACTTCAAAAACAAATTAGTTCATGTTGCGGCTAATGTTACCACCACTATATTTTCTATGAGCGTATCCGGATGCAACTAAATTCATAAGTTTCTAATACAATAAACAAAAATTAGAAAATCATACATTACATAATCTTGTAAACAAGCACAATAAACAACTTAATTATGTAACCATCCAAAATCTAATCTTCAAACATATAAATAATACCAGTTGTTAAAGTAACAAAACAATAATGAAAAAGGCATACCAAGTTCATAACCGACAGTACCCTCGTGCTACAATCCAGTGCCCATCTCATCTAGCTTTGATTTTTTTTTTTTTAATCGTACACATTTGTTCTCTTGACAAAATTTACAGCAGGATGACAGACAAACCGGCAACAAGCTACGTTGTAACGTCCTTCTTAATAGCATGTTGATCAGTTTTGACTATATGTAATGGAAAATATAATAATACCTGACAGATTGGTGAGACATGACACTGATGTTGCAAGCGTATTGGAAGATGACATACTTGTCAGTGTGACCGGGTTTCCTTTAGTGTGTATACTATATAGTAATGATTGTTAATGATCACAGGGTGATCGTAATAGAGAGAGGGGAAGGGGGCGGCTAAAGGGTTTATGGTGTTATGTTATTTTTCTAACCATCAACCTCTAATAATCCCTCTATTTATACACACAAGGGAGACCCTAATATTATGCATTAAGGGTAATTCCGTTCATCAAGGAATAACATGTTATTGACTTAGGGATATATTAGTAATTGACCATCATTGAATAAATGATTGTGATGGCTATATAGATAAATATACTAACATAATGTATATTTATTCCAACATAGCAAACCCTATCTTACTAAAAACAAAACTTTGATTCTAAGCGTTGAAAAATTGTTGTGTATGACCATCTGCACTCTATCTACGAATCTAGTAGCTTCCGGAGCCAAAAAACCAAAAGCATTAAAGGCAAAAGGGACGAAAACATGTTGATTTTCAGCGTAAACGCTTTATCATGCTTGTCAACTTTCTTCGATTCCGCCTTCAATACCGCCCATCCTGCCCAAACCAGTTATCCCTTGGGCCAACAAAGGGAGATACTCCGGTGAGGTCCACCCAGCCGAACACAAGAACGTCCGTTGGACACAGAGTAGACCTCCCATCCAGCGGGTGTGTTAGAAAGTTCACTCGAGCCTCTTTTTTCGCAGATATCCCCGCTCGCCTAAGAACATCCCATAAGACATCACGAACCAAGTCATGACGGTACTTGAAACCCGACAACTCCCTACAATGGACTGCATGCTCCCCAAGCAAGCCTTACGGCAAACCGGGCAAGGCTCATTGACTGGAAACAAGATTAAGTGGTATTTAAGGACGACCCTATATTCAGCCGCAGACTTATGTTGTACGAGCCCATCAATAGGGACAACAAACAGGAAGTCTTGGGCATCGGGCCCAGAAGAATTCTAGCACCGCTCTCTGTCGTGGCTATAGATCAAACCATTCTCCCAAACTCTGGTAAGTTTTACTATAAAGAGCACCCGCTAAAGTTTTTAAGACTTTGGGGGTGGTGTCCTTATTAGTGAAGCCGCCAAGTCGAAGTCAGAGAGGGACCCGTGCAAGCATCTCAAAGCCCGTTTGTAGGTGGGTCTAGCCCAACAACCTCATTGTCCCGCAAAATGTGGTCTTGTAACTTCCATGACTGGGCTCTCGAAGCCACGAAAGCATCAACTGAAACATCCCTGGCCTAATGGAGACCTAAACCCCCTCCCCCTAGACAGGTTGGTAGGGACGCCAACCTTCACTGAAAATCACCGAAGTATGCTCCCCCCAACACACACACACACACAAACACACCACACTATCTTCAATCACACTCCGAAGTCATTTGTCAAATAGGGACACAGCCTCCTCGGTGAAGGAAAGCTGGCATGTTCGCAAGCCAAAAAGCAACTTAGCAACATACATACAAGATCGAAACAATAGGAGCTCACTCTGAGGGTTTCGCAGACGAGAAAGGCACCCCATAAGGTCCACCACACACGAGGCTCATTTCACAACCAACTTTGAGAAAACAAGCAATTTGCAGATGGCAATGTGTGCGCGACGCAGACAGAAGAGACTGTACAGACCTTTTTAGAAAAACAAACAACACCTAAGTGTTTAGAAATTAGAATTTATCTCATAGTTGACAAAAACACGTTGGATCAAATGTATTCCAAAAATGAAACCACATGGACTAAATTGACAAAAAAAAAAATATTTGGATGAAAGTGACAATTTTTGACAAACCTCAGGGACTAAATTGGCAATTAACTCATTCTGATTCATATGAATTCCACGAACCAAACGACACTTGAGTATTCTATTAGGTGGCATAGATTTTGTATTCACATTCAATCAGGTTTGCATGGAACACTCTCTCCACTTATTGTATGTATGTTGTCTTAGGCCTTCCATCCTAATTTAATTATCTGTGATGAGGTTTTAAAATTTGAGATTATTAGTTTCATGATTATTGAGAGTTGCAGTGGCATTTTGCTGTTAATTTTTTTCACTGTAGTATCTCACCTTTCCTAGCTTTGTGCCGAAATTATAGATATGATATGTAATATGTTTATGTCAATTAAATTGCATCTTATTGTATATGCCTTCTCCATAAAGATGAATGATTTGTTTTCCCTTCCCAGACTTTTGCTACTCTTAGCCTCCTATTCAACTCATTTATATGGACGATAATGTGTACTGGATCCTGCTTAGCACATTCTCAAAGAAGACACACCCCCTTGCATACTTGACAAACATAGGTGAACAAACAAACTTAAGTCACATTTTGTTCTCTATAGTCTATAACACTAACACTGGCATGCTCACTCTCTTTTCTTTTTCCCATAACAGCCGAGGGTTCAGAGAACGGTCTTGAGTTCACCATATATAGTACGACCTTTCAATTGGATTGGCCCTAGGATGGATTTCATTCCAGGAATCGACTGTCCCAGTGAGGATGTTCCAAGGGTTCTAGCATGTTTCAACAATGTTAGTTTATATTGTCTCTTAATTTCAGCCTTTCAGGGATTTGAGTCACTTTAGTTTTACTTCCAATTTCTCGGAATGTTATTTACTAACGATTTTTTCCTTTCTTTGTACCCAAAACTTATTGAGAAGGGAGTCTCTAAAGCTTTTGGATGGTGGTGAATCGCAAAGAACCTTCATTTACATCAAGGATGCTATTGAAGTTATTTTGTTGATGATTGTATGTCAACTGTTTTCTCTTTATCATATGGTCATTAGGGATGTTCACAGTCCGGTTCGACATGTTTTGAAGAAAAAACTGGGTCAAACCGCTAACTAAGGTTTTAAGGAACGACGGATCAAACTGGCAAGGTTGGTTAGGTTGACCAGACCAATTGGTTTGGTGGCTTGAACCAACTTTTTATATAGTTTTTTTTTAGACTAAATTACAAGTTTTGTCCTTTAAGTTTATACCAAATTTCAACGGATGTCCTTTAACTTTAAAATTGATTGGTTTTGTACTTTATGTTTCAAAATCTTGCACGTTTTGTCCTTTGGTGCTAACCCAGTTAATTTTTTTCGTTAAGTGGAGGGTAAAATTGTCTTTTTACCCATTTATTTAGAAAAACATTTTAAAATTAAAAAAAAAGAATTATATATATATATATATATATATATATATATTAATCTATCTCTCTCTCTCACCAACCCAAACCCCCACCCTTGTGCTCCCCTTTGCCTGCTCACACACACACCAGAGATTCAGATGATAGAGAGAGAAGAGATCAAGAGTGAAGGGGGTATGAGAAAGGGTACAAGGGGAAACGGTGGTTATCCACGGCGGCGACGCCGCCCGACCACCACTCGACGACACATGAACAACATCAGCAGAGGATTGGGAGTTTTATGATGGTCTCTGTTTAGGTCACGATTCCGGTTTGAGTTCGAGGATGCTTCATCAGAAGGTGATTATGGTAGTTGGAGTCCAGATCTGTAATATATGGTGAGGATGGTTGCTGAAGAGTGTGGGTACAGGGGTTACGACAGTGGTGGTGGAAGGTTAGTATGTTATTGAGTCTAATAATCTCTCTTGTTTGTATATTCGGTTGATGAATGGGGGGTGTTAGGATTGTAGAGTGGTGGTTGGTGTGGGATGGGGGTGAAAGGGTTGACTTTAATTCAGGGAAAAATGACAGTGGAGGTTGGCGTTCAGTTATGGGGTTTTGTGATGATATTTGACGCTGGTTGCTGCGTGGTTGTGTTGACAAGAAAGGGAGCGGAAGAAGAGGGGTTACGACGGTGGGGTGGAGAAGGGAGGTGAGGTGAGGTGGTGGCTGCAGGTGGGCGGTGGTTGGTGTGGGATGGGTGGTGGCGGTGGCAAGTGGTGTGGAGGTGGAGGTGGGTGATGATAGTATGGATGGAGGTGGGTGGTGATAGTGTGGATGGAGGTGGGTGGTGTTGGTAAATAGCAGAGAAAGAGAGGAGAGAGAGAGAGGGGGGGGGGTATTAATATATTAATATATATATATATAATTCTTTTTTTTAATTTTAAAATGTTTTTCTAAATAAATGGGTAAAAAGACAATTTTACCCTCCACTTAACGAAAAAAATTAACTGTGTTAGCACTAAAGGACAAAACGTGCAAGATTTTGAAACATAAAGTACAAAATCAATCAATTTTAAAGTTAAAGGACATTGTTGAAATTTGGTATAAACTTAAAGGACAAAACTTGTAATTGAGTCTTTTTTTATCATTAGTTTGTATTAAAAATGATAAAAGATGATTCATGATTATGGTACATGGAAATTACTACAGATTCCAAAAATTAATATTGGCAAACCCGACTCTACGAACCTGAGGAAATGTTGCACAACAGTAATAGGCGCGTTAAGGCCAGAGCTTTTTGTAGTGCTAGCAGGAATGAATTCCATTACCTAAAGAGTAAAGTGTTTGCTTATTATCTACTTTACGAGCCTTCAAATCATGAAAAAACCTACATACTCTATCCCAATTTGTAGAACTATCAATTAGGGATTTCAGATTTGCTTGAAGGATTCAGAAATAACAATTATCACATGTTGTCTCCGTTAGATTTGCTTAGATATTTTGGCTAGTGAATTTTTTCACCTAAGGATACCTTGTGGCATGTTATTGATTAGGGATTTCGCATTGTCTTGGTCGCAGGGCCGTCTCCGAGAATGAGGAAAAATATTTGGGCCATTGGCGAGATATAAAACCGGGCCCTACCCGCCTTATAATATTTTTTTGAAAGGAAAATTTCATTAAAAACAACTCGAAAGGTTCTCAAGGCAAGGACCTACAAGCAAACAACCGATACAACGTCAACCCAAAGGGAATAAACACCAACTTTTCCAATCTACATTTTTCCTTCTAGACCTGTTCCGGATCCAGAAATAAGTTGTCGACTTGATGTTCTCCACCACCCGTCCTATAATATAAACTCACCAATCACAATACCCTTTTATATTTGTTAACATATAATAATTAATGTGTATGTTTTTTAAGAAAAATTGAATAAACAAAATAATATCGTAAAAAAGTTCATTAAACAAATCTGCACACAGGTAAATTTTAAAGTAAAAATATTAATTAAAATAAAAGACTTATTTAAGTTTTTTGTTTTGTAAATCACTAATTGGCACAAAAAGTGTACAGTGTTTATAGGTTTTTATTGCTTTGACTAAAGACCATAAAGCCTAGATATATAAGTAACTTACAAAACTATATTTATCTTCTTCCTTCTTTTTATGGTACCACCCTCATTGTGACCGCTGCAACTTAAAACTTGCCGGAAAAAAACTCCCGCTAATTTTTTTTTATCACTTACTCCTTTTGTTTTAACCACTCTTTAAACTTCAGTACATATACACACATATATAACTGTGGGTTTAAAAGTTCACGGGCCCCTTGACATTTCTGGCCCTGTGCCCAAGCCCACCCTGCCCATGCTTATAGCCGGGCCTGCTTGGTCGGATTTGCTTAATTTTTTGGCAAACGGCTTTTCTCACCTAATATATATCACGTAGGGCTGGCAATGGGTAACCTGTTAAGACACGATAAGACCTGTTTGACTGAAAAGTACACTATTTGATTTTTTGACTTTTTTTAATACTTAGAATTAAGAGGCAAAAATCTTTCATTTCCCTTTTTTGGTACATAAAACATAAAACTGTGTTATAAACATGAGATATAAATGAGTTAAACGAGTCGTGTTCATGTTTAGAACTTGATTGTTCGCGCGCGTCAGAGACCTGTTAACCTGTTAGGGACACGATTTGCCAGCCCTAATATCACGTGACACATTTTTAGATTGTACATGTATGTGACAAAACACACACTCGTGTGTGAAACAGGTAACCGACTAATAATCCTAGAGGTGCACAAAAAACCCGGAACCGAAACCGGGTATTAAAAAAACGGGAACCGACCCTACCCGTCGGGTACGCATAGGGTATAGATTTCTATGTAAAAAACCGTACCCGGAACCGGACCCAGTTTGTACCCGGGTTTTTTAATACCCAAAACCAGGTTTTCCTAATACCCGGTTCATGACCCAAAAAAGTATATGTCAAGCGACGGGACTATTTGGCATTTTGATGTTGAGGCGGTCCGGGAAGGAATGGGTCACTTCGTGATTCAAGAAGGGTTGCCATTTGACCACTTCGACAACCCAAGATTGACCCGTCTCATCCAAAGAATTCTATAACCGCGTTATAATCATTGTCACACCCTCAAAATCCACTTGCGGAGTTTTACCGCGAGGCGCATGACAAACCAGGATCCAAACCAACGATCACAATAAACAAGTCTAAATGTAATTAATGCAATACCAAATCATAGTTTTAAAATCCCGTTTACAGCGGAAGCTTATTCAAAATAAAGTTCAACATAATTAACCAAAGTTCAATGTTTATGAAATCATGCAACTCTATCTAGACGCCGTGCAGACGCGTGCGCCCTAGTTCCATGTGCTACCTTAGCGACCTGAGAAAACATGTAAAAGTTTACGTCAGCACAAAAATGCTGGTGAGTTTACAGGTTTGCAGTTCAAGTACCAAGTCCACCTGTCCATACTATAACAAATAGAAAACCAGTATACGCTAGCTAGGCGTACGTTTTGTTACTACCACGATTGGAAAACCATTACTAACTCGAATACCAGTTGTTGTGCCCGAATAGTTCCAAATGTTCCTGTTGTTCCTGTTTGAGACAATATGCACTCGCCCGGCCCTCCAAGCCGACGAGCGGGGTTGGTCACTCCCAATAGCGCTATTCACATTTCCCCGTTGTGCAAACCCGCACATTCATGGTTTCCCCCGGGACTTCCAAAGATCGTATAGTAAACCATAGAAACCCATAGTATGACAGTTGTTACCAAAACATAAGTTTAACACATGTTTTCTCCCCCAAAAAGTGAAACCAGTTAAAAGAGGGGCCGTAAACTCACCTTAAGTTGCTTTACTCCTAATCCCGAGTAAACTCAGCTGCTATGTTAGTCCCGTACAGTGGCGACCTAACATACGACAGTTACAAGTACTTAGACTAATAACCCGCAGGTTAATTAGTCCCTAGATGTCCAGACCATAACCAAGTTCGTTTAAAAATACCGTGACTGTTTAACTGACCCAAAGTACAAGACTTGACATCCCATTGGTGACCCGAGACTCCCCGTGTTATGTTTACGCTCCAGAACATGCAATAACGCAAGTATACTTAACATACGTTAACACACAACAAGTTATAGCACATAGTTCACGTATCACCGAAATACATCCAAATATATGTTACCAAGTTATTAGACATGTTACGGGGTTCCTAGCATGTTACTACATGTTAAATCGGGTCTCGGAATGCTAATTTACACTTACAGCAGCAGTACACGCGATTAGGAAAAGTCAACTAGTGATTAGGAAAGTCAACTAGTGAATAGAAAAGTCAACTAGTGAATAGAAGCCCTATTCGCCCCTACTATAGGCGAGTAGGGGCTATTCCCCTTTACTTCATGCGAATAGGGGCTATTCCCCTGAACTTACTAGTGATTAGGGCTACTCGCATGAACTTACTAGTGATTAGGGCTACTCGCGTGAACTTACTAGTGAATAGGCTTCTACTCGCCTATATATAGGCGATTAGCCTTGTACTCGCATGAGTTATAGGCGATTAGCATTGCTACTCGCCTGTAACCATGCTGTTCCAGTTTTTCGCGCGTTTAACGCTCCAAATCAGATCCAGAACGTGTGTAACTACCCAATATCATCCCAAACACTATCCTAAACATGTTTAACCCAAAACCCTTCGTTCAACCTCGTATAATCAGTCCTGCATGCAACCCAAAACAATCCAAACACTATTCACATAGCATGCAACATCAATTAACGCATGTAATCATAACCCTATTATCCGATTACTGAGTTTTCTATCATCATGCTCAATATTAATTCTGACCTAGCATGACAATACATCAAAACATCATCAAGATCCATAAAAATCCTATCTTTCTAATCATACATACCCATAACGCATGTTAATTAGTTATAATCCGTTTAACAACCCTTATTGACGATTTTCAGAAAGCTTTTTCGTTTATGAACAGGTCTGGACCATTAGGGATTTATTAAAAACATTTACAAAGTGTTATGGATGAGAATCAAACCTTGGAATTGTAAAAGATTGATGGTTAGACCTTGAAACCTTGTGTTTTTGATCAAAATCGCCTTCCAGAGGTTGTTTAAGTGTTTGGGGCGGTTATGGGACGACTAGGGTTGATATTAGGGAGTTTAGGAGGTTAAGTGTTGTATTTATAGGCGTTCCTAGTCGTTCCAGCACGTTACATGCGATTGTGCAGCAGTTCAGGCGATTAGGGCTTGTAATCGCCTGATGGTTCTAGTGAATAGGGCCTAATCGCCCTTAGGTATACACGAGTAGGGCTACTCGCCCTTAAGGGGCTCCCTACTCGCCTCCCCTATAGGGGAGTAGGCCTCCTACTCGCCTATAGGGTTTGGTCTTGTGTGTTTTGCGCGTTAAACCCCGTTTTAACATATGTTAATGCATATTCATGTACCGACAAGTCATATAATGATTGTAAACACATAACACAAGTAAATACACATATTTACACTCGTTCACCAATTCCCGGGACTCGAGACTCGTACGTTCCGTATGCCCTGACAATCCTACAAATCGTCATCGTTTGTACACTTGGTTAAGGACCGACATCTAACGAACCTCTAGACCAACATCCAATGATCTTCTAGACTAACCAATAGTTCCCGAACCATATCCCGACTTAACTAACCCAGTTACGTACAATATACGCGTGACTCGCTAAGGTAGACTTTCATCTAGACAACGTTGTTAACCCGAATTTGCCAGGTGTCACATCATCCCCACGTTAAAAGAATTTTCGTCCCGAAAATTGCGTAAGTAACAAAAGAAACAACGAAGGGAATAAACAAACAGATAGGAATCAATAGAGAGTAGAAATCAAGAGAGAGATTTACCCGAGGTGTCACATCATCCCCACGTTAAAAGGAATCTCGACCCGAGATTCATTCAGCTGCCGAAGAGACATGTCTCGACTCGAACGCTTCCTTAGGAAAGAGGTGAGGATACTTAGACTTCATCTGATCCTCCCGTTCCCATGTATATTCCGGTCCCCGGTTCGAGTTCCACCGAACCTTAACGATACGAATCTTGCTGTGACGTAGGCTACGAATCTTGTAATCGAGGATCTCCACAGGTTCCTCCACAATCCGAAGACGATCATCAACCTTGATCTCTTCTAGTGGAACGATGAGAGACTCGTCAGCCAGACACTTCTTCAAGTTTGACACGTGAAAGACGTTATGTACGTTACCGAGCTCCGTCGGTAGATCAAGTCGATATGCCACCGGCCCAATCCGTTCCAGGATCGTAAATGGGCCGACATATCGCGGATTGAGTTTGCCACGCTTTCCAAAGCGTATGACGCCCTTCCACGGTGAGACTTTTAGAAGTACCTTGTCATTGACTTGGAACTCCAGTGGTTTGCGACGCTGATCAGCATAACTCTTTTGCCGGTCCCGTGCCGCCGCCAACCGATTACGAATCTGTACGATCTTTTCCGAAGTTTCGTACACTAGTTCGGGCCCAGTGAGTTGACTCTCACCCACCTCAGCCCAACAAAGAGGAGAGCGGCATTTCCGTCCGTACAGTGCCTCGAACGGAGCAGCCTTGATGCTCGTGTGATAACTGTTGTTGTACGAGAATTCTACCAACGGCAGATGAGCTTCCCAACCCTTGCCAAAATCGATCACACATGCCCGCAGCATGTCTTCTAAAGTTTGAATCGTACGCTCACTCTGACCGTCAGTCTGTGGATGGTAAGCCGTACTCATGTCTAGTTGGGTACCCAAAGCCTTGTGCAAAGACTTCCAGAAGTGAGAAGTAAAGCGAGAATCGCGATCCGAAATAATAGAAACTGGTACCCCGTGCTTAGAAACAACTTCTTTCAAGTAAAGGCGAGCCAAACGATCCATAGTGTCGGTCTCCTTAATAGCAAGAAAATGGGCTGATTTCGTTAACCGATCGACAATCACCCATATCTTGTCGTTCCCGCTTGGTGACTTAGGAAGTTGTGTGACAAAATCCATAGTAATCCGTTCCCATTTCCATTCCGGAATTTCAGGTTGTTGCAGGAGACCCGACGGTTTCTGGTATTCCACCTTGACCTTAGCACAGGTCAAGCATTTGCTCACATATGAGGCTATGTCCGACCTCATGTTTGGCCACCATTAAAGCACCTTTAGATCTTGGTACATCTTATCCGAACCAGGATGAATAGAATACCGGGACTTATGAGCCTCATCAAGAACAAGCTCCCGTAGTCCCCCGAATAAAGGAACCCATATACGTTCTGCGAAATAGTGCAGGCCATCAGGCCTTCGCTCTAGGTGCTTGTCGGCACCGTGCATGGTTTCAGCTTTAAGGTTTTCCTCCTTCAAAGCTTCCAATTGGGCAGAACGGAGTTGATCAGGTAACGATGAATGGATAGTGAGCTGCAACGCCCGAACGCGACGAGGTTTAGAAGATTCCTTCCTGCTCAAGGCGTCTGCTACAACATTCGCCTTGCCAGGATGGTACTTAATAGCACAATCATAATCGTTCAAAAGTTCGATCCAACGGCGCTGCCGTATGTTCAAGTGTTGTTGGTCGAAAATGTGTTGGAGACTCTTGTGATCGGTGTAGATGGTGCATTTGGTACCGTACAAGTAATGTCTCCAAATTTTCAACGCGAATACCACAGCACCCAACTCCAGGTCATGAGTTGTGTAGTTCTTCTCGTGCACTTTGAGTTGACGAGAAGCATACGCAATCACTTTCTCGCGTTGCATCAACACGCAACCGAGTCCATGAATGGAAGCATCACAGTAAACGACAAAATCATCAGGACCCTCAGGTAAAGACAGAATAGGAGCAGAACACAGTTTAGACTTCAGTTCCTCAAACGCGGACTCTTGTGATTCACCCCAGTCGAACTTCTTATCCTTCTGAGTGAGAGTGGTGAGGGGTTGAGCAATCTTCGAGAATCCCTGAATGAAACGACGATAGTAGCCCGCAAGGCCTAGGAATTGCCGCACTTCAGTTGGCGTCTTTGGTGCTCCCCAGTCCTTGATAGCTTCGATCTTAGCTGGATCGACATGAATCCCTAGTTCATTAACCACATGTCCTAGGAATTGAACTTCGCGTAACCAAAAGTCACACTTTGAGAACTTGGCGTAAAGCTGTTCCCGTCGCAAGAGTTCCAAAACTAACCGCAGATGTTCCCCGTGTTCGGTCTCGTTCTTTGAGTAGATCAGAATGTCATCAATAAACACAATGACAAACTTGTCCAGATACGGTTTACAGACGCGGTTCATCAAGTCCATGAAAACCGCCGGTGCGTTCGTGAGACCGAAAGGCATGACCAAGAATTCGAAATGGCCATAACGTGTTCGAAAAGCAGTCTTTGCAACGTCAGCCTCCCTGACGCGCAGCTGGTGATAACCGGACCTCAAATCGATCTTGGAATAATAGCTAGAACCCTGAAGCTGGTCGAACAGATCATCAATACGTGGAAGAGGATAACGATTCTTGATGGTCAACTTGTTCAGCTCTCTGTAGTCAACACACAATCGGAAACTCCCATCCTTCTGATACCAATCTGTCACACCCTCAAAATCCACTTGCGGAGTTTTACCGCGAGGCGCATGACAAATAAAATCGGGGCTCCCCAAGGGGAAGAACTTGGCCGGATGAAACCCTTATCCAAGAGTTCCTGTAACTGACTAGACAACTCCTGCATCTCGGGAGGTGCAAGACGATAGGGGGCCCGAGCAATAGGAGCAGCCCCTGGTACGAGATCAATACCGAACTCGACTTGACGATGAGGAGGAAGACCAGATAAATCATCGGGAAAAACATCAAGAAATTCGCGTACCACCGGAATGTCGTCAATTTTCTTCTCATCATTGGAGGAAACAGATAAAAGCGCCAATACGGCTGGATAACCCTTTCGAAGGCACTTAAGGGCTTTCATGCTAGAGATGATGTTTAGCGAAACACCACCCTTGATACCGTACACAGAAAGAAATTCTCCATCAGGGAGAGGAATCCGAATAACCTTATCGTAACAGACAATCTCCGCGCGATACAAAGATAACCAATCCATTCCTACCACAACGTCAAAACTACCCAATGGTACCGGCATAAGGTCGATGGGGAACGACAAACCCGATAACTCTAACTGACACTCCCGAAGAACACTAGTAGCTTCAATCGTCTTACCGTCAGCCAACTCAATAATATACTTGGTCTCTAATGGTACAGACACTACATCTAGCAGTCGACTAACGTCCATGGATACAAAACTCTTGTCGGCACCAGAATCAAATAACACGCTAACAGAATGATTATTGAGAAGAAACGTACCGGTGACTGTATCAGGGTCCTGCCTAGCCTCAGCAGCTCCAATGACGAAGGCACGTGCATTTCTGCCGCCGCCCCCGTTGTTACCATTCCCGTTGTTTCCACCCTGTTTCAGTTTTGGGCAATCCTTCTTGTAATGCCCAGTGTCACCACAGTTGTAGCATCCCTGTTTCCCTGTAGTACCCTGAGTAGTCGGAGCTGAACTGTTGGTCGGAGCCTGAGTCGATGGAAGTGTAACCCGACAATCTTTAGCATAGTGGCCTGTTCGCTGGCAGCGGTGACAACGGTTACTGTCGCAGTTCCCTAGGTGATGGCGTCCACACTTGTTGCATTTGGGCAGTTTTCCTGCATAACCACCCTGCTTATTACCCGAAGACGATGAACTCCCATTATCAAACTTTTTACCCTGCTGCGTAGACCCAGACCCTTTCCCGTCGTTTTCCCACTTGCGCTTATTGTTCTCTGGAGTCTTAGCAGTCGAACCTTTCGCCGGCAAAATCCCCTCATTCACCTTTAAATTAGTCATCCTATGTGCAGATCGAATTACTTCCGCATAAGTAGGATGATTCCCAGCAGCCACTAACCCTGCAATTTCCGGCACCAATCCTGAGACATAATGTTCAATCTTACGATACTCTGGCACGTGCAAATCGGGACATAGCACTGCCAACTCATTCCTCCTAACCGTATACTTCTCGATTTCCGACCCAGTCATCTTGAGGTTCCACACCTCATGTTCTAGCTTCTGTACCTCTTCTCTCGGGCAATACTCCCGCTTCAGCAACTGCACAAAGTTCTCCCATGGCATAGCATATGCCTCCCCAATACCCATGTTCTGGGTAATACCATTCCACCAAGTCAATGCCACGTCCTGAAATAACGCAGCCGAATACTTCACCCGATCTTCTGGGAGACAGTTACACATCAGGAATACCGACTCCACTTTCTCCAACCACCTAAGCAAACTGACCGCACCCTCGGTGCCAGAGAATTCCTGGGGCTTGCAGTCCCGGAACATCTTATAGGTGCACATGGGTGGGGGTGGGTCAACCGGACCACCTGAAATGAAACGTATGAGAAACCACGAATAACGTACACAAGACTCACCAATGAGGCAAAGAAAATGGATAAAACAACTTACCACCACCGTTGTGCCCTAACTGAAAGGCAGCCTGGAGCAAGTTGTTCAGATCAGCCTGTGACAGGTTAATACCTCCACCACGACCACCAGCACCACCACGACCACCACCACGTCCACCATTGCGACCACCTCCTCGTCCTCCACGCACTCCAGACATGATTCTGGCAGAAGGAACGAGAAAATTTAGTTTCGCAGTTAAAGATAACCACTAATGTTCACAAGATTAAAGCCAGATCCAATCCAGGACTATCCCCTCAAACCCAGAGCTCACTAGTGCTTCCATGCATTTCGTTTTATGATTTTGTGTGCACCCAAAATGATAAAACGCTCTACATGGTCCTCCAAGTGTTCTCCTAGTTCAAAGTTCAAATCACCGAACATAGACTCTTAGCTACACACCGTAATACTACGGTAGTTCATGACAAGCGCTTCTATTGGAATACAAAAGGGAGATGTCCGAGCCTTGGACAAATCTCAAGAGCACACGAGTTACTCCAATAGACCACACTGCCTAGAAAACAAGTAACCCAACCTAAGATAGAACGGATGATGTAACGTAGAAAGACCAACGATTTAGAGACACCCCGACAAGACCATACGTAAACCACTATAACGTTTAGTACCATGTGATCGTCTAGTGTGTGCGACTCGGCTATAGACTAGACTCTACATGCAGTCCTAGTTCACTATAACCATTGGCTCTGATACCAATCTGTCACACCCTCAAAATCCACTTGCGGAGTTTTACCGCGAGGCGCATGACAAACCAGGATCCAAACCAACGATCACAATAAACAAGTCTAAATGTAATTAATGCAATACCAAATCATAGTTTTAAAATCCCGTTTACAGCGGAAGCTTATTCAAAATAAAGTTCAACATAATTAACCAAAGTTCAATGTTTATGAAATCATGCAACTCTATCTAGACGCCGTGCAGACGCGTGCGCCCTAGTTCCATGTGCTACCTTAGCGACCTGAGAAAACATGTAAAAGTTTACGTCAGCACAAAAATGCTGGTGAGTTTACAGGTTTGCAGTTCAAGTACCAAGTCCACCTGTCCATACTATAACAAATAGAAAACCAGTATACGCTAGCTAGGCGTACGTTTTGTTACTACCACGATTGGAAAACCATTACTAACTCGAATACCAGTTGTTGTGCCCGAATAGTTCCAAATGTTCCTGTTGTTCCTGTTTGAGACAATATGCACTCGCCCGGCCCTCCAAGCCGACGAGCGGGGTTGGTCACTCCCAATAGCGCTATTCACATTTCCCCGTTGTGCAAACCCGCACATTCATGGTTTCCCCCGGGACTTCCAAAGATCGTATAGTAAACCATAGAAACCCATAGTATGACAGTTGTTACCAAAACATAAGTTTAACACATGTTTTCTCCCCCAAAAAGTGAAACCAGTTAAAAGAGGGGCCGTAAACTCACCTTAAGTTGCTTTACTCCTAATCCCGAGTAAACTCAGCTGCTATGTTAGTCCCGTACAGTGGCGACCTAACATACGACAGTTACAAGTACTTAGACTAATAACCCGCAGGTTAATTAGTCCCTAGATGTCCAGACCATAACCAAGTTCGTTTAAAAATACCGTGACTGTTTAACTGACCCAAAGTACAAGACTTGACATCCCATTGGTGACCCGAGACTCCCCGTGTTATGTTTACGCTCCAGAACATGCAATAACGCAAGTATACTTAACATACGTTAACACACAACAAGTTATAGCACATAGTTCACGTATCACCGAAATACATCCAAATATATGTTACCAAGTTATTAGACATGTTACGGGGTTCCTAGCATGTTACTACATGTTAAATCGGGTCTCGGAATGCTAATTTACACTTACAGCAGCAGTACACGCGATTAGGAAAAGTCAACTAGTGATTAGGAAAGTCAACTAGTGAATAGAAAAGTCAACTAGTGAATAGAAGCCCTATTCGCCCCTACTATAGGCGAGTAGGGGCTATTCCCCTTTACTTCATGCGAATAGGGGCTATTCCCCTGAACTTACTAGTGATTAGGGCTACTCGCATGAACTTACTAGTGATTAGGGCTACTCGCGTGAACTTACTAGTGAATAGGCTTCTACTCGCCTATATATAGGCGATTAGCCTTGTACTCGCATGAGTTATAGGCGATTAGCATTGCTACTCGCCTGTAACCATGCTGTTCCAGTTTTTCGCGCGTTTAACGCTCCAAATCAGATCCAGAACGTGTGTAACTACCCAATATCATCCCAAACACTATCCTAAACATGTTTAACCCAAAACCCTTCGTTCAACCTCGTATAATCAGTCCTGCATGCAACCCAAAACAATCCAAACACTATTCACATAGCATGCAACATCAATTAACGCATGTAATCATAACCCTATTATCCGATTACTGAGTTTTCTATCATCATGCTCAATATTAATTCTGACCTAGCATGACAATACATCAAAACATCATCAAGATCCATAAAAATCCTATCTTTCTAATCATACATACCCATAACGCATGTTAATTAGTTATAATCCGTTTAACAACCCTTATTGACGATTTTCAGAAAGCTTTTTCGTTTATGAACAGGTCTGGACCATTAGGGATTTATTAAAAACATTTACAAAGTGTTATGGATGAGAATCAAACCTTGGAATTGTAAAAGATTGATGGTTAGACCTTGAAACCTTGTGTTTTTGATCAAAATCGCCTTCCAGAGGTTGTTTAAGTGTTTGGGGCGGTTATGGGACGACTAGGGTTGATATTAGGGAGTTTAGGAGGTTAAGTGTTGTATTTATAGGCGTTCCTAGTCGTTCCAGCACGTTACATGCGATTGTGCAGCAGTTCAGGCGATTAGGGCTTGTAATCGCCTGATGGTTCTAGTGAATAGGGCCTAATCGCCCTTAGGTATACACGAGTAGGGCTACTCGCCCTTAAGGGGCTCCCTACTCGCCTCCCCTATAGGGGAGTAGGCCTCCTACTCGCCTATAGGGTTTGGTCTTGTGTGTTTTGCGCGTTAAACCCCGTTTTAACATATGTTAATGCATATTCATGTACCGACAAGTCATATAATGATTGTAAACACATAACACAAGTAAATACACATATTTACACTCGTTCACCAATTCCCGGGACTCGAGACTCGTACGTTCCGTATGCCCTGACAATCCTACAAATCGTCATCGTTTGTACACTTGGTTAAGGACCGACATCTAACGAACCTCTAGACCAACATCCAATGATCTTCTAGACTAACCAATAGTTCCCGAACCATATCCCGACTTAACTAACCCAGTTACGTACAATATACGCGTGACTCGCTAAGGTAGACTTTCATCTAGACAACGTTGTTAACCCGAATTTGCCAGGTGTCACATCATCCCCACGTTAAAAGAATTTTCGTCCCGAAAATTGCGTAAGTAACAAAAGAAACAACGAAGGGAATAAACAAACAGATAGGAATCAATAGAGAGTAGAAATCAAGAGAGAGATTTACCCGAGGTGTCACATCATCCCCACGTTAAAAGGAATCTCGACCCGAGATTCATTCAGCTGCCGAAGAGACATGTCTCGACTCGAACGCTTCCTTAGGAAAGAGGTGAGGATACTTAGACTTCATCTGATCCTCCCGTTCCCATGTATATTCCGGTCCCCGGTTCGAGTTCCACCGAACCTTAACGATACGAATCTTGCTGTGACGTAGGCTACGAATCTTGTAATCGAGGATCTCCACAGGTTCCTCCACAATCCGAAGACGATCATCAACCTTGATCTCTTCTAGTGGAACGATGAGAGACTCGTCAGCCAGACACTTCTTCAAGTTTGACACGTGAAAGACGTTATGTACGTTACCGAGCTCCGTCGGTAGATCAAGTCGATATGCCACCGGCCCAATCCGTTCCAGGATCGTAAATGGGCCGACATATCGCGGATTGAGTTTGCCACGCTTTCCAAAGCGTATGACGCCCTTCCACGGTGAGACTTTTAGAAGTACCTTGTCATTGACTTGGAACTCCAGTGGTTTGCGACGCTGATCAGCATAACTCTTTTGCCGGTCCCGTGCCGCCGCCAACCGATTACGAATCTGTACGATCTTTTCCGAAGTTTCGTACACTAGTTCGGGCCCAGTGAGTTGACTCTCACCCACCTCAGCCCAACAAAGAGGAGAGCGGCATTTCCGTCCGTACAGTGCCTCGAACGGAGCAGCCTTGATGCTCGTGTGATAACTGTTGTTGTACGAGAATTCTACCAACGGCAGATGAGCTTCCCAACCCTTGCCAAAATCGATCACACATGCCCGCAGCATGTCTTCTAAAGTTTGAATCGTACGCTCACTCTGACCGTCAGTCTGTGGATGGTAAGCCGTACTCATGTCTAGTTGGGTACCCAAAGCCTTGTGCAAAGACTTCCAGAAGTGAGAAGTAAAGCGAGAATCGCGATCCGAAATAATAGAAACTGGTACCCCGTGCTTAGAAACAACTTCTTTCAAGTAAAGGCGAGCCAAACGATCCATAGTGTCGGTCTCCTTAATAGCAAGAAAATGGGCTGATTTCGTTAACCGATCGACAATCACCCATATCTTGTCGTTCCCGCTTGGTGACTTAGGAAGTTGTGTGACAAAATCCATAGTAATCCGTTCCCATTTCCATTCCGGAATTTCAGGTTGTTGCAGGAGACCCGACGGTTTCTGGTATTCCACCTTGACCTTAGCACAGGTCAAGCATTTGCTCACATATGAGGCTATGTCCGACCTCATGTTTGGCCACCATTAAAGCACCTTTAGATCTTGGTACATCTTATCCGAACCAGGATGAATAGAATACCGGGACTTATGAGCCTCATCAAGAACAAGCTCCCGTAGTCCCCCGAATAAAGGAACCCATATACGTTCTGCGAAATAGTGCAGGCCATCAGGCCTTCGCTCTAGGTGCTTGTCGGCACCGTGCATGGTTTCAGCTTTAAGGTTTTCCTCCTTCAAAGCTTCCAATTGGGCAGAACGGAGTTGATCAGGTAACGATGAATGGATAGTGAGCTGCAACGCCCGAACGCGACGAGGTTTAGAAGATTCCTTCCTGCTCAAGGCGTCTGCTACAACATTCGCCTTGCCAGGATGGTACTTAATAGCACAATCATAATCGTTCAAAAGTTCGATCCAACGGCGCTGCCGTATGTTCAAGTGTTGTTGGTCGAAAATGTGTTGGAGACTCTTGTGATCGGTGTAGATGGTGCATTTGGTACCGTACAAGTAATGTCTCCAAATTTTCAACGCGAATACCACAGCACCCAACTCCAGGTCATGAGTTGTGTAGTTCTTCTCGTGCACTTTGAGTTGACGAGAAGCATACGCAATCACTTTCTCGCGTTGCATCAACACGCAACCGAGTCCATGAATGGAAGCATCACAGTAAACGACAAAATCATCAGGACCCTCAGGTAAAGACAGAATAGGAGCAGAACACAGTTTAGACTTCAGTTCCTCAAACGCGGACTCTTGTGATTCACCCCAGTCGAACTTCTTATCCTTCTGAGTGAGAGTGGTGAGGGGTTGAGCAATCTTCGAGAATCCCTGAATGAAACGACGATAGTAGCCCGCAAGGCCTAGGAATTGCCGCACTTCAGTTGGCGTCTTTGGTGCTCCCCAGTCCTTGATAGCTTCGATCTTAGCTGGATCGACATGAATCCCTAGTTCATTAACCACATGTCCTAGGAATTGAACTTCGCGTAACCAAAAGTCACACTTTGAGAACTTGGCGTAAAGCTGTTCCCGTCGCAAGAGTTCCAAAACTAACCGCAGATGTTCCCCGTGTTCGGTCTCGTTCTTTGAGTAGATCAGAATGTCATCAATAAACACAATGACAAACTTGTCCAGATACGGTTTACAGACGCGGTTCATCAAGTCCATGAAAACCGCCGGTGCGTTCGTGAGACCGAAAGGCATGACCAAGAATTCGAAATGGCCATAACGTGTTCGAAAAGCAGTCTTTGCAACGTCAGCCTCCCTGACGCGCAGCTGGTGATAACCGGACCTCAAATCGATCTTGGAATAATAGCTAGAACCCTGAAGCTGGTCGAACAGATCATCAATACGTGGAAGAGGATAACGATTCTTGATGGTCAACTTGTTCAGCTCTCTGTAGTCAACACACAATCGGAAACTCCCATCCTTCTGATACCAATCTGTCACACCCTCAAAATCCACTTGCGGAGTTTTACCGCGAGGCGCATGACAAATAAAATCGGGGCTCCCCAAGGGGAAGAACTTGGCCGGATGAAACCCTTATCCAAGAGTTCCTGTAACTGACTAGACAACTCCTGCATCTCGGGAGGTGCAAGACGATAGGGGGCCCGAGCAATAGGAGCAGCCCCTGGTACGAGATCAATACCGAACTCGACTTGACGATGAGGAGGAAGACCAGATAAATCATCGGGAAAAACATCAAGAAATTCGCGTACCACCGGAATGTCGTCAATTTTCTTCTCATCATTGGAGGAAACAGATAAAAGCGCCAATACGGCTGGATAACCCTTTCGAAGGCACTTAAGGGCTTTCATGCTAGAGATGATGTTTAGCGAAACACCACCCTTGATACCGTACACAGAAAGAAATTCTCCATCAGGGAGAGGAATCCGAATAACCTTATCGTAACAGACAATCTCCGCGCGATACAAAGATAACCAATCCATTCCTACCACAACGTCAAAACTACCCAATGGTACCGGCATAAGGTCGATGGGGAACGACAAACCCGATAACTCTAACTGACACTCCCGAAGAACACTAGTAGCTTCAATCGTCTTACCGTCAGCCAACTCAATAATATACGTGGTCTCTAATGGTACAGACACTACATCTAGCAGTCGACTAACGTCCATGGATACAAAACTCTTGTCGGCACCAGAATCAAATAACACGCTAACAGAATGATTATTGAGAAGAAACGTACCGGTGACTGTATCAGGGTCCTGCCTAGCCTCAGCAGCTCCAATGACGAAGGCACGTGCATTTCTGCCGCCGCCCCCGTTGTTACCATTCCCGTTGTTTCCACCCTGTTTCAGTTTTGGGCAATCCTTCTTGTAATGCCCAGTGTCACCACAGTTGTAGCATCCCTGTTTCCCTGTAGTACCCTGAGTAGTCGGAGCTGAACTGTTGGTCGGAGCCTGAGTCGATGGAAGTGTAACCCGACAATCTTTAGCATAGTGGCCTGTTCGCTGGCAGCGGTGACAACGGTTACTGTCGCAGTTCCCTAGGTGATGGCGTCCACACTTGTTGCATTTGGGCAGTTTTCCTGCATAACCACCCTGCTTATTACCCGAAGACGATGAACTCCCATTATCAAACTTTTTACCCTGCTGCGTAGACCCAGACCCTTTCCCGTCGTTTTCCCACTTGCGCTTATTGTTCTCTGGAGTCTTAGCAGTCGAACCTTTCGCCGGCAAAATCCCCTCATTCACCTTTAAATTAGTCATCCTATGTGCATATCGAACTACTTCCGCATAAGTAGGATGATTCCCAGCAGCCACTAACCCTGCAATTTCCGGCACCAATCCTGAGACATAATGTTCAATCTTACGATACTCTGGCACGTGCAAATCGGGACATAGCACTGCCAACTCATTCCTCCTAACCGTATACTTCTCGATTTCCGACCCAGTCATCTTGAGGTTCCACACCTCATGTTCTAGCTTCTGTACCTCTTCTCTCGGGCAATACTCCCGCTTCAGCAACTGCACAAAGTTCTCCCATGGCATAGCATATGCCTCCCCAATACCCATGTTCTGGGTAATACCATTCCACCAAGTCAATGCCACGTCCTGAAATAACGCAGCCGAATACTTCACCCGATCTTCTGGGAGACAGTTACACATCAGGAATACCGACTCCACTTTCTCCAACCACCTAAGCAAACTGACCGCACCCTCGGTGCCAGAGAATTCCTGGGGCTTGCAGTCCCGGAACATCTTATAGGTGCACATGGGTGGGGGTGGGTCAACCGGACCACCTGAAATGAAACGTATGAGAAACCACGAATAACGTACACAAGACTCACCAATGAGGCAAAGAAAATGGATAAAACAACTTACCACCACCGTTGTGCCCTAACTGAAAGGCAGCCTGGAGCAAGTTGTTCAGATCAGCCTGTGACAGGTTAATACCTCCACCACGACCACCAGCACCACCACGACCACCACCACGTCCACCATTGCGACCACCTCCTCGTCCTCCACGCACTCCAGACATGATTCTGGCAGAAGGAACGAGAAAATTTAGTTTCGCAGTTAAAGATAACCACTAATGTTCACAAGATTAAAGCCAGATCCAATCCAGGACTATCCCCTCAAACCCAGAGCTCACTAGTGCTTCCATGCATTTCGTTTTATGATTTTGTGTGCACCCAAAATGATAAAACGCTCTACATGGTCCTCCAAGTGTTCTCCTAGTTCAAAGTTCAAATCACCGAACATAGACTCTTAGCTACACACCGTAATACTACGGTAGTTCATGACAAGCGCTTCTATTGGAATACAAAAGGGAGATGTCCGAGCCTTGGACAAATCTCAAGAGCACACGAGTTACTCCAATAGACCACACTGCCTAGAAAACAAGTAACCCAACCTAAGATAGAACGGATGATGTAACGTAGAAAGACCAACGATTTAGAGACACCCCGACAAGACCATACGTAAACCACTATAACGTTTAGTACCATGTGATCGTCTAGTGTGTGCGACTCGGCTATAGACTAGACTCTACATGCAGTCCTAGTTCACTATAACCATTGGCTCTGATACCAATCTGTCACACCCTCAAAATCCACTTGCGGAGTTTTACCGCGAGGCGCATGACAAACCAGGATCCAAACCAACGATCACAATAAACAAGTCTAAATGTAATTAATGCAATACCAAATCATAGTTTTAAAATCCCGTTTACAGCGGAAGCTTATTCAAAATAAAGTTCAACATAATTAACCAAAGTTCAATGTTTATGAAATCATGCAACTCTATCTAGACGCCGTGCAGACGCGTGCGCCCTAGTTCCATGTGCTACCTTAGCGACCTGAGAAAACATGTAAAAGTTTACGTCAGCACAAAAATGCTGGTGAGTTTACAGGTTTGCAGTTCAAGTACCAAGTCCACCTGTCCATACTATAACAAATAGAAAACCAGTATACGCTAGCTAGGCGTACGTTTTGTTACTACCACGATTGGAAAACCATTACTAACTCGAATACCAGTTGTTGTGCCCGAATAGTTCCAAATGTTCCTGTTGTTCCTGTTTGAGACAATATGCACTCGCCCGGCCCTCCAAGCCGACGAGCGGGGTTGGTCACTCCCAATAGCGCTATTCACATTTCCCCGTTGTGCAAACCCGCACATTCATGGTTTCCCCCGGGACTTCCAAAGATCGTATAGTAAACCATAGAAACCCATAGTATGACAGTTGTTACCAAAACATAAGTTTAACACATGTTTTCTCCCCCAAAAAGTGAAACCAGTTAAAAGAGGGGCCGTAAACTCACCTTAAGTTGCTTTACTCCTAATCCCGAGTAAACTCAGCTGCTATGTTAGTCCCGTACAGTGGCGACCTAACATACGACAGTTACAAGTACTTAGACTAATAACCCGCAGGTTAATTAGTCCCTAGATGTCCAGACCATAACCAAGTTCGTTTAAAAATACCGTGACTGTTTAACTGACCCAAAGTACAAGACTTGACATCCCATTGGTGACCCGAGACTCCCCGTGTTATGTTTACGCTCCAGAACATGCAATAACGCAAGTATACTTAACATACGTTAACACACAACAAGTTATAGCACATAGTTCACGTATCACCGAAATACATCCAAATATATGTTACCAAGTTATTAGACATGTTACGGGGTTCCTAGCATGTTACTACATGTTAAATCGGGTCTCGGAATGCTAATTTACACTTACAGCAGCAGTACACGCGATTAGGAAAAGTCAACTAGTGATTAGGAAAGTCAACTAGTGAATAGAAAAGTCAACTAGTGAATAGAAGCCCTATTCGCCCCTACTATAGGCGAGTAGGGGCTATTCCCCTTTACTTCATGCGAATAGGGGCTATTCCCCTGAACTTACTAGTGATTAGGGCTACTCGCATGAACTTACTAGTGATTAGGGCTACTCGCGTGAACTTACTAGTGAATAGGCTTCTACTCGCCTATATATAGGCGATTAGCCTTGTACTCGCATGAGTTATAGGCGATTAGCATTGCTACTCGCCTGTAACCATGCTGTTCCAGTTTTTTCGCGCGTTTAACGCTCCAAATCAGATCCAGAACGTGTGTAACTACCCAATATCATCCCAAACACTATCCTAAACATGTTTAACCCAAAACCCTTCGTTCAACCTCGTATAATCAGTCCTGCATGCAACCCAAAACAATCCAAACACTATTCACATAGCATGCAACATCAATTAACGCATGTAATCATAACCCTATTATCCGATTACTGAGTTTTCTATCATCATGCTCAATATTAATTCTGACCTAGCATGACAATACATCAAAACATCATCAAGATCCATAAAAATCCTATCTTTCTAATCATACATACCCATAACGCATGTTAATTAGTTATAATCCGTTTAACAACCCTTATTGACGATTTTCAGAAAGCTTTTTCGTTTATGAACAGGTCTGGACCATTAGGGATTTATTAAAAACATTTACAAAGTGTTATGGATGAGAATCAAACCTTGGAATTGTAAAAGATTGATGGTTAGACCTTGAAACCTTGTGTTTTTGATCAAAATCGCCTTCCAGAGGTTGTTTAAGTGTTTGGGGCGGTTATGGGACGACTAGGGTTGATATTAGGGAGTTTAGGAGGTTAAGTGTTGTATTTATAGGCGTTCCTAGTCGTTCCAGCACGTTACATGCGATTGTGCAGCAGTTCAGGCGATTAGGGCTTGTAATCGCCTGATGGTTCTAGTGAATAGGGCCTAATCGCCCTTAGGTATACACGAGTAGGGCTACTCGCCCTTAAGGGGCTCCCTACTCGCCTCCCCTATAGGGGAGTAGGCCTCCTACTCGCCTATAGGGTTTGGTCTTGTGTGTTTTGCGCGTTAAACCCCGTTTTAACATATGTTAATGCATATTCATGTACCGACAAGTCATATAATGATTGTAAACACATAACACAAGTAAATACACATATTTACACTCGTTCACCAATTCCCGGGACTCGAGACTCGTACGTTCCGTATGCCCTGACAATCCTACAAATCGTCATCGTTTGTACACTTGGTTAAGGACCGACATCTAACGAACCTCTAGACCAACATCCAATGATCTTCTAGACTAACCAATAGTTCCCGAACCATATCCCGACTTAACTAACCCAGTTACGTACAATATACGCGTGACTCGCTAAGGTAGACTTTCATCTAGACAACGTTGTTAACCCGAATTTGCCAGGTGTCACATCATCCCCACGTTAAAAGAATTTTCGTCCCGAAAATTGCGTAAGTAACAAAAGAAACAACGAAGGGAATAAACAAACAGATAGGAATCAATAGAGAGTAGAAATCAAGAGAGAGATTTACCCGAGGTGTCACAATCATCTAAGTCGCACTACCCTTCGACGTGATTGTATAAAAAGAATTCAATATCCAGCATAGCCGGGTTTTTTCAATACCCAGTGTACCCGTTTTTTAATACCCCGGTATACCCGGAACCGGTTCCATACCCGAAACCGGGTATTGAAAAACCGAACCGGTATACTGGGTATAGATTTTTTTTGCTAGGAACCGGAACTGGAACCGGTTCTTTCAATACCCGGTCGAAGTAATACCCGACCCTACCGGAACCGGTTCCATACCCGGAACCGGATTATTATAATCCTTTATACTAAGAAACAAAAATTCTATTTTGGTATCATTGCTGAACAAATTATGATTTTTGGTGATTTTCCTTTGTAGGGGTGACAATGGTCCGAACCCGACCCGAGACCCGAGAATTACATAAAACAAGAACCGACATCATACCCTAATAGTCTAATACCAGGTTCGGTCCTCGGTCCCTATCCAGTCGGTTCCTTCGGTCTATCTTCCCAAAACCGAACCTATCTGCAAGATAAAAAACAACAGCAAAAAACCTTCAATTTTGTAACAAATAACTTGTTTTAGAGGTTGATTACTTGGTTCAGAAGACAACCGTACTTGTTTACATGTTAGATTGTTTACAAGTTAGATTGGTTTCTTAAACCTTGTATGTTGATTTTGGATGGTGATGGTGTGTTGTTGTTAGGTGGTGATGCTGGTAATCTGATTATGCCAATAGTTCTAAAGAAATTACATGAATGTTTATTGATTATGCCATTAGTTCATCTATAAAAAAAGACCCAAATCAACCTGAACTTTTCTTGACCCGTTACCTGACTTGTTTATCTTCCACCTTCAGTTGAAATACATGGTTGATATAGTTGCATACAGAAAGAGTTGTGTTTTTTGAAGATGTTGGAATCAAGTTTGCAACTTTTCTTACTAATTTTCATAAATTTGATTGTGTAGGAACAATGGGAAAAACAAAATCCTTTTAGGGGTTAGTGGTGGACACTAGGTTCCCAGGCATATGGATATTGTTAATGTTCTGTAAGTTAACACTCTTAACCAACTTCTTTTTAACCTACTGTTCTTTTTAACTTACTGTTAATACTTTTGTTACACTTTTTAGGGGCATCCCATTAGGTGCCTTGATCTAACTGAGCTTACAGTCATAATATTCGTGCTTACTTAAGATGATGTATGATTGCAACTTACAAGGGTATACCCACTGCACTACTGCATATCTTTATGGCATTGAAGAAACACGAATGCTGGGTTACCGAACAAGTGCTAACCCAGTAGGTGGTTCTACTGTATTTTTATAAAGAGAGTGTGTTTACAAAATACGTGAGGGTCTAAGAACAAGACCAAGGAATTAGGAGACTACCAATTAGAAGAGCCGAGCCTCTAAAGGTTAGTAAAATAAACAAAGGGTTGAAGAAGATACGAAGGAGTTCGTTTGCTTCTTGAGTGAAAGTGTATGTGATACTAGATGCCAATAAAAGGAGAAGGGAGTCCTCCTTTTATAGTACTAAGATATCCTACTTTCTCAGCCCATCCTCTACCCTTAATGGGGCCCGGCCCAAGTAGAGGTGTCTCCATAATCCGGCCCAAGCCCTTAAGCCCATTTGGTGCAAGTGGGTTTTAGTAAAGTAGGAAAAAGTGGAATGCTAGGGGGATGTTACCGTCCTGACGCATATACATGTGGCGCCCAGTAAGTGGACGCTGATGGGCGGTGTACACGTGGTGCCCGCCTATTGGTAGATCAAAGGCGGTGGACAGTTTATGCTTTCCAGGACTTCGAGGTGGGTAGAGAAAGTCTGCTTTGTTAGAAAGATATCTTGGCTGGGAGGCTGCCACGTCGTCGTCCTTTCTGCTCGTCAGACTGAGAACAGTCTTTGATTGGAGGGGAACTCTGATGGGCCGCCTGTCATGTCAGAGATATTTTGTTTGGGGCAGGGGTGAGTTCCAAAGCTGCCCCAAAAGGTATCTTCCACTTGTGGTGGAGCTTGCCAAGGAAGCTTTGATGTACATTTGGCCCGCCGACGTGAAAGGGGCGGGCGTTCTTGCGCCTGGCGTCAGACGTACCGCTGACGTAAAACGGGCGGGTGGACGCCACGTTGACTAATTTATTTAAAACCTTATCGAGTCTTTTAAGTTTTAACTAGTAAAACTCTTTCATATAGTTATCTTTTGGGTAGGAAAAATAAAAAAAAAAATTGCACTGATAAGATGAACGAACCAGATCACACGCGTGTCCTTATCGGATGAGTCACGTGTAATCTGACTCATTTGGTTTGTAAGGATATGTGTTGTGATCTATTTTCGTAGATGAAAAGTTTCAGATGTTGTATTCAGACGTGTAATTATTTTGTTGGTGTAATTACAAGTCAAGCATTTATAAAAGTAGAAATAATTTAGTCAATGTTGTATTTATTGGGCAACTCCGATCCATTATCGCATTTTTGTCATATAAATAAGCATACACAATATAATTTAATTACTATACAACATTATTAAAGATCACAAGATTTGGTTATCACCAACACTTTGGCCATGGGGAATGAACACGGTAGCTCGACTGAGGTTGAGTTTAACTCTATTGGTTATAAAAACGGTATCCAAACCAATCCAAAGTTGGACAAGTTCCCCGTTCGGAGGTTCCATCACGTCGAATTCTGGTGTTCTGACGCTACCAACGCCTCCCATCGCTTTTCGTGGGCTCTCGGCATGCCCATTGTCGCCAAATCCGATTTGTCCACCGGAAACACAGTCCATGCATCTTACCTCCTCCGCTCAGGTCAACTCCTCTTCCTCTTTACTGCCCCTTACCCCGCCACCACAACCACCGCCACATCCGCCTCCATACCTACCTTCTCCCATGCTGCTTGCCGCGCCTTCACCGCCTCTCATGGGCTAGCCGTCCGCTCAATTGCCATTGAGGTATGTTAGAAATACTTTTATTTTGTCCTGGAATGTAAAAACATACGTATTTTGAATACAACTCAGTTTGCAGCATAAAAAAAGTTCAAAAGGTAAAAACAAATTTGTGTATTTGAAACTTTTAAAAAAATATATTAGATATAACGTATCATTGAAATAACTAAAACTAATTGCCATTGTGGTATCTTTTTGTTTCGTCTAATTAAACCACGAGTTTTGCTACTAGAAAACTAGGTAGTTGTGACCCAAGATTAGCGACTGATTTGCTACAAAAAGCGCAACGATTGCAAATTTAGCGACAACCAAGCTTACCCACAACAATTTGTGACTCCCTTTTCGGTCGCAAATCAACTGTAAATGGTCATTTGTGACCGAAAAGATATTCTTAAATGCTCAGTTTTCTAGTAGTGAATTTGTATCTTCAACTTATTTTCTGTAATTAGAAATAATTTTTCACTTAACCAGGTGGAAGACGCGGCGATTGCCTACGCCA
This sequence comes from Ambrosia x helenae, assembly GCA_030844895.1. Taxonomy (NCBI): domain Eukaryota; kingdom Viridiplantae; phylum Streptophyta; class Magnoliopsida; order Asterales; family Asteraceae; genus Ambrosia; species Ambrosia x helenae. The sequence goes on along the minus strand of CM061227.1, from coordinate 29,514,457 downwards.
TCAGCGTGTCGCATGGCGCGAAACCATCATCACCTCCTATCACCCTGGGTGAACCCGAAAACGCCGTCGTTGTAGCTGAGGTCAAACTCTACAACGACGTCGTATTACGTTATATTACCTACACAAAACCTAACATAACAAATAGGTCCTCCACTTTCTTACCCGGATTCCAACCAATCAAAACCAATACCACGTCACATTACCATCAAGACACAGGCATCCGCCGACTCGACCACGTGGCAGTAAATGTCCCCGAACTCGCTCTCGCAGTTCCCTACTTAAAATTATTCACCGGATTCCATGAGTTCGCAGAATTCACGGCAAATGAAGTAGGGACAACCGAGAGCGGGTTTAAACACCGTGATCCTCGCTTCCAACAACGAGGCGGTGATACTCGGGATCAACGAGCCGGTTAACGGGTCAAAAAGAAGTCAAATACAAACATTTTTGGATTACAATGATGGTCCTGGAGTTCAACATTTGGCTCTTGAGAGTGAAGACATATTCTGGACCTTGAGAGAGATGAAACGGCGGAGCGGTGCCGGCGGTTTCGAGTTTATGCCGCCGCCACCACCGTCGTACTACCGGAATTTGGAAAAAAGGGTCGGAGATGTGTTGACCGGTGAGCAGATGAAGGCGTGTGAGGAGTTGGGGGTATTGGTGGATAGAGATCATGAGGGTACTTTGCTACAAATTTTCACAAAACCTTTGGGTGACAGGTATAACATGGGTGTAAACGAGTCAAGCTATTGATTGACTCGTTGAAAACTCGAATCAAACTGTGTGCTTAAATGAACTCAAACCTAAAAATAAACTTACTTACTGAATGTGTCCGGGCTTCACTTAAGCTAGGTGGCATTGGCTCACACCCCTCTCCATCTCAACTCAATAGCGCCCTAGCTCCCCATTCTGTGGGAGCCATTGGCAACGATTCTCTCATTCGCCAGCCAAATAGCAAGAGTTAATGGATTGTATGGTGGTCCCCACTTCATTTTACCTTTTTGCCCAACGATTTAAAAAACAAAATATAGGGGGGCACTATTTAGGCTATTTGGGGCTATAAACCATTTCTTGGATGTTAAAGGGAGGACGCTATTAAAACCACATGCCTATATAACATAACTAGGGACTCTAGTCCATATCACTCAGTTTTATTAAGTTGGGTCCCAAGGCTAAGTCCTAAACGAGCCAGATATTTATATTACTTTTGTTTTAATAGTATATATAAAACTGTGATAAAGATTATATATATAAATTTTTAATCAAAAATATATATAAAAGATTAGTTAAATGTATACAAATCAATTAAAATATAATAAACGAGCTAAGCTCAAACTAAATTACTCACGTGCCTAGTCAATCTCAAAGTAAGCTTGTCTCACCACGTTTACATCATATACATCACTAGCTTTTATCCCGGGAGTGTCCCGGGGTTGAAAAATATAACCATTATAATAATACTAATACTAATAGTAATAATTATTACTCTTGTAATTAAATAAATAAAAAAATAACCTTGCTATAAGGTGACACCATGTGTTGTAGTGTTGCACGATTCTTTCTCCTAGCTTCTCTTGATGAAGTATACTTATCCATTTTAAGAAGTGTAAAATTCCAATGATAGCATGGCGATTTGGCTGAATTTCAACATCGTAGATAAGAACCTGGTTTAAAAGAAAAAACATGATTAATGAATAATCTGAACACTTTGTGTTTTTTTTTCCTGTATAAACAAATCCCTACAAAAAAATAGTCGTTTTTTTTTCTTCGTTTTTTATATAGCACTATGGTACTCGTTGGAAAGATAATAAAACGCTCGTTAATTTGGTGTAATTTTTTTATTTAAAAAATCTCGAATATAAAAGATATTAACGTTTAAAAATTATGGAAGGAAACACAAGAAAGAAAAATTTAAATTTGTTTTTAAATTCTTTTTTCTAAAATAACTCAATTTAATTTTAGTAATTGAGAATGTAGAGATAAAGAGATAAATTTAGGGTTATATGTTTATCTTGTTTTTAATTAAAAAAGGAAATAATTCAAAAACACTAAAATCTTTCAATTATAATGCCACGTGGCAGTTTCATGGAGAGGTTGAAGGCACCATTGCACGCCACGTCAGCAATGTTCAATTCTTTTATATATATTAATAGATACATGCATATATTGTATGCATTGCATACATATACATACAAATGGTGATGGGTTGGTTGTGTTGTGTATTGAGCAGGCCAACAATATTTATAGAGATAATACAGAGAATAGGGTGCATGTCAGCGCACGATAGCGTAAAAAATGCGCCAGAAACCAGGATGTGGTGGCTTCGGTAAAGGAAACATTGCAGAACTCTTCAAATGTGTGGAGGAGTATGAAAAAACATTTGAAAGACACGTCATCAACAATTAAATACTTTCTTTTGACTTTAATGGTCAACCTTGTTATTTGCCAAATCTCATGTATCGTGATCCAATAATTGGGTTTTTTATACATTGTATTTATGTCTTTTTATAATAAACTAGTATTAAGCCTTTGCGTTGTAGCGAGGGCGTAAAACCTTGTCAGATAGCATCAATGTCATACTAACGTTATCAACCACAAACACAAAAAAAGCTCATAAAAAAAAGAAAGAAATAACACCAAATGAAAAACAGTTGTAAAATCGTAGAACCTCGCACGCGTGTTGCGTCATGCTAATAACATAAAACACAAAAAAGAATAATTACGTCCATCTTTGACCCGCGCAAAATAGACACCTACCAAACGAGAAAAATATACGTAAAACATTAAACCATACACGCCCGTTGCAGCGTGTTAACTCGCAAAACGAAAAAACTTGCGAAAGATGAAAAGTATACGTAAAAAACGTTGAACCATACACGCACGTTGCGGCATGTTAACTCGAAACATAAAACAAGAAACTTTAGTAAGATGAAAAGTATGGGGGACCAAAGTTAAAAGTAAAAAAAATGTGAGGTTAGATTGTAAAAAACAAAAAGCTTTGGGTTACATTGCAAAAAATGAAAAGTTTGGGGTTAAAAGAAAAAAAATCAATTTAAGAGGTTATTGCAAAAAAATGAAAACTTTAGGGTTAATAGTAAAAAATCTCAGTTTTTTTTTTTTTTTTTTAAAGCACCCAATGCATAGGTTATAAGTTATAACCCCTATATTCATGAACACTTTGCTAATCAGACTATTTTAAATAATAATATATAATGTATTGTATTAGATACATACATCACTAAAAGATCTATGTGTTATGGTATACGTGCGGAAGCAACAATTCACACATAAACGATCAAACTTCGGAGAATAACAAACACGAAACACATAAATTTATATAGTTCAGTTTTGATGTGAAATATAAATCCGTGAGCTCTAACCAAGACTTTTATTGCTTTATGCCTCTCACCACCTGTGGTGAGGAATTACAAATACAAGACTATCTATTTATAACCATATATTAGGGTTATAAAACATAATCCTAAAGAAAACTAATAATAGACTATTATGAAATGAAACGACACAGAGCTTCAAATCAATCAGTCCACTTCAAAATTGTTTTCTAAAACTGAACCAAATCCAACCCAAATCGAGCCTCCATACATAACCAAACACCATGTAGAGAATTTCCATTAATATAATATCGAATAACTTTTAATTCTTATGAGATATCCTTTTTCGTAACCAATTATTATGAAAACACACGTAAAACTGTTTTAAAATGTGTTTTTTTTATATAAACTAAGTTGAAAACCGATGACACACTTTCATTACTTTCCACGGGTGTATATCATCGCATGTGTTCACCTATACCTCCTTATACTAACAAATCATGAACATTGTATGCTCAAATAACATCACATAAATAGAGGATTGATTAATAGCATAGGCTTACCAAGTAAGTATCAAATACCATACCAAGTCTTTTGGTAAGGTACCACTATTCGCTATAAAATGATTTTCTACGGTATTGGTATAACCGACACCGTAAAATCCGATGCCAATTAAAAAAAAAAAATGGAAATACACAATACCTTACTAAATACTCATCACGGGTCTCTTCCCCAATTAATAATGGCGGGAAACCTAAACTACCAACTTCAGACTGACCGAAGATAAAGCGCCATTTTCATTCATCAAACCCTAAACCCTCTGCTTCTACCCACAAACATATTATCAAATTCCCAATCGATACACACTACAATCATGACAACAACTCATAATAATTAATCAACACCTATTTATTAATTTCAATTCAATTCAATTAGGGCTAGGGTTTATCAAATGGGGAACAAAGTCACCGATGAGCTAATCGCAACCGTCCAATCAATCGTCGGTCAAGATTATTCACAAATGGACGTAGTCAGAGCCCTTCACATGGCCAACAACGACGCAACTGCAGCAATCAATATAATATTCGACACTCCGAGTTTTAAACGATCGGAACATGTAAAAAGCTCTAGGGTTTCAGTTTCAGCGGTTAAGAGTGGAAACGACGTCGTCGTGAGGGATGGATATGAACCGAGTACACGTAGGGCGGTGGAGAGTGAGGTTATTATTAAGACTGGAAACGACGTCGTCGTGAGAGATGGAAATGAACGGAGTACAAGTAGGGTGGGGGAGAGTGAGGTTATTGTTAAGACTGGAAACGACGTCGTTAGTGGGAATAATAATAATAATAGTAAGTGGTGGTTTGTTGGGTGTAAGGAAGTGGCGGGGTTGTCTACGTGTAAAGGGAGTAAGATTAAGGTTGGTGAGAAAGTTAATTTTACGTTTCCGCCTGATAGGGCTTTGGTCGGGCCGTCTCCGGGGAAATTTGGGGGTGGGGGGAGGGGTAGGCAGCCGGCTGCGTGTTCGGAGATTGTTAGGTTTTCTACGGTGGCTTCTGGAGAGGTATATGTAATATGTTTGCTGTCTTTTTATATAGTTTGTTGCGAAGTGCTAAAGAAACATTACTTACACTTCGGTAGCGTTCGTTTTATGGAACGTATGTTCCATCTCTTATTTTGATTGTTTTAACAAAAGAAGGAATTGTAATTGAACGATAGACGGATTGGAATCTACATTCCAATTCAATCCCGATTTCATTCCATCATGTGAAATGAACAAACCTAAATCCCAAATTAAGTTGCAGTTCTTGTGCGAATTCCAATTCTAATTCCTTTATATCCCACGGAACAAACGCTATATAGTTATATGGATTATGGACCGTATAACAGGCGAAAAATGGCTGTACGGGTTGTATGGCGTGTTATATTGACGCATCATACGGGCCATAGTGTTTCATATGGGTTGTATGAGTTGGTGTTTGCGAAAATCATATGGGCGGTATGATGCGTTAGATTGACATGGAAATGACAGATGTAATGGTGTGCCACTGACAGGGTCATACAACATGTATGACTATTTTGCCTCGTCATATGGCCTGTATGATGGCGTCAAATGGTGTGCTTATAGTAGCACTCATTTCTTTTTTCTGTTATGTGGTCAAATTGCGATGAACATACAGTCAAGAATTATGAATGTTTTCTGCAGTTTTGTTAAGTTGTAAAACAACATTTGGTAAAATTTTGTGAGCTTATACAATGATACTCAGAGAATACTACTTTTATGAATCATGAAATAAGTTGTTCGCATTCAGACCATCTTAATGATTCAGCCCCTTAGATTGCTTATTCACATTTTATGGTGCTTATTAAAATTACAAGTTTTTACCTTTTTACTGTGGATTAAGTGATTTTCAATAAGCTGAGTATGTACTTCTACTTAGATGTTATTGTTAATGCTTCAGATGATCATAATACTCGTCGCTAAAACTTGTGATGCGAGTTTGTTAATAAGCATGTGTTCTTCGTTTAACTAAATTGTAAAACTGAGTATGATATTGGGCAGATTGGTAGGATACCAAACGAGTGGTCTAGATGTCTTTTGCCTCTTGTGAGAGATAAGAAGATTCAAATTGAAGGTTTCTGTAAATTTGCTCCTGCTAATTTGGGACTTATGGATACTATTAATCTATCTGTTAGGTATGCAAACGTTGTATCTTTTATCAGAATAAGAGTTTGATGATTTCATATTTTGGTTAGATATTTGGATTAATGATTTCCTTACATTTTTCCAACAGTGTGTACATTAATAGTTCCATTTTACACAAAAGTCATCAGACCTCTCTCAAGGTACCCAACACTTCCACCGATGAAACGTCCATACATCCCCTTCCAACCTTGTTTCGGTTACTTGGACTAGTTCCCTTCAAGAAGGTATTCTTTTCATAATCTATCGAAAGTAGGAATTTCATCTGTCTTTTTCATATAAATAAAGTGAGATAAAGTTCTCATTCTTGACTGTTTCTTTTGGTAAATAGGCAGAATTTACGCCTAGTGACTTGTATACAAGGAAAAGACCTTTAAATGTAAAGGTATGTGTTCTTTTCTTTCTTTCTTTTTTTTTGCAGCATCTAATTATGTTTACAAAATATGGCTTATTTATTTTTGTACATAAACAGGATGCTTCTAGCGTTTCTGCTCGATTGATTCATTCTAGCAAAATTAAGGACTCGTCTTCAAATGGAAGTACAGTTGAAAATGAAGAGATAATCTCAGATAATGATCTTGACAATATTGTTGGTGTTGCAAATGGCTCCGAGTTAGAGGTACTATTTTAAATTCTGTTATATAATTGAATCATCATAGTGACTTAAACTTTATGCATTGTAAGTGATCTGAAAATGTTAAAAAGCATATTTACTTTATGTCAGGAAATGGAACCTCCTAGTGCTTTATTGTGTGATCTCCGTCCTTATCAAAAGCAAGCACTTAATTGGATGGTTCATTTGGAGAAGGGACCCTGCATTGATGACGCAGCTACAACTCTTCATCCATGTTGGGATGCCTATCATCTTGCAGACAAGTACATCCTTTCTCATGCCAAATGGGTCGGTCTAGTGGGTTGGGTACTTGGATAAAGAGCCAAAACAGGGTTGTGCTGGTCTGCAGAACCTTTATATAATATATTTTATTGATAATTAGTTAAAGCATTAATGACGGTTACAATATATTTACAATACAGCAACAATCATACCCAGTAAAATCCTTTACTATTGGAAGGGTCTGGGGAAGGTGGGATGTGGGCAACCCATACCTCTATCCCATAGGATAGAGAGGTTGCCTCTAGGGAGACCTCCAACTCCAAAGGCCTATTTGGATGAAAATATATTAGAAACATAGTAATTTAAATTTTGAATAAAGGAACGTGGGGTGTTTTATACATAAATTATACACTTAGTACGACTACAACTCATTTGAACCATTTGATCTGTCTTGTTTGCAGCCAATATATTTCTTTGGCCCATTTGCCCCAATTGAGATTTTACAATATCCAAATTAACGTCGATCGTAAATAAAAGGGTTCAAATTTATAACTCTTAGCTTGAAGTCATAATGCACTGCTTGATAACTAATTCGTCACATCAAATATGTTTATGTATTTTTAATTTTTATTTTGTTTATGCAGGAGGAAGTTCATAGTTTATGTGAACGCATTTTCAGGAGAAGCTACAGTAGAATTTCCTAGCACCCTTCAAATGGCAAGAGGAGGAGTATGTTTCTAGCTTTAATTTGTTCCCTTGCCAAATTATTGTCATGTATACTTTTTAAAAGTTCCAAGGGTTCCCATGTCTTTCAAAATTTCTATCGTATTTACTCTTTTAAAATACTGAAGATACCTCATTTTGCAATTAACAAAGTAAAACAGGTTACTTGTAGCAATTGTTTCACTGAAAAGGGAAAAAGGAAAACAATTTAATTACCGTGAAATGTGAATCATCTTACCGCATGATGTTTCTTTTATTCAGCGAGGCATTCTGCTTTAGGTAACTGATTTTTTTTACTATGGTGAAATGGGTGAATATGATAATATTTTAGTGTTTTGAAAGTATTATATTATGAAATATAGAGGGGTACATAGGATAATTTGAACTTTAAGAATTATATATATGAAATTGCTTCTTGTTTTGCTATGTAGAACTAATTTGTGCTGATAACACATATGAAGATTTTGGCAGATGCAATGGGGCTCGGGAAAACTATAATGACGATATCACTTCTTCTTGCTCATACGGAAAGAGGTGGATCCTTAGATAGTGAAAATAGTGAAGTGGGAAATGGCTTAGATCAATCTTCATCATCTCCAAAAAAGTTAACTAAATTTTCCGGTTTTGATAAGCTTAAAAAGCAAAAGCAGATGCTTATTGGTGGAGGGAATTTGATCATATGTCCTATGACTCTTATAGGCCAATGGAAGGTAGAACCTTGTATGTTTACACTAAGAGGTGGCAAGTTTGACCCACTTATGACTTATATATGGTTTATTTGAGCTGTGTTTTATCTCAAACACGTCAAATTAAAAAAAATAGCTAAAAAGGATTCGGGTCAAATGGGTTGCAGATATTAAAAGTTGGCTCAAGTTTATTAGTTTAATAACATTTTTTAATCATAATTAAGACATTTATTATTAATAAAAGGTGGATAATAGTGTTTATGTGTCATCCCGCTCCATTACTACAAATGACCTGCTCCAACTCATATATGTTTTGACCTGTTATCCAACCCCCTATCTTGCCATCTCTAGTCTACACCATTAAGTTTATGAATTACAAAACTTTTCTATCGAGTGAGCTCTAAGTTTAAATTTTTGTCAATATTGCTAATAGTCAGAGATTGAAACTCATGCTGAACCTGGGTCTTTGTCTATTTATGTTCACTATGGGCAAAGTCGACCAAAAGATGCCAAAATATTAGCTCAAAGTGATGTTGTGTTAACCACATATGGGGTTGTAGCTTCAGAATACTCATCTGAGGTAACCGAGCTGTATCATTAAGATATTTTTTTTTAATAAATATAAAACTAGTTTTTTTAAGATACTCATTACATATTTATTTGTTGTAGAATGCTGAAGAACGTGGGGGCCTTTATTCCGTGAGGTGGTTTAGGGTGGTGCTTGATGAGGCACATACCATAAAATCTACTAAAAGCCAGATTTCAATGGCGGCAGCCACTCTTGTTGCTGATCGGCGATGGTGTCTTACTGGTACACCAATCCAAGTATGAAACTTTTTTTAATTATATAGTTTCTGGGTTGGGTCAGGTTGACCAACAGATTTTTTTTGTCCAAATTTTTTAGCTTCATAAATGACGAATGTGTTACGCATCATTAAATCTACTATATAATGAAGATAATGGATAATATATGATATAAATAGAGGCACTCAAGTATTTAACCCTTTTTTCATTAAGGCACCCATATATTGAAACTATTTTATAGGCCACCTTAGTATCTATCTAGTTTCATTTGATACTAATCTTGACCATAAACATCTCAAGTGACGAAAATGCTTCTAAAATTTTGGAAAAGTCAAATATTTCTGAAGGGGTAAAAACATGTTGTAGGCTATATTTTTAAACACCTTTAGGCATTTTTGTCATTTGGCATGTTTTTTTACTGGTTGGTATAAATCAGTGTTGCAAAACTCGGTTTGGGCTTGTACTCGGTGACCTACTCTGGAGCGAGTACTCGGCCTAATCGGGGGAGTACTTGGGGCTCAAATCGGCTTATGCGGGGAGTACTCAGAGTACTCGGCTATACTCGGCGACCCACCGTAGAGCGTTGGTCAACTCGGCCTTGTTTTGCAACACTAGTATAAATGAAATCAAATGTGTATCTGGGTGGCCTTAATGGAAAATTTTGAATATTTGGGTGGCCTCCACTTACATGTTCCCTTAAATTAATATTTTTAATATTAAATACATATTTGTCCTGTTAGAGATGAAATATAGCACATTTACCTGTTTCCATGGTAGATTATGTATCTTTCACGTCTATTCTAGGTTATGACTATATATACTCATTATATGCTTAAGATTTTTCTTACATGTTATTTTTTGTTACAGAACAATTTGGAGGATCTTTTTAGTCTTCTTCGATTCTTAAGGATTGAACCATGGGGAAGCTGGTCATGGTATGTTTTGTTTTGTTTTGTTTTTCTTTTATCATAAATACACGTCTAATTGTATGGTACAAGTCAGTTATACTTAACATATATATCAAGTAGTTTATGCTGCTAGCTTCAAACGGTCACCCAAACTTCATTTTAAATGCACAAAACCCCTAAATTGTTTCATACTAAGCTTTGGATTATGAATTATCTTTTTGTAATCATATTTGACACACTGCTTGTTTATTATGAATTCACCAAAAAAATTCCAGTTCAACCCGCTCGAACGACTCGTACACAACCTGACCCTCTCCTTTTGCCACCTCTAGTAGTCATGTACTTTCTTTTTCAAATCTAAATAGGTGGAACAAGTTAATCCAGAAACCTTTTGAGGATGGTGATGAAAGGGGCTTAAGTTTGGTCCAGAACATTTTAAGGCCAATAATGCTAAGAAGAACTAAGCTCAGTACTGACAAAGAAGGCAGGTTAGGAATTATAAGTGTGGGGTTTTCCTTATTGCCTTGCATTTTTATTCTACTTTTTGTTCTTTATGTAGTACTGTTTTGATATTGTGGCAGGCCTATATTAGTTCTTCCGCCTGCTGAGATGAAGGTAGTATATTGTGAACAGACGGAAGCCGAAAAAGATTTCTATGATGCTCTTTTTAAGAGATCGAAGGTATATTTTAATTAATTGGTAAGCCATGTAGTCTTGATCATGCATCATGCCTTAATCATAATCTATTTGGCTGTAATCTTATAGGTTAAATTTGATCAATTTGTTGAACAAGGGAGGGTTCTTCATAATTATGCTTCCATATTGGAATTACTCTTGCGTCTTCGTCAATGCTGTGATCACCCTTTTCTTGTTATGAGGTAGGAAAAAACATTACATTCTTTTTTTTGCAGTAATTTAATATATATCTTTACAAAACATGTTTGTTTTCACATATATGTTTATAATATTGGTCTACTTCGTAGTAAGTATAATAAACCCTATAACTTATAGCAATCCGTTTCCACTGTGACTTATCTCAATGCGGAGTGTTTTTTTTAGTCGGAGAATTAGGCTGTTATATTATATGCGACTGGTGTTATTTCATTGCTATAAAATGTGTAAATATGATATTTAGTCTTTTGGTGTGTTTGAAATTTTGAGCTTTTATAAGGATATATATGAAATTATCTTCTTGCTACTATTTTGATCTGTGAACTAGCAGTTTATACGGTTATGTTTAACCAATCTGTAATTTCTGATGAACAATGGCTTTGACAGTCGAGGTGATACTCAAGAGTATTCAGACTTGGGGAAATTGGCAAAGCGTTTTCTTAAAGGTGGTAAGGAAGCCATGGAAGAAGGTAAAGAAATGCCTTCTAAAGCTTATATACAGGAAGTTGTGAAAGAGTTGCAAAAGGGGGAAGAAGGAGAATGTCCTATTTGCCTTGAAGCTTTTGAAGATGCAGTTTTGACACCATGTGCTCATCGATTATGTCGCGAATGTCTTTTATCAAGTTGGAGAACCCCTAATTCAGGCCTTTGTCCTGTTTGTAGGTATCTTTTTATCGTAAACCTCAACAACCTGAAACTTTCAACCACCCATCTTTTGACCTCTGTTTTTGGGGCTGGGTTCGGTTGTTTGTCCTTTGTTCATGTTTTATCTTTTCTCTTTTTGTAATTCAAGTTAACCATGTCTATTTGGCAGAAAGACGGTGAGCAAACAGGAACTAATTACAGCACCGACTGACAGTCGTTTTAGAGTTGATGTCGAGAAAAATTGGGTGGAATCATCAAAAGTTTCTGCATTGTTGAGTGAATTAGAAAGTTTTCGGTCATCAGGATCCAAAAGCATTGTGTTTAGTCAATGGACTGCCTTTCTAGACCTTTTGCAGCTTCCCCTTTCAAGGTGATCATCAATAAAGTTTGTAAACGGTTTATCTTAAAAAGTATTCACCATAAATGAGCTTTGGGGTCTAAGTAATACTTGTAAAACATGTGTTCAGAAATAAAATTTCATTTGTTCGCCTGGATGGGACTCTAAATCAACAACAACGTGAAAAAGTCATAAAGCAGTTTTCAGAGGAAAGCGATATTCTGGTACGTTGCTATTTCAATCAAAGGATTAATTTCATAATATCCTTCTAAATTTCGTAATATCATATTTTCCTATTTCATAGTTACTAAAATAAAATTAATTACGTGTAACACTTTTTGAACCAACTAATACGAAAACAATGATTTTACTCTGAATCATATCAACACATGTTCTCTTTGTTGTTTTTTTAGTGAAACACTGTTAAAGGCTACTAATTTTATTTTACTTACCATGAAATGGGTAACTCTGATATTTTGAGTTTTTTAAATGATAATTTTGAAATTATGAAATAGTATGTCACAAATTATGCATTTTAATGAAATTTTGATTTTCTTTTACTTTTATTTTTAATCTTTGTAGGTATTGTTAATGTCATTGAAAGCTGGAGGAGTTGGAATCAACCTTACAGCAGCATCTAATGCATTTGTCATGGTACTCACTTATGCATTTCTATTGTGGAAATACATATTATTGTACCAACATGATTAAAAGTTGGATTTTTTTTATTTATATATATTTTTTTAACTTAGGATCCTTGGTGGAATCCTGCTGTTGAGGAACAAGCTGTCATGCGCATCCACAGGATTGGACAAACAAAAAGTGTCTCAATCAAACGTTTTATCGTGAAGGTATACCTTAGTTTTTCTTAAATTGTGTACACATTTTTAACACATGAAATACTGGAATAACATATGTTTAAGTTTTTAGTTGTTTTAGTGCTTGACAAATAAGAAGTAATGAAAAATGAACAAATTTTGTGAATAGGTAATTTAGTTTATAAGAGGGGCGAATAGCGGAATAGGTAATTTAGTTTACCATTTTTTGATAACACGTTTTGTTGCAACTGGTTTGAAACTCATTATTGATGTTTTTTAAAGTAAAAACGCACATCCAAACACAACATCATAAGTTTAGTTTAGGATAAGATTTGTTGACGTGTACTCAACACTTGGTTAAATATGTAGGGTACGGTAGAGGAAAGAATGGAGGCTGTTCAAGCACGTAAACAAAGGATGATTTCTGGGGCCTTGACAGACCAGGAGGTCCGATCAGCACGTATTGAGGAACTTAAGATGCTTTTTACTTGAACTCGCCAATTGGGTTTGACCTGTTTCACGCAAAACAACTTGTTGGATCCAGATTTGCCAATCGTCTCTTTTTGGTTATTACGAACAATGGTCAAGTTTTGCTGAACCTGGCATGGTTCGCTGATTTGGCACGCATGCAGACAGGCGAGGCTGGTAAGTGTAAGCTGTCATACAAAGCGATTGTAATCTAGCTTTAGTTTCCTAGGTTACTTTTGAGTATTTTTGTACCAATTTCAATTTATGCCATGATTATACGTATAGTTTCATGTAATTTTTGATAATTTTGAAGTACAAGTTGCATGTGTGATAATGTGCTAGGATGATGCCTCTTTTGTTTCATGAGAACTTATTTCATTATATAGTGAATAGTAGTACCACGTAGATAAAAGATTGTAATATTAAATATTTATGCTTATGATTCAATCATTTGTACATTACTATTTGTAACTTGATTTTGAGAAAAATTATATCAAGGCGTAGATAAAAACAAGCACGTCATGACATAATTGGATTTTATAAAACATCAGTTCGATCACTTGTACATGACGTACACAAACACAAGTGCAGAAAAAAAATCAGCCCGTCAAAAACCTATAAGATTAAAATACAAAATAAAATATAATATTTTTGGGTTACGCACTACACCTTTTACTAGTTAGATAAATAAAATAAAATTCATAAAAACGGATTCATATAAGCTTGGTCAATAAAAAAAATATTAAATAGTCAACACTAGGGGAAAAAGAAGAACATCCCTAAACTAACTAGTGGGTGTAACTCATGTGCATCGGGTGTGTTAAAAATTGTAATAGTTGGTTTCGACAATTTGTAAACTCCGAACAAAAAAATACCTACATCAAAATGTTGATAAAAATAGCGTAAGAGAGGAAGAAGTGAAAAACTATCCCTAATCAACTTTTGTGTTGGAAATAGCTAAATTATAAATAACAAGTTTGAAGAGCTAAGAACAAATTGCAAGGAATCGTTTCTTGTTGGCAGCAAATAGCTAAAAAAAACACCCTGTTTAAAAAAAAACAAAAAAAAAAAATTGATTAGGAAAAAATGGTGGCTGTGGGGTTCGAACCCACGCGCACTTATGTGCAGAAGATCTTAAGTCTTCCCCCTTAACCTCTCGGGCAAACCACCTCTTTGTTTCCTATCCACCTTTATTATTATATATTCAATAACAACAATAAAGCTAAACTTTAATCTAATAGAAGCATCCAGAACACTCCAGACATCATCATATATAACAACATAATCATAATTCATCTCACTCTCTTCATTCATACAAAATCAAAACCCTAGATCAACCAACCAACCAACAACAAATGGCTGAACATTTAGCATCAATATTCGGTACAGAGAAAGACAGAGTAAACTGTCCATTCTACTTTAAAATCGGAGCATGTAGACATGGCGATCGTTGTTCTAGACTCCACACAAAACCTAGCGTTAGCCCTACGTTATTGCTGTCTAATATGTACCAACGTCCTGATATGATCACTCCTGGTGTTGATGCGCAAGGAAACCCTATCGATCCAAGGAAAATACAAGATCACTTCGAGGTATGTCACGTTTTTGTTTCTATACGTTAATTCTGTTTTCTGTTCATTCTGTTTGACGATAATTGCAATGTTAGGGTTTGTGATATACTGATATAGCCTTTAGGTATGGATTTTGTTGGTTTATGTTATCAGAAACTGTCGATTTATGAAAGTTGTAATGGATTTGTGATATGATTAGCAGAATTTTGATCTGGACATGATATGGCCTTCTTGGTTGTGATTTAGCTTTTAGTCAAACATGTTTTTGTTATAACTAGAGCCGTAGTTACCCGCGTGTTGCCGCAGAACACTATTGGACTCCGTACCTATTGAAATAGGGCGATTTTGTTTGATTTGTGGAAGTTGTAATGATGTGTGATACGGTTAGCAGAATTTTGATCTCTCCATGGTTGGATTAGCTTGTTTGTTTGGTTAAGGGATGAGCATTACTGATACTGTATCTATCGGATACCCACTGAACAACATCGATGTTACGTTACTTTGTTGCTCAATGCTCATAACTATCGCCTAGTGGTATGTATTTTTAGTGATACAACTACCAGGCCGACAATTTCGGTAGGTGTTTGGTTTGTGTTTTAACTCATTTTTGGTACCGCTATTAATCCCTAGTTTGGTTTGGGTATTAATTATTAACACAATCGCTTTTTAATTAGATTTTTGTATTTTTGTAATTATGATTTTTTTGACGCTTGAGGTGGTACTTATTGGTTGAGATCTACTATTTGGCTGCAACCAGGTTGCTTGCATCTTAATCATTGACACGGTTGACCGTTTTTGTATCGAAACTAAACGTTTTGAGTTTGTTTGATTAAATTTTAGGATTTCTATGAAGATCTTTTTGAGGAGCTGAACAAGTATGGGGAGATTGAAAGCCTGAATGTTTGCGACAATCTTGCTGACCACATGGTAAGTATCTGAATCTGCATACCCTACTTTGTTCAAAATATTATCTGATGTTTTCTTTTTGTTTTTTTTTTTATCAGGTGGGAAATGTGTATGTTCAGTTTAGGGAGGAAGAATATGCAGCAAAAGCACTGAAGAATCTTGCTGGAAGATATTATGCTGGTATACTTTCTGCTTGATTCATAAATATTTCGATGATGTTTTTGTTTTCAACCTTTTGATCTGTGAAAATTCCGCAGGTCGGCCCATTATTGTTGACTTCTCACCGGTCACTGATTTCCGGGAAGCTACTTGTAGGCAATATGAAGAAAACACCTGCAATCGCGGTGGTTATTGCAACTTCATGCATCTAAAAAAGATTGGCAGGTTATTTTCATTCGTATTTCATTCGTTATTGCAACACCTTCTTTTTCTCTCCTTTACAGGCACTAAAACAGTAAAACGTTGAGATTCGGTTATATGTGAAACAATATAGGGCTGTATGGAAATTTTGAATACGCGGTTTGAAAGTGATAAATTGATATTGAATAAGCAGAACCAGATAATCAGTTGTAATGAAACGGGATTCTATTGCATGAAGCTGTAAGTAGATAATAAGATGTTTAGTGTTTGGCAAGTTTTGTTTATTCAAAGGGAACTAATAGATGTAGTAACCATAAAAGGAGATTGTTTCAAACAACGAGACTTTAAAAACAATGGTAGTTAAGGGGTTACTGGGATTTTGCTTGTTTTAAGTTTGTTGTTCTTGGTGGTTAAAAATTACAATTCACCAAAGTAGCTTGCGTTGTGGTGATGTTTGTTTGAAGGTTTAGGAATGTGAAGGACCAGAAATGTTAGTGATGGTGGGTTTTTGTTTTTTAAGGGTTTTGTTTCAAGATTGCCAGCATATTAGGTTTTTAAGGTTTTGGTTTTGTAAGACCATCCGTCGTTCGTGACCTTAACTTTCTACTTGTCCCAACCGTTTCATTCCATGTTTGTGTTTAAATTTTAAATATCATTAGATAAACCCCAGCAATGTATTTGTCCTTGCACTTATCCATACGTTTTTCCAAATAAAGTTAATAATTGATTCTAAAATAGTTCAAAATTTTATATTTAAGTTGACATATTACATGTTCAAATTATATTAATGTAAAATTTTTTAACCCAACGTGCATACTCTCTCCCTTCATTTTAAACCTCACCCTTTTCAAAACCAAAACAAGTTGAGTATCGTCATCTGCTTATATTTGTATAAGCATAAGCTGTTTAAGTAAGCAATACCAAACACCCCCTAAATCTGGAAGTCTCTTAAATTAGGTTAAAAGGACAGATGCAGTTGTAGTGGTAGTAACTGATAATTTGACACCTAAGTAATCAGATTCAGAGTGTGTTAATCCAAGCATTAAGAAATGATTAATGTGAAAGTATCAGTTCCATAACGTGAATCCAATAACCCTATATTGGGCATTTTTCTGATTTTGCTTTCTTTTTCAGGGAATTAAGGCGTCAACTGTTTGGAAGGTACAGAAGAAGGCACAGCCGTAGCCGAAGCAGGAGCAGGAGCAGAAGTCCATACAGACATAAAAGCTATGAAGAACGCGGCCATGGGAGCCGTGGTCATAGCCGGAGGTATGATGACAGGGACCGTGACCGGGACCGGGATTATTACCATGAGAGCCGGTCTAGAAGGCACAGGAGCACGAGCCCGCTTCATAGGAGAGATCGTAGCAGGAGTTCAGAAGGCAGAAAACACCTTAGCCCAGTTAGGGAAGGTAGTGAAGAAAGGCGTGCCAAAATTGAGCAATGGAACAGGCAAAGGGAGCAGGCAAAAGCCAATGAGGTCAATGGGAGTGATAAAAATAATTATGGGGAGAATGCTGATGGAACCTACAATCAACAGCTGGATCAATATGAGCATTAAATTGGTATTAATCTGTTTTTCTGGTTAGTCTCCTCCTAACATTCTTGATTTCTAGAAACAGATGAGATGATCTAAAACAGGCTAATAGGGAGTGTTAATTTAGGAATGGCACATGTTTTCGAGGGAAAAATTCTCGTTGCAAAATGGACTGGTTGGGCTGACCCGAAACACTTATCAAAGTTTGAAACCTTTTTAACGAATAAGAAGTGTGATAAATATGATTAAACAAATATATCGTTTGAAACTTTGAATAACAAGCTGATTTTGTAAATAATTTGAAATTACCACATCTAGGTAGGACTTTGTTTTTGTCTTAAACCACAAGTCAACAACCATTTGTCTCACTGCCATTTCCGCTGTGCAGGTGGTGTGCAGGTTCACAGTTCTATGATTTGGATTGTTAAAAGTTATTTTCTTGCGAGTTTTTTTTGCACTTTTTTACACACGTTGCTATAGCAGATTCATTACCAATTAACTATTTACCACTTTTTTTTTAAAAAAACCATGCATGCATGCATGCTTCACTTGTTCACTAAATTGTGCTTTATGCAGTCGCAGTTCTCTATGATAAGCACACATCAAAGCGGGCGATACAAAATTTTACATATTATTCTTGTTTGTTACGATTTCATGATGCTAGTTAGTGTACAGATTTGCAGGTCGAGGATGCCCTGCTTCTTCGAAACAAGAATAATAATGATAACCGCAGGTTTACTGTTAATTTTTTACAGGTGGTTATTTGTGACAGGAATCTGCAGGATGTGAGTTACGAGCGCTTGTGGTGCATCTGAACCAAGTATTAATGTAACGAGATTAGGGATGATGAGAAATTGTTAGGTTGAATGGCTTTTATTTTAAGACCAATTGTTGATACAAGTATTCTATTAACCTTATGTACTACTGACTTTCAGATTTTCTGTGGGTTTTTTTTATTTTATTTTTTTTAGTCTTTTTTTTTTGGGTGTGTTGGCTTTGCATTCAAATTGGCATGAGTTATGCTAAACCTTACGTCTTATATGATATATTTTCTAGATTAAACTGAGCTTGGTATTCTTAAAGATCATCATATATTGGTTTGTAATTGAGCCGAGTCTATGAGCCCTATCGGGTCGGGATTGCTTTCCTTGTGTGTCTCAAGGATCTTACCAAGTCAACCTTGGCTCTATCTCGTTCGTACTCTGATAGTTTGGTTTTAGATAGTAACACATTTAATACCTTTCGGTTTTCACTAAGCAACCGAACCAAACCAAAAAGTCTGATGTTGAGTTGAGAGACTTCCGATGTCGATGTTTTGCATTTAGCTTTTGATTTAAGAATGTCGAATTTAGGTATTTGGTTTTTCAATATTGTTTTGCATTTACCAAGGAAGTTATAAACATCATATTTTTTGCTTTGAAAAACATCTACTGTAGATTCATAGACAAATAAAGAGATTTAGTTGTAAATCTAAATGCATTTTTAGTAATTGTATTGTGTAAGTATGATTCTCACATACAAATTTTATGACGTATTGAGGTGTGTAAAGTGGCGTCCCTTTCCGTAAGGTTAAAGATTCAAGTCTAAGACCAGTGGGTGTGGGGGGCGGCATAGGGAGGGCAGCGAGATGCCGGGCCTCTCTACACCACCCCTGGTGCGGCATAGAGGTTGGAGCGGCGTGGGCGGCAGGATTTTGCCGTTGATGCCGGGCCTCTTTTCTTGAAAATCGAGATTGATACACGGTGGCGGTCCGTCTTTCTTTGCCGGAGCGGCACCACCCCCATCAGTCTAAGTGTGACATTTATGTGTAATTAGGATACGATAAGAGCGTCAAGCCCATCGTTAAAAAAAAAAGCACATGTTGGAACTACTTAAATATTTGTATGTTTTTACCGTACAAAGACGGGTTGACAACCGTTGTACCCCCACAAAAATTATGCTATCTAATTTAACACTGGAGGAAAAAACTGGTGTTTGCTTGGATTTGAACTCGTGACCACAATGATCTAGTTCTTATCTTCATCACTCTTACCACTCCACCATGATAAAGAGTCGTAGGCAAGAATTTTATGCGACCACGTAATTAAAAGTGTACTTTAGCACCGCTGTATTCATATTTTTATGCATCATTGTAACCGGTTTAAACGACTCATTGTGATTTAAAAAATCTCATATTCAGAACATTTAAAAACAAGCAAGCATTATGGATCCATAGTAACAAAAGAGATGAATGAAAACAATCAAACATGGAGATCAATAAGAGACATAATTTAAACCATCTCGAACACTCAAAACATCCGGTTTACAATGCAACAAAACTTCCCTTAGAAAACAATGTAATGAGTGATCTCGTCAAACCAAAAATACAGCAACAAAATTTTCAATAGATGCAACACAAAATCAAAACTGGATAAGCCCAAACACCAATACTATTACATTCGATATCTATGATCGATTGCCGCCTTTCTTGCCCTTTTTGAAGCTCGGTTTTGAATTGGCTTGTGGAGTTGCTGCTTGACCACCTTTCTTTTGACCTGCAAATAACAACTTATAATCAATGGCTGTGATCAGCAACTTATAACCATGCGGTTAAAAGACGATCAACTTTAAGCGATAAAAGAATGGCATGTATGTTGACCTGATTTTTGGGGAGTGTTTGATTTTCCATTTTGAGGTGTGTTTGGTTTTCCAGTTTGAGGTGTGTTTGCTTTTCCAGTTTGAGGTGTGTTTGGCTTTTCTTTCTTAGCAGGAGCTGGCGACTTAGGTGCAGATTCAGCAGGTCTTTTCACGGGCTTCACATCCTGTCAAGACATTACACCAAAAAATTGTTAACAGTTATATCACAAAAGGTAACGCTTTATCAAGAACAGCAACAACGCTAGAAAAGTAACTACCTTTTCCTCTTCGGATTCGTCTTCTTCCATGGAGTCGTCTTCGGAATCATCTTCAGAGTCATCTTCAGATTCTTCTTGTATGGTTGACGCCTTTGGCTTTTCTTGAAGAGCACCTAATCATAAACAACAGTAATACCGGTCATATTAACATTCCAACAACAACAACCATACCTAGTAAAATCCCACCAATAGCAAAAAGACGCTACGCATTAACATTCAAATCGCAAACTGAACAATTCGAAGACTTAACATAAAAGATAAAAAAATCATACCATTAGCATTGAAGTTCAATGCTTCGTCTTCGTCCGATGAATCTGAAACAACACAATACACAAATCACCTTTAGTAAGATCAATAAGCAAAATAATAAATCGTACGCCATCGCTACATCCTATTTAAAACAAGACTCACCAAAATCAGAATCGTCATCACCCATAGTTCGACAGAAAACAAATAGCGGTCAAGGAAACAACATAATCAATAAACAATCATTACCCAAACAAACCAAGACCCCGACGATAAATGCAAAATAATAATAATAATAATAATAACACAAATTAAGGATATTCGACTGGATTATCTCCGATATATCCACAAAAGTAGACACTTCCATCTTTCCAGCCATGAGAGAGCTCCAAATCTTGCTCAAACACCAAATCGAATGCGATTTGAGGCGAACGCTCGGACGAGAGCGTCCCAACGACATAATTCTTATCGTTAATATTAACTTTGACAGGGATATTCTCCACCTTCTTCCCATTCTTCATCTCTCCCAATGCAACCTTCATCAAAAACAGTCCCAAAACTACTCAATACGAATTTTAGCTAACAATTAACAGATTCATATAATTAATAATAAAAATATTAATCGATTTACGAAATCGGATGCTTTCAGTAAGAATAATAAATATTAATACCTGAGAGATATGAAGAAGCTTAAAGTCTTCAACTTCAACCTTAAGGGTTTCATTAGGTTTAACCTCAACACCTGAAAACACAAACAGATTTCAAATTAATTAGTAGATTGTTTTATATTTAATAATAATAATAACAATAATCTTACCCCAAAATTCCATTGCTGGTTGATAAAAATAAGAGAGATTGAAAGTGTGTATGTGTTTGAATTGAGAGGCTGAAGGAAGGAATGGAGAAGAAGGGTTTGAAAGAGGGGTTTATATAGGTAATGTTTAGGGTTTATGCTATTAGGGTTTTTTTGAATTGGGTTTGTTTATGGGTAACGTTCAAATTTTATATAACCCGATGGGTTATAAATTTGGATCCGACCCGATAAGTCACAAGTCCTGAAGTCCATTCACTCTTTATTTTTTGTGAATCGTTGTTAGAGGGCCCAGGTCCATGTATGGCCCACGAACTAACTAAACATATTGGACCCGCAGCTCCATGTTTTTTTTTTTTTTTTTAAGAAGGTGTAAAACCGTGTCAAATAGCATTAATGACATACCACCGTCAATGATCTGGTAACATTGAAGAAATTAGACTGAAACGTAAAACATATAAAAGAATAACTAAGTCGATATAGAACTCGAGTACTCGACGAGGAGACGAGCCAATCAAACAGGAAAAAATAGACGTAAAAAAGTTGAACTACGTATGCACGTTTGGTCGTGTTAATTCATAAAATTTAGAATGTGCGGTAAAACGTTGATCCACACATGTTGCGTTGTGTTAACTTGCGAGATTTAGAAGGAAATGTAAAACGGAAAATTTGCGAAAGATGATAAGTATAGTGGACCAAAATTGAAAGTAAAAAAGTTGTGATGCTAAATTGTAAAAGATGAAAATTTTGGGTTAAAAGTAAATAAAAAATCATTTTTTTAAAACACCATTATCATGAGGTACAACACCTCTACACAACAAAAGGTTGTAAGATAATGTTATGTAAATTTTACACATAAATGCTATGTAACGTTGTACTTGTAAGGATTTAAACGGACGCTAATTCTATTGAAGACAATGCCATACCACTACGTGTTTCTTTGTAACATGTTCAGGCACTAAGACCAACTACGTTGGTTTTTCTAGTTAAGTTTTGATGAAATGAATAAACTGCCTTATAATAACTAGAGGGGCTATTCTTGCAATTAACTCTATTTATTACAATGATAATTTTTACAATTTATGGAAATTGGAATTACAATATTATTAAAACTTAAATTATAAAAATATAGTATTAGTATCATTAAAATTAAAAGTGTTATTACTCTAGCCACATATTACACCTTCCACCATGGCCTCTACGACGGCTTCGACGTCGTCGATCAATCTCCCCTTTCTCTCTTCATTTTTTTTAGCTTGAATTGGAAAGTGGAAACCCTTTTGGGATGGTTGGTTTCCAACAGCAAAAAGGTGTGTGGCAGCGACATTTGGGGTGTACATCATGATTGTAGATGGATGTGTTACAATTTATTTTTCATGTATGTGTTACAATTTCATTTCATTGATTGTTGTTTAATCTCATCAGCCAAACTGTTGGACTAGGGTTAGGAGGGTCACCGGACATAAGAGAAAATACAATCGATGAGTGGTGGACGACATTCAATCAAGCTTACCGGTGGCAGTGCTTGATGGTGGAGGTGCTTTAGATCTGCAAATTAGTTGCTAGATCTGAACACGTGTTATAACAACCATCTCAAACATAGATAAAGCATGGCAGCAAAGGTGGTTGAGCTGAGAGTTGACGTGATGTTTGATAGCAGATACGAATTAGGCTTATAAAAATTATAAAATGTATAGAGTATAATTATTTAATTTTATTATATTTTTATAATTTAAAATATTTAAGTATTAATAATATTAATAGATTATTCTGATTTCAATACATTGCAAAAATTGTCTTGGTAATCAAGTATAGTTAATTACAAGAATAGCCCCTCTAATTATTATAGAGAATTTTAGTCATTTTATCAAAACTTAACTAGCAATACTAACGGAGTTGGCCTTTGTACATGAACATGTTGCAAAACAGAACTCATAAACCCTTACATATTAAAAAAATAAGTTAGTACTTTGAGATGTTAGTTTGCATAAACCATAAAATTTGTGTGGACGTGTAGTTAACTCTTCAGATACAAATGAAGTACAAATTTAGTATATTAGCAGGAACTCGTGCGTTGCGGCGGGGCTGCACTGTGTTTTGCGGTTGCGTCTGGTCAATTACGTCGCGGGTGCTGTACATTATATATACATATTTACAATGTGTAATATGTGATCGGGGGATGCACAATTTTAGTAGGAAATAATACATGAGAGTAGAGTAAAAAAGTTAAGTTTGTAATAAGTATCATACGATGTAAATCTAACCCAAAGTAGGAAATAGGTATTAACGTTGCAAAGCACAAAAATTCTTAGTACGTGTAAGGCACGACCGAGTTTTCGTACGGGTTGATATACATTACTTTGAAAATGGCAAAGTGGTCAAATACACAGAAAAATGTTGGGAGCACGGGTAAAATACTAAATGCACCTATCAACTATGTTTAAATACGGAAGAAACATCACAAACAATGCAAGGCATGTACATACCCCTAGCTTTAGCCACACACAATTATTTTCTTGCCAGTATTATATATCGTTTGGTTTATGATTCGTTTTTACAACCGCTTTTATGTCATTTATTTGAATTGTTACTTAATTAATGGATTCGTGTAATAGAAATGTTTGGTTCATGTTATATTTTTTAGGTTTTGTTTTTTTTTCTTTTAAACACATACATATTGTTCTTATAGAATTAAAACTTGATAACATTTTGCTGCGTCTATTCATTATTAGTATTTAATCCTTTTTTAAGCGTACTCGTATAACCATGCTGAAAATTTGCGTATGGTGATCCAAGGCGGACTGGAAAATCATAATAAACGGACATAGTAACTCCATACAGAGCGTTTGTGTTTGTTTTGTCAATTGTGGCATAGTATCTTAAAAAACAAAGATGCCATTTTCTACTCTAGCTTCATTTTAGTTTTTTAGTTTTTTGTTTGTTTTTTTTTTCCATAAAAGAGGGTTACCAAGGGGAATAAGCAATAAAAACCGATCTCACTCTATGTGACGAGTAAAATCTCCTGTATGCATGATAGAACAAAAAGGTACATGACTTGTAAATCTCATTGTTTTCACACAAGACATTTGTTATTGGATTTATAACTTATTTATTTGTTGTTCTCATTTATGCTATTTTGGTAATACAGGTTTAGTACAAATTACGAAAATATCATTACTTTACATAGGTCTAATAAAACAGGTAAAAGAGAGGTACCAATGAATGAATAAAACAGGAAAAATGCACAGAGGGGGAAATAATGATGCATATCTTAAGATTAAAATGCAATTGATCAACTCCAATCTTTCAAGCATGAAGTTAGTGACTTACAAAAAAAATTAATCGAGTATTATACTTGAGAGTTAATAAGTTCAAAAGTAGCATGTGTGTACAACTCATAAACCATATACTAATTAAGCGTTCTAGACTAAAACCAAATTAATGAAATATAATTCCATCCCAAAAAAATAGCCAATCGATTATCAACCCAAATTCACAAAATTTCGATTCTACAATATTTTCGTTCATGAGTTATGATAGGTTACGTTTAATAGTTTTATTGTTATTATTTACTAATTTTATAGCGGTGACCCTTTATATTCTTAATTGATTCTTTGTTATTACCCTTTCAAATATTTCACAAATCTTATATAAAATTTAGTAACATGTTAATTTTTTCTATTTCATGTATATTCCTGTTGTGGGTGAAAATCCTCACGATGATTTTACCTCACATTCCTAATGTGTCATCCCCAGGATGCTGAAGGACTTAATTAACTTCAGGATGTGACAGTGTTTTAGCATATGCACATCCTGGTCACATCCTGAGAATGAACTAACAAGTTGACTCTCCTATGTATGACTGCAGGTACAAACAAGTTATAATATGAATTTATATGCTCGGCAACGTCCATATTATTATCCTCAATTGAAGAATTCAAGGATAGAAGTATAACTCGTGGTCAAGATGGAAGATATGGTCAAGATGGAAGACATAGTCAAAGATGTAACCGATATACATTTAATATCGGCGACAAAAGAGGAAACAACTGAAACATTAAACTAGCTAAGGAGAAACTGTTGCTACAACGTTCACTTGAGATGAAACAACCACAACGGTCATAAGAAGACTTCAAAGAACTTAACTACTTAGCGAGTTTCATGGGATCGTTTGTTTATTTCATGTACTATATAAATGGGGGGTATTGGACGAGTATAGGACACATTGCTCACACTATAGCTACACACATATACTTAGTTGATCACAAACACTTGCACAATCATTGTAATCATAGTACACTCGTCCAAATACTCATCCAAAGTTGTATCTTTTTCCCACATTAATATTAACAAACAAGGCAGGGGCCTAGACTCCTCCCGAGATTTTATGCCGGCGATCTACAATTGATCAAGGGCTTTCCTCGTAGATCGTGTGTTGTTCTTGTTGTTTATCACTTTATTTGTTCATTCTTAGCAGTTCCATCCCGAAGATAAAACTGTCCATCTTGAGGATAATACTGTCCATCCCAAAAATAACCTAAGCCATCCTGATCATAGTTGTTATATTTTTGCTTCTTTAACATCTTGATACACCATCTTCAGAATACTACTGATTTACAAACATATCTCTACACATTTAGCACTCTACCTCACATAAACTAATTTGGAATACAAAGTTATTTTTATTAGATAATTTTTTACCAAAACAATTCCCAAAGCAAATTTTATATTACTGTAATACATAGTATACACAATTTTCTTGAATAATAATAACAATTTAATAAAAACGAAAATTGTCTATGAAATGGTACGCCATTTTTAAACCAAGTTATGTATTTATTTTTCTCAAGAGAACATATAAATATTTTTGTCTAGTATCTATCAATTCATAAAAGATACTCTTATTTACATAAAATGATTGAAGTGTATATATTAAATAAAAGCGTAGTTGACTTAAATGGAATTCTTTGCTACACAAAGTGTATGTTTACCACATATATATATTAAACTAGCTGATTACCCCGGGAAGGTCCCGGGGTTGAAAAATTTAATATGATTTAATAAAAAATGATAAAAGAAGAAAACTCAAATCACGAAAAGCGTAAATAACTTAAACATAATCAATCTTAGTTAAAAAAAACATTTATTTAAAAAGTTAAAAAAATAAAAAGCATAAACCATATTAAACATAATACAGTATTAAAAGGATAACCTTCAACATATAATCATCTTCACGTAATTTAAAATATGTTACAATTTGACTTATATAGATGTAGAATTCATGATGGGGGTTGAAAAATATAACAATTCTAATAATATTAATACTAATAGTAATAATTATTACTCTTGTAATTAAATAAATAAAAAAATAACATTGTTATAAGGTGACACCATGTGTTGCAGTGTTGCGTGATTCGTTCTCCTAACTTCTCTTGATGAAGTATACCTATCCATCTTTAGAAGAGTAAAATTCCAATGATAGCATGGCGATTTGGCTGAATTTCAACATCGTAGATAAGAACCTGGTTTAAAAGAAAAAACATGATTAATGAATAACCTGAACACTTTGTGTTTTTTTTTTCTGTATGAACATAACCCCACAAAAAATAGTCGTTTTTTTCTCCGTTTTTTATATAGCACTATGGTACTCGTTGGAAAGATAATAAAACGCTCGTTAATTTGGTGTAATTTTTTATTTAAAAAATCTCGAATATAAAAGATATTAACGTTTAAAAATTATGAGAGGAACATAAGAGAGAAAAATTTAAATTTGTTTTTAAATTCTTTTTTCCTAAAATAACTCAATTTAATTTTAGTAATTGAGAATTGAGAGATAGAGAGATAAATTTAGGGTTTTATGTTTATCTTTTTTTTAATTAAAAAAGGAAATAATTCAAAAACACTAAAATCTTTCAATTATGATGCCACGTGGCAGTTTCATGGAGAGGTTGAAGGCACCATTGCATGCCACGTCAGCAATGTTCAATTCTTTTATATATATTAATAGACTAGATATTTGCCCGCGTTGACACGCAGTTCAACAACGTACGATTATTTGGAGTAGTATAACGTATAAGAAAAATAAAGTAGAAACATTTTATTAAAATTTAAAAACAACGAATACACATCTATTCAAATATCGCTGAAAATTTCCTTATAAACCACATTTTTTGTTTTAGTCATCACTTTCCCACCAGCATCAAGTATAAGTAACTTCACGCCTGCCCTGCTTTTAACTCTTGACAATGCGACAGAAAGCTGGCCATGTGAGAATACAGGGTTTCTTAAATACAATCCAACCTGAATAAGGCGACTTAAATGGTATGTGTTAAAAATAGACTTATGGCATATTCAACAATAAGAAAGTAATAAAAATGAAAATAAGAAACTAACTAACACCTAAATTTCACAATTTAATTTGACACGTCTGAGAAGATGAGCATTACCCATATCGACCCGCTAAAAAAGCTTCGAGCATATTTTATTCTATTTGACACATTTGAAAAGGCAAACATTACCCAAATCGACCCGTTAAGAAAAGGGAAGATTGCCCCAATTCACATATGGCCTATGTATAACTAAAAGGAACATCAATCTAATCAAAACACCATAAACACACTGTTGGCGACTTTTACCCTATTTGACCCATTGGAAAAGTTGAACATTACCCAAATCGACCGATTTATAAGTAAACAAACATGAACCTACACCACTAAAACAACATTTTAACCGACTATTACCTTATTTGACCCGTTTATAGGAAGGAACATTATCTAAAGTGACCCATGTATCATATCAAGGAGCATTACTCAATAATTTTAACCGACTGTTACCTTATAGATGCTATTTATACGCTAAAAATAGTAATGTGACAAATCAAATAATTCAGCATTTATTTTGTGTTTAAATGTCATTAATTTTAAAAACTGGATTTTTTTTTAAATTTTGAGTTTGAATGTTTAAAAATAAATTTATAAATGTATTTATATATGATTAATAATTTTATGTTTAAAGATTATTAATTAAATGGTAATCATAATTATTAACATTAGATGTTTCCAATATTGTGTAACTAACGATAAATGCTAATTATACGCTCCATATTTGTGAAATCGTTGTTAACCCCACATTGTGTAAATCTTCTTCCACATTTTGCTTCCCGGACTACTCCACAGCCAGGTGTTTAATAACTTTCCTAAACACTATAATCCATAATTTTTAATTTTTTTAAAATAAAAACATTTAATAACTATTCTATTTTTAAAATTCAAAAAAAAGTCATTATTGTTTTTATAAATGTTTTTTATTTTTTAAAAATCGAAATCATTCATTAATGTTTGGGTCAACGTGTTTAATAACTTTCCTAAACACTGTAATCTAGATTTTTAATTTTCTTAAAATAAAAAAAATTTAATGACTATTCTATTTTTAAAATTCAAAAAAGAGTCATTAATGTTTTTATAAAATTTTTTATTTTACATCAACAAAAATTATTCATTAATGTTTCGGTCAAAGTGTTTAATAACTTTCCTAAACACTATAATCCAGATTTTTAATTTTTTTTAAATAAAAAACATTTAATGACTATTCTATTTTTAAAATTCAAAAAGAGTCATGTTTTTATAAAAGAATTTATTTTTTAAAAATCGAAAATCATTTATTAATGTTTCGGTCAACGTGTTTAATAACTTTCCTAAACAATATAATCCACATTTTTTGTTTTTTTAAAATAAAAAACATTTAATAACTATTCTATTTTTAAAATTCAAAAAAGAGTTATTAATGTTTTTATAAAAAAATTTATTTTTTAAAAATCGAAATCATTCATTAATGTTTGGGTCAACGTGTTTAATAACTTTCCTAAACACTGTAATCCATATTTTTAATTTTCTTAAAATAAAAAACATTTAATGACTATTCTATTTTTAAAATTCAAAAAAGAGTCATTAATGTTTTTATAAAATTTTTTATTTTTTAATAATCGAAAATTATTCATTAATGTTTCGGTCAAAGTGTTTAATAACTTTCCTAAACACTATAATCCAGATTTTTAATTTTTTTTAAAATAGAAAACATTTAATGACTATTCTATTTTTAAAATTCAAAAAAGAGTCATGTTTTTATAAAAGAATTTATTTTTTAAAAATCGAAAATCATTCATTAATGTTTCGGTCAACGTGTTTAATAACTTTCCTAAACACTATAATCCAAATTTTTACTTTTTTTAAAATAAAAAACATTTAATGACTATTCTATTTTTAAAAGTCAAAAAAGAGTCATTAATGTTTTTATAAAAATAAATATTTTTTAAAATCGAAAATCATTCATTAATGTTTCGGTCAAAGTGTTTAATAACTTTCCTAAACACTATAATCCAGATTTTTAATTTTTTTAAAATAAAAAACATTTAATGACTATTCTATTTTTAAAATTCAAAAAATAGTCATTAATGTTTTTTATAAAAAAAATATTTTTTTAAAAATCGAAAATCATTCATTAATGTTTCGGTCAAAGTGTTTAATAACTTGCGTAACATTGTAATCCCGATTTTTAATTTTTTTTTTAAAATAAAAAACATTTAAATTATACTAAATTTAGGAAGTGAGTAATTTGAATGTAATAAGGAAATTTAATGAGTTCCTAATTTACGTCAGTTTCCTTTCTCATTCTCATTTTTTTGCTTTTTTTTTAAAAAAAAAGAAGTAAAAAGACTAAAACGTGAAAACGTGACATATCTTCAATTTATCAATATCTCTATCATACAAAGCATGAACATAAAAAACAGCCTTGGAATATGACACATTTAACAAATTGCCACTAACGCCGTTTTAACAACACCTTTTAAAAACGACCCAAATTGAAGACTTTGTTTTCCAAACCATTTTTTTCTTTATAAATTTACGCATAAATCCAAAAACAATACATTATTATTATCTATAACTGAACCTAATAATCGTTTTAGAGGTAAATTGAATGTAATTCATAACATGAGCATGGGAAAAATTGATGAACAACTAAATAAAGAAGATTAGAAACTCTTACCGTGAGGTGAACCGTCTCTGGGATTGAAGCTAATAATTGCCCGTCCTGTATATCGAGATGAAAAAACTCGTGTATTAAAAGCCGCCTAATCAAACACCGAATGATCCCAAATGCAAACCCGAGCAGTCTAAACAACCAAAAAATATGTTGATAAAAAAAACAAATTTGTTGATAAAAAAACAAAAACAAATCAGAAAAAAAAATTTAAAATTATCAACAAAAGTGAGCAAATTTATTGTTCACAATTTGTATCGTTGTCCATTCAACAATTAACCTAAGAAAAAGAAAAAAATATATGATAATTAACCTGGGAATTCATCGCTGCGCATATGTATCCTTAAGAGCACTCGAGAATTCATCCTAACTCAAGAACACATTTGTATAAGTAGAACATACCTACTGAAATTAACTCTTCGGTTTTTGTATATGAAGAAGATCGTTCAAGTGTAACCACTCAAACAAAATGGAGCCAAGTATTAAGGTTTGCGAATTAAAGGGGATGCCTAAATACTTGTCGAAGATTGACTAATATTATGAAAGAAGAAAGTTATTAATGTGATATAAAAATAATTTTGATTAAAATGAGACAATTTTTGTATTGTTACCTCGTATGATATGTTATCAATATCGAGCCACCTATCCATGCCATAGAACATTAACCTGAAAATCAAATGAAATTACGAAATCATACACATTCGAACTCAATGAGCATACTGTAAATTATACATACACATTCGAATTTACAAAAATAAAAATAAATTGGGAGATGAACGAACCAGTAGAATGACTCAAACTTATACATCCATTTGTAGTTTATTTGATTGTGCCTGCACCATAACATATAATAATGATCCGTTCATCCTCAAAACTCGATATACAAGATTTTGCTTGTTTTTTTTTTTTTAATATTTTCTATTTATGAAACATTGCCCCTGGTCCCGACCCCTTACCAGGGCGGTGCTTCATTGGAAACCTCCATGAGTCCATGGTCTAGGGGCTTAGTTTCTTTAGTACCAAAAAACGTAATAATTTCATACATCCTAACTTGTATCAATATTATAACTATTTCTCATTTGGTCAAAAAAGTAAATCCATTTACCTAAAATATCTTGATGACACCAAAACCACATTTGAACAATTAACGGTAAACACCCTAATTGATCAAATGCCCCATCAAAATTTCCATCTTTTATCATATAAAAGAAATAAAATATAACAAAAAATGCTATAAATAGAAATCTCGTAAAAAATCATCATCTATCAAAACATGATCAGCAATCCTAAAAAATAAAAAAATTGAAATCGAAAAACCATTAACACATAATTTTTTTATTGGCTTCTTCAATGATTTTTGGGTTGCAGACATGAATACGATTAACCAAACTAAAATTGAAAGGCATACCAATCAACTTGACTTTATCCATTACGATCGATAACAACATCCGCAATATAATCAGTGATCTCAAACAAAACGGAGACGTGTGACTATGCATCGAGTAACCGAACAACTTCATCCTTCGTGACCCGCCGCCGTCTCCTTCATCCTTCAGGTCCTCTCTCTCTCTCTTTCCCTCCCTCCGTCACTTTCTCTCTCTAGATCTCTGCGTGTCTCTCTCTGTATTATGTTCTCTATGAATTTTGAGTTTAAATTGTTTTAGGGAAGTTAATTAATTGAATGAGAAGCTTTGACCAAATCATAATGAATTACCTAAAAATTTAATATAATTACCTAATTTAATATAATTAATGAATTTTGATTTTTAGAAAAAAGAAAAATTTTATAAATTCTCACAATGGAGACACTTGGCATTAGTTGATTGGCTATGTAATTGGAGGATGAATGTGGGAGTGCCAAGTGTCCTCATGGACTTTGTTTTATTAGATGTATAGATTAATAGATGCTATTGACTTGTTCCTATAAAATTTCATCTTCTTTCCAACATAAACCTCATATACACTACGGTATATCTTCTTTTTTACCCTTAAGAATAAAGTTAAGATATATCTTCTTTAAACGAATTTCGAGTAACAGGTGTTAGAAGATCGCTTGTAGCAATCGAGTTAAAGGTTTGATTTGTTACAGCTTTGCAGATAATTTAGTTGCAGCTTAACTTGGATCTTCTGTGAAGAGGAATTGTTTCTAATTGTTATCACACAAGCAAAGATATTTTTATAGAACATTGCTCTTCGTAGAGGCACATGACAAAGGCACATACGAGTCAGCATCTGGCTCAAGTGTTAGATTCAGTTTACTTTTTTGTAAAGTTGTTTGCGGTTTATAAGCACTACATTATCACAAAGCACACTAGCTCCATATACGTGTTCAGATATTACACAAACTTAAGGCTCGTTCAAGCGATTTTTTTCTTTTGAGCACACTCGTAGGGAAGTTGTATCGCTCTTAATAGCCGCTTGATCGCCATAAACAAAAGCAAATTATGATTCTAGAGTTGAACACAAGAAAAAGAATTTGAAACCACTTGAGAGACATAAATTAAACCATTGATAATACTCAAAACAACCGTTTACAATGGAACGAAACCTTTCCTAGCAAACAATGTCTTGACTGCCTCTTATCAAACCAAAAAATACATAACCATTTTAAAGAGATGAAAAAGAAAACAAAATTGGCGAAAACCAAATTTCGTATACCCCCAAACTCCAACACTATAACAACTCAAATCTATGATCGGTTGCCACTTTTCTTGCCCTTCTTGAAGTTAGGTTTTGAATTGGCTTGTGGAGTTACGACACCACCTTTCTTTCCACCTGATAAAAAAACAATCAAATTTTCGACGTTAAAAGATGCCATCGGCCTAGAGTCAAATCAAGAGGTTAAAAGACTACCCCCATCTACAACAATATAAAATGGCAAGTATCTTAACCTGATTTTTGGGAAGGGTTTTGTTTGGCATTTTGAGGAGTGTTTGGCTTGGCATTTTGAGGAGTGTTTGGTTTTCCTT
Organism: Ambrosia x helenae; assembly: GCA_030844895.1. Lineage (NCBI taxonomy): Eukaryota > Viridiplantae > Streptophyta > Magnoliopsida > Asterales > Asteraceae > Ambrosia > Ambrosia x helenae. Next base: position 29,480,979 of record CM061227.1, on the reverse strand, counting down.
TCTTAGCAGAAGCAGGTGACTTAGGTGCAGTTTCCGCAGGTCTTTTAACGGGCTTCACCTCCTGTGAAATCATTACGACAAGAAATTGAAAACTTTCAACTGTGCGACGTAACATTTTAAATAATAGTAACAGCACCTAAAAGGCTAAAAAGATGTTACCTTTTCTTCTTCTTCTTCGGATTCATCTTCTTCCATGGAGTCATCTGAATCATCTTCATTGTCATCATCGGAGGCATCTTCAGAATCATCATCGGAATCATCATCTTCAGAATCTTCTTTTGAGGTTTCTTTCTTCAATAACGCCTTCACCTTATCGTTAAGAGCACCTAAACAAAAACCATGAAAGCAAGTCGTATAAACATTCTAAATATAAACAATAATTCTTACTTCAAACATCAAACAATGCTAAAAATCATACCATTAGGAGCATTCAAGTTCAACGCTTTTTCTTCATCTGATGAATCTGAAAAAACATGAGATGCAATTCAACTTTAGTTAGATCATAGAAAACATTGCTATGGATAATCTGTTTTAACAAGACTTACCAAAATCATAACCACCATCCGTAGATCGACAGAAAACAAACATTACGGTTAAGGGAACAACATAATCAATGAACAATCAATACTTAAATCAATAAACTTGAAGGTAACATGAATCAACAAAGCGCAAAATAATTATCTACCAAAGGATATTGGTCGTCACTTGGTTCATCCGCAATGTATCCACAAAAGTAGACACTGCCATCCTTCCAGCCATGAGAGAGTTCCAAATCTTTTTCAAACACCAAATCAAATATGATTTGAGGTGCACGCTCAGACGACAGCGTCCCCACAACAAATTTCTTATCATTGATGTTAACTCTCACAGGGATGTTTTCCACCTTCTTCCCATTCTTCACCTCTCCTAACGCAACCTTCATAAAAAATAATACCAAAATTCTTAGAAAAATTCATACGTAGAGGAACATGTAACAAACTTAGTCTTCACCTCTCCCGGTGCAACTTTTATAAAAAAAAAAAATAGTACAGAAATTCTTGCGAAAAATCATAGGAATACTAGCAAACAAATAAAAATAATTCACAAAAAGATGCACAATATAAAACTAATTGAATTTTAACAAACAAATAATAGACCAAATAATTCATAAAACGATGCACAAAAATGAAATTCATTGAATTTTAGCAAACGAATAATAGACAAAATAATTCATAAAAAGATGCACAATCATGAAATTCATTGAATTTTAGCAAACAAATAATAGACCAAATAATTCATAAAAAGATGCACAAACATGAAATTCATTGAATTTTAGCAAACAAATAATAGACCAAATAATACATACAAATATGCATAAAATAAAACTCATCCCTCACCTCTCACAATGAAACCTTAATTAAAAAGAGTACCAAAAATCTTACAAAAATCATATTAAATTTTAGCAAAAAAAAAAAGGGGTTAAATGACCAAATAATTCACAAAAAAGCACAAATATAAAATTCAATCATCACCTCTCAAAATGAAACCTTTATCATAAATTATACCAAAAATCTTACAAAATATCATATAAAATTTATGTAAACAATTGAATAGACCAAATAATAATTCATACAAAGATGCACATATATTAACTTACAAAAACTTATATATAAATTCTAGCAAATAATTCCTAAAAGATGCACAAATATGAAGTTCTAATTAAGAAGCTGAACCCTAATTAAATAATTAGGTTAAAATCAATGGTAAAATTTTCATTAAGTTCTTATATCATCTCAATCAATCAACAAAATCAGATAATTTCAGTAAAAAACAGAGATTAATAAATAAATTAAAAAAAAAAAAGAAAGAAAACTTGAATGAGATAAAGGATTAATACCTGAGAGATATGAAGAAGCTTATACTCATCAACTGTAACCTTAAGGCTTTCATTAGGTTTAACCTCAACACCTATAAACACCAACAGAATTCAAATTAAACGATTATTAAATTAAATATTAAATCAAAATAAAAACATATAGAATGAATAACAGAAGCAGAATCCGACCCCAAAATTCCATTGCTGCTGTGGTGAATATTAATATTATGTGTGTTTGAATTGGGAGAATAGGCGGAAGGCAGGAACGTGGAACAAAAGGTTTGAAAGAGGTTTATATAAAGGTTATTATTATTATTGATTAGGGTTTATGATAGGGTTTTGAGGTTCTTTTGTTTTTATTAAATGGGCTTGCGTTGGGCCTTATTGGGCCGTTGCTGGGTTTGAAAAGTGGCTTTGAATTGTAATGTAAAGTAACATACAAGGTTATGGGCTTGTGGTTTGAAGTTTGAATTGGAGGTAGAGGTGATCAAATCGGTTTTTTTTTTTTTTTTTTTTTTTTTTTTTTTTTTTTTTTTTTAACCGATTTTGGTTTCAAACCGGTTCGCTACAGTACCGGTTCCTAGTCGAACCGGTTTTGGTTTCAAACCAGTTTTGTCGATTTGTAAGACCGGTTTCGGAGATCGGTTTCGGAGACCGGTTTCAGTTTCGGTTCTTAATCGGTTTTTTCGCGCACAATTAGAAATATATATATATATATATATATATATAGCCCGATAAGAAAAAATATAAACATAAAAATTCGACTTTTATTATTTTTTTCGGTTTTCGAAATAAGAAACTAGAAAAATTAAATACATAAAAACATAATTCAAAATATTACAACCAATTTTTTTTTTTAAGCTTCGTCCGAACTACTTTGGCGCAACGAAACATCGTATGCGAGTTCTTCCTCCGATAGGGGTTCACTTAGTCCTTCTTCCACCTCTTCGTCATGTATTCTTCGTCCAAGCTCGGTTTGGTCTTCAAGAGATGTTTTATGTTGCACTCGATTCACCGCGTCCAATTGATCTTTTAAGCATATGCACATCTCCAATGATTCGGGATTTAATTTTGTTCTTCGTATCGATAGCACCCTGCCACTAAGAGAAAAAGCCGATTCTGAAGCTACCGTAGAAGCTTAGACACTTAGTAGATCACAGGCTATAGCGGAAAGGATAGGAAATTCGGATTGCTTTCCCCACCAAGCCAAGATATCAAAATTTTCAAATTCGGTGGCGGTGAAAGTCGCCGTAAAATTCCAGCCTTTATACCTTGCAAGCTCGCTATTTGGGGCCTCACCCCTTTGTCTTTTAGCCGTTTGGTTGGAGAAAGATACCACACTTTCTACAACGTGCCTTTTTCGCCATTCGACAAAAGACAAGTCGAAAAAACCAGTTTCTTGGCCAAATAGTTCGGCGTTTCGTGTCGTATCAAGAATACTAACAATGGTGGGTTGATTTGAGGAACCGGTTTGAGATGGGTTTGATGAAGCCATGGAATGATGTAGCAAAGAAGCAAAGCGAAAAAAAACATGCGAATACCATTGCGTTTTTTTCGGTTTTCGGGTTCGTTTTTTTGCGTTTTTTAGTATTGTGATCAACCCAAAACATCTAAAACCTATTTATACTTACTTGGGGTGGCAAAATGGTGATTTAGGGTGCAAATTAACAGTAAAAAAAAATCAAAAATCGAGGCAACGGCTAGTTTCTAACGTTCTTATTTTTTCAAACGGCTAGAATCGGTTTCGAACCAGTTTTTTGTGAATCGGTTTGGGATGGAGCCGGTTCGGTTCGGTTTTTGGACGGAAATGGAGAACCGGTGCTCGAACCTACGATTTGTATTACAAACCGGACCGGTTTGTGTAGAAACCGGTTTTTGGGGAAACCGGTTCGGTCCGGTTTGTGCGGTTTCGGTCCCCAAACTGCTTTTTTTTTATCACCTCTAATTGGAGGTGGCTAATAAACCGGTTAAAACTGGTTTCACCATACACGAAAACAAATTATATTTTTTTTACTAATAAAATATGTTATGAACCTCTGTGATACATAAAGAAATGTAAGATGAACCTTTTAACTATACTAATAATCTGAATTGAGTAACAAAAATTGTATCAAGTAAACAAATTTTATTATGAAATAATAAGTCTTTGTAGTTTTTTTAACATTTAAAAATATGAAAAGGTTAGCAAGTCATGACCTGTTAAGACACGATTTTTATACGATTTGTATCGTGTCGTAAGCAGATCGACATCAGGGTCGGTTTTGAGGGGGTGCGGGGAGGACTCCCAGCCCGGGCCCAATTTAAATGATCTGTGCATAGTATTGGTGTTACATGGTATAAAAGATGATGTTTTGAGGAAGATGACGACATAGTGTAAATACTAGAAAATGATGGGGGTATTATAGACATTAAAATATGCCAATGTATAAAAAAAACGCCTACAGTGGTGTCATCATATTTTTTAAGATTAACAATAACTTAAAAGTAATCCATTATCCTCTTATTTTAATGTTGGTTCAGATTTTTTGCTCGTCCTAGGCTCAAAACACTAAGTTAAAAAAAATCACGAATTGACAACGATAACTATCGAGAACGTATTGTTGGATAAAATAAACTGTGAATAATTGATTCATCAATTTGATATTACTTTAATCGTCGACTAAAAAATATAATTTACGTTATTTATTTCGTTAAGATCTAAAACTAAGGGGCACATATTTCGTGGCTCGGCCTGGACACTTGAATTCTCAGGGACGGCCTTGCTCGACATGTTTAAGATACGAAATATGTTAACTTCGTGTCGTTTTGTGTCTTGTTAACAGAGTGTCAAAATTTCCAGCCGTAATAAAAAAGATTGATTAGATTAGAACTTGGAAACTATGTTATATTGAAGTTATATCCATAGGAGGGTGTAACATGTTTTTGCTGAGGCAAATTGAGTGTATACTTTATTGGTCCTTTTCATTTGTCTTGTTGTTTAGATGATGAATCCCCTCATCTATCTATATCTATACATATAATAAACCAAAGCCATTTTAATGACATGTCATAATATTATGCAATCTCTCTTTTGAGAGATGCCACATAGGATGTGATGTGGCAACTCTAGACCAATTAAAAAAAAGGAATAAATATGGTTTAAATATGATTTAACATAATTTATTAAATAACTAATCTACTAAATTTATATATTAAAACTTTATTATTTTCTCTCTCATGTTTCCTCTCATAACTTTTAAACTTTAATATCTTTTATATACGAGATTTTTTAAAGAAAAAAATTACACCAAATTAACGAGCGTTTTATTATCTTTTCAACGAGTACCATATTGCTATATAAAAAACGAAGAAAAAAAAACGACTATTTTTTGTAACCCGACAGGCATTGTGTCAGATTTGGAATTAGTTTTAAAACAATTGTGGGTTTGGGTCGGGCCTGAGATTAGGTGAGACCTGACCCAATTACTTTTTTTTATATTAAAATATGATAACTTATGGCAGAGATTTGTTTAAAATAATAATATTAATAATAATAATAATAATAAGCGTAAAGATCAAATACATATAGTTTTTTTGTAAGAACTGTGAGAATCAAAGTGGGTAAAAAAATTATTTTTTTTTTTAGAATTTTTTTTCCCATGTGCTTAAACATTCTTTCTAGATGAATAATACAAAAAAAAAATTTAAAAAATTTTTTTTTTTTAGTGTAATTACGTCATTAAGGTAAATACATTAGTTTACACTAGAGTAATTATGTAATTACTCTACACGTAATTACTCTACACCAAATTTTTTTTTTTTTTTTTTTGTTTTTAGTTTTCAATACTATAATACTTGTTTAATAATATGGGAAAAAAAAATTTTGAAAAAAAAATAAAAAAAAAATACCCTCCTTTGATTCTCACAGTTCTTACCAAAAAAGCTATTTGTACCGGATCTTTACTCATAATAATAATAATAATAATAATAATAATAATAATAATAATATTCATTAATCATATATTAGCAAGTCATTAATTATGTTGTCATATTAGATATTTTATTATGTCATATTAGATATTTCAACCCGGGACGCTCTCTAACAGATAATTGCTATATAGATGCCATTTTTATAGTTTAGATACTTCTAATTTTATTCATTTTACTTAGATTTCTCAACCCGGGACGCTCCCGGGGTATAAGCTAGTATATATATATTGCAAAGCTAATAATCCTACATGTTATAAAATTATGCAATCTCTCCTTTGAGAGATGTCACATAGGATATGATGTGGCAATTCTAAACCAATTAAAAAAAAGGAATAAATATGCTTTAACCTAATCTATTAAATACTTCATCTACTAAATGTAAATATTAAACCTTTATTATTTTTTCTCTCATGTTTTCTCCCATAACTTTTAAACGTTAATATCTTTTATATACGAGATTTTTTAAAGAAAAAAATTACACCAAATTAACGAGCGTTTTATTATCTTTCCAACGAGTACCATAGTGCTATATAAAAAACGGAGAAAAAAAACGACTATTTTTTTGTAACTCGACAGGTATTGTGTCAGGTTTGGGATTAGTTTAAAAAAAATTGTTGGGATTAGGTGATACCCGACCCAATTACCCGAAACCACATACCCAAATACCCGAACTATATACCCGATCATATACCCATGAATTTTTTAACGCATCACATAACCCTTAGACTAATGCGTTCGATATTTCAATAAATAACTTTTTTTCCTTATTTAACATTCTTTTTAAATTGATCGATTACAAATTTCCGAATTCATTTGACATTATATAATATTTTGTAATGGCACTAGATTTATACCCCGGCGCAGAGATTCGTTGTTTTTATATTTGAATATGATAACCTATGGCAGAGATTTATTTAAAATAAATAATAATAATAATAATAATAATATTCATTAATCATATATTGGCAAGTCATTAATTATGTTCTCATCTATATCTATATCTATATCTATATCTATATCTATATCTATATCTATATCTATATATATATATATATTGCAAAGCTAATAATCCTACATGTCATAATATTATGCAATCTCTCCTTTGAGAGATGCCACATAGGATGTGATGTGGCAACTCTAAACCAATTAAAAAAAAAGAAATAAATATGATTTAACCTAATCTATTAAATACCTAATCTACTAAATCTAAATATTAAACCTTTATTATTTTATCTCTCGTGTTTCCTCCCATGACTTTTAAACGTTAATATCTTTTATATATGAGATTTTTTAAAGAAAAAAAAAATTACACCAAATTAACGAGCGTTTTATTATCTTTCCAACGAGTACCATAGTGCTATATAAAAATCGGAGAAAAAAATGATTATTTTTTGTTACCTGACAGGTATTGTGTCGGGTTTGGGATTAGTTTAAAAAAATTGTGGGTTTGGGTCGGGTCCGGGATTAGGTGATACCCGACCCGATTACCCGAAAAAACATACCCAAATACCCGAACTACATACCCGATCATATACCCATGAATTTTTTAACGCATCACATAACCCTTAGATTAATGCGTTCGATATTTCAATAATTAACTTTTTTTTTCCTTATTTCATGTTAGTTCTTTTTAGAATGATCGATTACAAACTTCCGAATTCATTTGTAATGGCACTAGATTTATACCCCGGCGCAGAGATTCGTTTTTTTTATATTTGAATATGATAACTTATGGCAGAGATTTGTTTAAAATAATAATAATAATAATAATATATTTTATTATGTTATATTAGATATTTCAACCCGGGACGCTCCCGGGATAAAAACTAGTGTACAAATATAACAAGACAATCAAGCAAGTAATGTGCACCAGATGCATCGACAAATATGTTACACAACTTGTGAGCCATAAAAAAAACATGTTACCCTCACTTGTTTTTATGCAATAAGGTTTTGAGGATAAAACCTTAAATTGTAGGGCTAGACTTGTAACATGTCAGACTTTGACATTATTAGCATTTTAAGACTTACTTCGTATATTAAGAGAGTGTTTGGGATTGTTTTTTGAAAATAGATTTTGCGTTGTATTGCAGTAGGGGTGAAGCTGCTTTTAGATTATTGCGTTTTGTTAACCTATTAAACGCAAATAAGCTATTTTTATAAACCTTTCCCAAATACTAAAACTGATTATTTGCGTTTTCAAAACGCAATAATCTAAAAATCCATTTTAAAACTCCACCCCAAACACCCTCTAATAGATATTCATTTCAATGTGAATGCTTAGAATTATCTTATTTGATTTATGGTTGGTATTAGAGATAATGATTTATGGTTGGTATTAGATTATTATTGCAAGAAGTATTTGAGTAGGATTGGTATTGTTATTTTATTATAAATAGGGGTCTAGGCCAATACGTGCGAAGCGTACGAAACTTGTAGGATTTTCGGTGATTCGACGAGTTGTTGCGAGAGTAATAGGTAAATTATAAAAAGAAGTTGTTGTGGAACTGATTTAGAGGAAAGATGGTTTGTGGTGAGTTTAGCAAGCCTGGCTAACAGCATAAGACTACTTAGACTATCCGTTGTGGTTAGAGGTGAGCAATGACTCTATCCTCTTATATTCAACCACGTAGGGGGTGACATGATAGAGTGATAAAACTGCTGCTCACTCGCCTGATGTTGTTGTGGCTAGAGGTGAGCAGCAACTTTATCCAGTTTTTTGTTTTTTATTATTATTTTTTAAACTTTTTTATTTTAAAGTTATATAATATTTAAAATTGTAACACAAAATAAATAATAAGAATAAAAAATTCATTAATTAAAAAAGATTAAAAAGACATAATTAATAAAAAACAAATAAACTACTCGTCGTTGATGTTGAGTTATTCTTTGAATTCCTTCACAATACGCGCTTGTTCTAGTTCAATTATCTTCCGACGAGGCATTGGTATGTTGCTAAAGTCTTTCGCTAAAAAGTCCATGTTCCTCATTCGAACTTTATCGACTTTAGCTTTCGCCATCATCTCCATTGTCGTCCTTATTTTGCTAATTTCCCCCGAGAACTCCATATCGGATTCGTTAGCAGTTTGTTTGGCTTTCACCTTGTCCCTTCCAGTGGGTCGACCTAGGGGAGACGGGGGAAGACCCTCATCACTGTTTAGGTCAATCCCCACGTGAGCATCCGAGCTCGTAGAGGAGATGTACCCACCCGATGAAGACGTTTTGGCTCGCTTTGATGATGAGCCGCCTTTGATCATGTCTTCAATAGAAATCAGCTCCACCCATTTGGAGCAATTACGCAGGATTCTCCACAAATAGTCTTCATCCCACGTCTTGTTGGTCTTGTACTTGCGTAAGACCTCTTCTTTCCACTAATCACAAGTAAACTGATACACGTCAAGATCGCTCGACCCGCTCGTTCGCACTCGAGCAGCGTTCCTGTTATGAAGGTTCGTAAACAAACCCACATATTTCCTAATGTCGGCCAACCGGCCGGAAATCATATCCACCGAACGCGTTTGACTCCCTACTTGCTCATAAAGAAGTCTCGGATTCGTCGCCAAAAGACCTTAGCCCTTTGATAATCGGCTACATAAGAAAAAAAATATTAATGTTAAAAAATCAATTATGTATATTAAAAAAAGTATATAGTTAAAAAAAATACATACCCACTTTTCGATCTCCGATACTTCAACCCAAGCCCGACAAAGGGCTATTTTCTCGTCTTTGGTCCAAGGGGTCACTTGACGCCTTGGTTGAATATCTTGCTCGGGCGATTCACCGCCCCTACCACCACTTCGGCCAGCCGACCTTCCTTGGCCACCACCTCTAGCACCACCTCGGCCACCATCTCTACCACCTCGCCTTTGAGTTGTTGGCGGTTGTGTATCCGGGATTACTAAATCCGGTGAAAGTGGTGGCATTTGGCTAAGGTTAACTTCGATTTCGTTCGTTGGACCAACATCATACTCTTCTTCATCAAGGAATTCCATAGCCAGTTGGTAGCATCCTTGCCATTGTGAAGAATCCATTTTTTGTTTGCTTGATTTTTGAAGTGTAGTTTGAAAACTGTATATTGTATTTGATTGTTTTGTGAATAAAAATGGTAATTTTTTGTATTTAAATAGGCCAACTAGCCGTTGGCTAACGGCTAGTGGCTGCCAACGGCTACTTTTGTCTCGCTAACACATGCGAGTGCACAACGGCTACTCGCTCGCGCCTTGCCTCGCCTCGCTGAAGGGTGCTATGGTTCGAGTGATCCACGTGGAATGTTTTGTGGCTCGCGACTAGTCGCTCGCGGGGCACAACGGATAGTCTTACTTACAGCCCTTAAACAACTTCATGTACAATTAGAGGTACATTTAGATTATCAGCTCTTATTTTAAAGTTGGGCTACTAAGAAAGCCCAAACCGCAAAATCAAACCGAACCAAACTGTTAGTAACTGTTACTAACAGTTTAACTTACATTGACCTAAAAACCATCAAAATCGAACCGTAAACACTCTTAATACTAACAAAGTCTATCTTGACAGTTTCGAAATCTACAATGAGTATTCTTGTCATTTTCCCTTGTAAATTCAGGGAGTGGATTCAAATTTCAACCACATATAATGAGAAAACGACATCACATAAGCATTCACTAGAAATTTTATTTGAACGAAAATTGAACTAATAAATTCTTAATACCATTTAACTACAATAAATCAACCATGTCAAATATCTCAAAGCATGAACTCCATAAATCTAAGCAAGACTGTTCCACCTCTCATCATTTCCCCTGTATCCTTCGAGCATGTAGACGACGACGAAGGCGAAGCAGTCATCCCACCGCCATTACTTCCAGAGACCGTAACCGATTGCTTAGAACAGAGAAAGAAGTTCCTTGAACCTAACTCATTCAACTTTTCGTCTCGAGACAAGCCTGTTGGTTCACATTTTGAAACAAATCAACAACAAATTCAGTAAAACTAACATCACTAGCGTAACGTACGCCTAAAATTTTGATCTATGAAAAAAAACAATAATTTAGAAGCCGGTATAGATTTTCTGATTAAAATAGATTTTGATACTTTCGTTTTTCTTACATCAGAGCTGTGGAGTTACTTAGCTGAGTCCAACATGCCATGCATAGTAATGTTAGACTATCCGTTGTGGCCCGCTAGCTATTAGCCGCGAGCCACAAAACAATACACGTGGCTGGCTCGAACCACAACACCAGATTTGGTAATTCCGGATACACAACCACCAGATTTATTAGTTGTGTTTTTTTTTGTTTTTTTTAAATAATGAATATTTTATGCTTATTATTTATTTTGTGTTATAAATTTAAATATTATATAAGTTTAAAATAAAAAAAGCTTAAAAAATAATAATAAAAAACAAAAAAATGGATAAAGCTGCTGCTCACCTCTAGCTACAACAGCATCAAGCGAGTGAGCAACAGCTTTATCACTCTGCCATGTCACCGCCTACGTGGCTGAATATAAAAGGATAGAGTCATTGCTCACCTCTAGCCACAACGGATAGTCTTATGAAAGTGATGTCAACCAATTTAGTTTTTAAAACCTAAAAGACTTTTGTTATCCAAATAGGGTTAGCAACAAAACTTATTGCCTGTTTGCCTTTCTTTTTATCTATGAATTCTAAACGAGGACGCTCTCAGCTCACGCCCCACCTCCATATGTCATGCTTAGGGGCTGTTTGGTAGCCTCTTAATGAGACTCTTAACCATTCAGCGCTGAATGATTCAGCATTCAGTGTGTTTGTTTCAGCTTCTGAATGGAATGGTTAAGTCTGAATCATTAAGATTTGGGATGTTGCTGAACCATTAAGAACTGAACTATTAAGCACTGAACTAGACTGAACCTTAATGAGGCTCCCCTACCAACGCGGGACAAGAAAACTAACCATTAAGAGGTCCAACTTAATGATTCAGCGCTTAACCATTCAGACCTTTTAATAATTCAGCACTTAATCAACCAAACAACCCCTTATTAATGTTATGACCCGTATGTCTATGAATATAGTTTTTAAAGCCTTAAAGGGTTAAAGACTTTTGTAAAATTTGCCCTTTCATTAATGAAATGAATTCAATGTATTTTGTCATTTTAAAGACTATTTTTTTTATCCAAAAAGGGTTAGGACTTAGGAGCATAACTTACTACTTGTTTGCCTCTTTTTTTTCTTTTTTCGATTTATGAATTTTGAGTAATGACGGTGTGGGCTCACGGCCCACCTCCACATCACCCAATCACGCCCCCAAACACCACCCCATTTCCGCCAAAGGATGGCGCCATCCTCCCCTCCGCCATTGTAGTCAAATACTTGTGTGGCGGGGGCCACCTTGAGTGAGTTTAATCATATTTTTTTCTATTATTATTTTTGTATTTTTTAAGTGAACGCGAAACCACATCATGAATATTAAAGGAGGCGTCATTGTTACCCTAAAACCTACATCACATGACCAATTAAAGCCCCTATGGGCTTCATTCCACGCCAGGGGCAGACCTAGTCCGATGATGCTCAACTTCGCACGTAGTGGAAAATTTGGTTTTTTTACGAGACTTGTAAAACGTTGCTACTAAAATAAAAAAAAATGAAAAACGTTACTACTCAAATTCATTTCTAGATCCGACACTGTTCCACGCCGTGCGACGTGAGTGTGTGTACAAGAAGAGAGAGAACTTACTTTCTAAACAAAACTGCGAGTAATGGAGATCAAACCCATGATAATTAACCAACGGAATAACCGGCCGTCGACCTTCCTTCGAATACTGCCGTAAAGCCGCAGCAATCAGGTCACCAACAGTCGACTCCGGCGATATAATAACATGAACCGGTACTAAGCTTCTCCCAATCGTCACATTAAGCAATAACTTCGTCAGCTTCGGCCTCATCATCGTTAATCTCTCTCTCTCCTTCATCTTCTTATTCATCATTGTTTTGTTTAATAATATTATTAATTAGGTTTCCGTCACCGGAGATGACAGTAACGGAAGGTTTGAATGGCATAAAAGTAAATAAGAGATAAATTATGGGCTTACATTTGTGTGTCTTCAGGCTTTACATGTGTGTGTGGATCAGTGGATGAATATTGTTGGTGTTCAGAATGTGTGTATATATAAGTTGTTGGATGTTCATTGCATGAACCGGATGTTGTAGGTTATTGTTGTTGTGAGGGTGATGGTGACCGGCAATAGCCGGTTTTGATACTGAAGTTACTTTTTTTTAACAAATTATATCCTTACTATCAAGGTAGCCGTTAATTGGTTATAAAAGCACCTCATACGCTTTTAGGTGAAGACACGGTTTAGGTGTTCGCCACAGGTAGTGCTGGGTATATAAAACCTACCAAGCCACCAGTTTCGGTGAAAACCTGACCCCCTCACCCGCCTAAAGGTACGACAGTGGAAAATCAGTAAAACACGGTGGGATTAAAAATCAAACCTGACACCTCAAAAAGACTAGGCTTTACCCATTATTTCCCATGTCATAGAAGGGTGGGGCCATTGAGTGAAGTTACTGGGTGCTGCTTTTTTTGTTTGTTTGTTTTTGGGTTTTATGGTTAGAAAATTTTTAGCTGTATAACATGTTATCAGTTATGACACGTTTGTATTGAGAATCAAGACAAGTTAGAATATGCATAACGTGACCTATTTACTGTAGAGACAATAATAACGATAGAATACTTTAATTATTTTTGTTTGAAAAGAAAAAATTTGAAAAAAAAAAAAAAAAACAAAAGCTAAACAATATGAGAAAGATCAAACATTCACCCTATATGTAGTACAGTAGTAGTTTGCTGTCACAAAAAAAAAATAATAATAAAAAAATAAAATTTTTTTCCTGATATGTTTGTTTGCTCTATGAGTTGTGTGCTATGGGTCTTTTAAGAATATGTGTTTGACTAGAGGTGAGTCACAACTCTATCATTTAATATTGTGTCATATAAGCTCTCTACTTGATCTTGTTTTGGCTAGAGGTAAGCAGTAGTTTTATCCAGTTTTTTTTTTAAACATTATTATTTTAAATGTGATATAATATTTAAATTTGAAAGACAAATTAAATAATAAACATAAAATATTAATTAATAAAAAAACATTTCACTCGTCACAAGTGAACTTGTAGACATCAAGATCGCTAGCCTCACTTGCTCGCATTCGATTAGCGTTCCTGTTATAAATATTTGTAAATAAGCCCACATATTTTCTAATTGCAGCTCACTCACTTGATTCTGTTGTGGCTAGAGGTGAGCAGTAGTTTTATCCAATTTTTTTAAACATTATTATTTTAAATGTGATATAATATTTAAATTTGAAAGACAAATTAAATATTAAACATAAAATATTAATTAATAAAAAAAAACATTCCACTCGTCGCAAGTGAACTTGTAGACATCAAGATCGCTAACCCCACTTTCTCGCATTCGATTAACGTTCCTGTTATGAATATTTGTAAATAAGCCCGCACATTTTCTAATTTCGGCTCACCGGCCGGAAATCATATCGGGGGAAACGCATTTCATCCCCACTCGTGCGTAGAAAGTTTCTCGGATTTGTCTCCAAAAAACCTTCGTCCGTTGATGGTCGGCTACAAAATTAAAAAAAAATAAAAAACAAAAATAAAAAGTCTTTTAAGTAACAACATTATATATTTACATAAAAAAATATACCGGCTTGTCGATCTTCCGAAATCTCCACCCAAGCACGACAAAGAGATATTTTTTTCATCTTTGTCCACGGTGTCACTTGCCGTTTTGGATGTGCATCTTATTCGGCGGTGTGCCACCTCTACCACCACCCCTCGCGGCCACCGTGCCACCTCTCCCACCACCCCTCGCCGCCGTGCCACCTCTCCCACCACCCTCCTTTGCCCTCGCTTTTTTGGGGCTTCCACTTGCGTATCCAAAATAACAAAATCCTAAAACGAGGGTGGCATTTGGCTAAGGTTTTCTTCGATTTCACTATTCGTGTCAAGCCCGTCTTCAATATTTAAGAACTTTAACGCCGGCGAGTAACATCCTTACCATTGTGTGTGATCCATTTCGGTGTGTATTTTGAAGGCCAGCGGCTAGTTGCTGCCAACAGTTACTTTTTACTTGCCAACCCACGCGAGCAGGGTAGCGTGGGCTCGCTCGCGCTAGCGTTCACATACTACTGTTATGGTTCACATAATACTGTTATGGGCTCGCGGCTACTCACTTGCAAACCACAACACATATTCTAACAAACACATTTTAATATGCGTTTTTATCGGATCAAATTAATTTAATAATACTTAAGTTAAGAATAAGGAAGTGCCTTACTAAAAACATAAGATAATGTTTTGTAACATATTTTTTAATTAAAAAGTTTATCATTTAGAAATGATTTTATTTTAACAAAAGACATGAATAATGTACCAAGTAAATAAAAACAAGCTAAACAATATGAGAAAGTGTCGTACAAAACATATAAATAACAAGGATAAGCTAGTTCGTATTTTACATGCATGCTACTTAAACTAGACATTAACATGTTATATTCAAAACCGAAAATAAGTTGTTTACATGCATGCTACTAGACATTAACATGTTATATTCACCAAATCAACATGTATTTTCAAAGTTATGGATTGTGAGAGATAACAACTAATGCCACTAGACCATAACGCCATAGAATATTTTCAAAGTTATGGATTGTGAGAGATAACAAGAATATCGTTTATCTCTATGAAATCCTGGACGCCTCACTTCGCTCGCCTCCCTTCCGGTCGCCTAAGCTTCTGAATTGAATAGTGAAAATGAAAGGTTACGAGGTGGGAATAGTCGAAATGTAATATGTTGTCAAGTGTGATGAACAAAAGGCCTCAATATCCCGGTTATTCATTGTTGGCACATAGGAGATTCGAATTGTCCAAATGTTTAAAAATCCAAAATATTCTAGTGGACGATTTGCTAAATCATAAAGCTTGAAAACTAATTTGTCAATAATTTAAACATAATGGAGAATACATTGTCTCAATTATTGATGATATGATATGTTTAATGAGTACACATTAATCATAAAATAAATTAAAGGTTTACAAATCGTGATTATTTTAGTAACTAGTTTTTTATCCCGGGAGCATCCCGGGTTGAAATATCTAATATAAAATAATAAAATATATTATTATTATTATTATTATTATTATTATTATTATTATTATTATTATTATAAACAAATCTCTTCCATAAGTTATCATATTCAAATATAAAAAAAAAGAATCTCTGCACCGGGGTATAAATCTAGTGCCATTACAAATGAATTCGGAAGTTTGTAATCGATCATTCTAAAAAGAACTAACATGAAATAAGAAAAAAAAGTTAATTATTGAAATATCGAACGCATTAGTCTAAAGGTTATGTGATGCGTTAAAAAATTAATGGGTATATGATCGGGTATGTAGTTCGGGTATTTGGGTATATTGTTTCGGGTAATCGGGTCGGGTATCACCTAATCTCAGACCCGACTCAAACCCACAATTTGTTTTAAACTAATCCCAAACCCGATACAATATCTGTCGGGTTACAAAAAATAGTCATTTTTTTCTCCGATTTATATATAGCACTATGGTACTCGTTGGAAAGATAATAAAACGCTCGTTAATTTGGTGTAATTTTTTTCTTTAAAAAATCTCGTATATAAAAGATATTAACGTTAAAAAGTTATGGGAGGAAACACGAGAGATAAAATAATAAATGTTTAATATTTATATTTAGTAGATTAGGTATTTAATAGATTAGGTTAAAGATTATAATAGATTAGGTTAAATCATATCTATTTCTTTTTTTTTTAATTGGTTTAGAGTTGACACATCACATCTTATGTGGCATTTCTCAAAGGAGAGATTGCATAAGAGTATGACATGTAGGATTAATCCCTTTGCAATATATATATAGATAGATAGATTGGTATATTTGAATGAATCATTCAATTATTTAAAATTAATGATTAATGATAATGTGAAAAATATAATTGAACCATGAATTCTAAAATTAGGGATTTTATATGTGGAACATGTTGCTTGTTTTCAAGAAATTGATTATTCAGTCTAACCAGCTAAAAAGAGAGTAAATACCGTGTTATTTTTTTAACCATTCCAATCTAAAAACTATTTGTATGGTATATACGATGACTTGATGAGGATAAGCAATTCTGAACCATTAAATACTGAACCAGTAACATGCAAATGTCTGACCAATTCGAACATCTGCTCATCAAACAAACAATCTGAATAAGCTATGTATGACTGGTTCAGACATTTGTCCCATTAAGAGGTGAAACAAACAACCGCTTAGCTAGTTTAAGAGCCCAAGAGGAAGGATGGGTAGATCCACTCCATGCCTCCTTCAAAAAATGTTGGCCGACAACTCCAGAATAAAGACGAGGCATGACTAGGCTGTAAATGAATTGAACGATTACGAACAAGGCCTTGTTCATGTTCGTTTGTTAAAGAAATAATGTGTTCATGAACTGTTCCTGAACACTAACATACGAGATTTTATGTATGTGTTCGTTTGTTAAGGAAATGGAGGTGTTTGTGTTTGTTTGTTAATTTTATGTACCGGATAAAAGCGAACACCAACTAACACAATTGAGAGTTCATGAACATAGACAAACACAAACTAGCATTCATAAACATATGTGTACATATATTAAATTTCGAATAAAATTGACATCTTTCATCACAAACATTACGTATATATGCCCAAAATATACTAACTCAATTATCCAAACATACTTGATACAATCTTAATATTACGCAGATATGCCCAAAATATACTAACTCAATTATCCAAACATACTTGACGCAATCTTGATCACCAAAAAACTAAAATTATCGTAATAAACTAGAAGTCCTCATCTAATTAGGGCTGTAAACAAACCAAACGTTCGGTGAACAGTTCGTAAACCGTTTGGCGGGAAGTTCGTTTGTGTCCGTTTGTTTAATAAATGAACGAACACGAACAAAAAATTCCGTTTGTTTAACTAAACAAACAAACACGAACAAATGTCTCGTTCGTTCGATTGCGTTCGTGAACGTTCGACAATGTGTTTGTTTACGTTCGTTTATTTATATCCGTTCGTGTATGTTTGTTTATGTTCGATCACTAGTTAAAACTTAGGATAATTATGAACTTTTGAATTAGGAATATCATGTATTCATGCCTATGCCTAAGTAATTTTAGATAATTATGTCTAAGTTAGTACAATTTGACTTATCGACATCGTTTAGTAGATGTACTTTGTCTAACGGTTAATATTAACAATGTTTTTTTAGTTAGTTGCATATTAAATGTTTGTTTTTGTTGGTTTGTGTTCAAGACCCGTGTTCACGAACAGTTCGCAAACAACTGAATTTCTTAACAAACAAACACAAACATAGAATTATGTTCGTTAGTGTGTTCGTGAACCGTTCATTTGTCCAATAAACCTTAACAAACAAACACGAACAAAGCCTTGTTCGTGTCCGTTTGGTTCGTTTACAGCCCTACATCTAATACACCCAAAATAAACTTAAATTCTTCATTAAATCCATTCAAATAATAGTTAATCAAAATAGTGAAGTAATACTAATATATAACTAGTAGGTATGCATGCGCGTTGCCGCGGGTATTTATGTTTTTTATTGCCACAAGTTGTGCAACAGCTTTAGTGTATTTTTAATTATAATTTTAATTTGTTAATATAAATTATACATCAATTCACAAAATCCAATTGAGTATAAGCCAAAGAATTTACATAATAAAATAATGTAATAGATGGTTGACGACATTATGCATATTTAAATCATTATCAAACTACACCTCATGTTTTAACTATTTCAAAATTACATATGTTCACTCATGAAATACAATTGATATCTTGTTTTAATGCGTAACTTTACAAAAATATGTTAGGATCGTAGAACACACACGCACACGAACACAAGTATTTACGTGGTTCGGTCTAAACTGACCTACGTCCACGGGGGCAACTGGGGTATTGTTTTATTGAGTGATACAAATATTACAAGTACAAGAGATATATTTATAGGCCTAAATTAGGGTTAAACCCTATGCTAATCTTGCTCAACAAGTTAATCATACTGGGCTTCAAAACGACTGGGCCTATAGGTGGGCTGAAGGCAACATCTCCAACAATCTCCCACTTGGTGTCTTCGGACCACGAACTGCACCATCTCTTCTATACTTCTGTAGATAAGATCTCCCCTTGATCTTCAATGCACCTCCAGTTACCCCGATCTCCTCAACATTATTCCTGGAGACCAGCTGAAGCTCCACACAGCTTCAGCTTATCCAATGTTACACATTTAGTGAATATGTCTGCTGGATTCTTAGCACCTGAGATATTCTTTAAGTTGATTGTGCCATCAGCAACCAATCCTCTCATGAAGTGATACCTTATCCCGATGTGCTTCGTCTTCTTGTGATACACAGGATTCTTAGCAAGTTTCACTGCACTTTCATTATCACAGTGTAGCAAGTACTCAGTTTGTTTCTTCCCTAACTCTTCTAGAAAAGCTTTCAACCATACTAGCTCCTTACTGGCTTCAGCTATAGCCATGTATTCTGCCTCTGTTGTGGACAAAGCCACGCTTTTCTGAAGTCTGGACATCCAACTGACTGCAGTTCCTCCCACTGTGAAAACGAAACCTGTGGTGCTTTTAAATGTATCTTTGCAGCCACCCAGGTCAGCATCTGTATAACCTCTGAGAACTGAATCCTTCCCTTTGAAACATAACCCCATCTTTGACGTTCCCTTCAAATAACGAAGCACCCATTTAACTGCTTCCCAATGTTCTCTTCCCGGATTTGACATAAACCGACTGACAACTCCGACTGTGTGTGCTATGTCAGGTCTTGTACACACCATAGCGTACATCAGACTACCTACTGCAGATGCATACGGAACTCTAGCCATATCAGCCTTTTCTTCTTCAGTTCTGGGACACTGATCTTTGGTAAGCTTGAGGTGACTCCCCAAGGGCGTGTTTCTTGGCTTGGTCTTCTCATTGTTAATATTGAATTTCTCTAACACTTTCCCGATGTACTTTTCTTGGGACAGTGTCAAAGATCCATCTTTCTTGCTCCTGGTGATACTCATCCCGGGTATCTGTTTAGCTGCACCCAAATCCTTCATCTCGAATTCTTTGGACATTTGTTTCTTCAACTTGCTGATCTCATTCATATCTGATCCTGCAATCAATATATCATCTACATACAGAAGTAGAATGATATACGAACTCTTGAACTTCTTTAGATAACAACAGTGATCGGCTTCACATCTCTTGTAACCGGTCTTCACCATGAAATTATCAAACTTCAAGTACCACTGCCTTGGCGCTTGTTTCAGACCATACAAACTCTTCTTCAACTTGCACACCCAATTCTCTTTTCCAATAACCTGGAATCCCTCAGGCTGTGCCATGTAAATGTCTTCATCAAGGTCACCATGTAGAAATGCTGTTTTCACATCTAGCTGCTCTAGATGCAAATTCTCTGCTGCTACAATACTCAGAACTAACCTGATGGTGGTCATCTTCACCACTGGAGAGAAGATCTCATCATAATCAACTCCCTTCTTCTGCTGAAATCCCTTGACCACTAAACGGGCTTTATACCATTTAGAACCATCATGCTCATCTTTGACCCTGAAAACCCATTTATTCTGAAGAGCTTTCTTGTCTCACGGAAGCTTTACAAGAACCCAAGTCTTGTTCTTGTCTAGTGAACTCATTTCTTCTTTCATTGCTCGCTCCCACTGGAACGAGTCCTTCATCTTGACTGCTTCAGAGTAGCTCTCTGGTTCACCATTTTCTGTCAAGAGAATATAATTAACTGAGGGGCCGGTACGACTGGGACTGTACCTGTCCGGCGCTTTAGAAACTCTGGTGGATCTCCTGACCGAAGTATCAGACTGGTCAGGCTGCTGTGGAGACTGTTCGTCTTCAGACTCTGAACTCCCACTGTCAGAAATTCCCACTGACTCTTCATTCTCACCATCTTCAGTCTCAGGTTCTGTGTCATCTTCAGATTCTGTTACGGGCCCTGTGACAGATTCTTTCTTCTGATTCTCAACACTAAACTCAACTGTTTCTTTCTGAACCTTTGACTTATCCAAGTTTCTGTCTTTGTACAACTCTTCTTCATTGAATTCAGCATGCTTGCTTCTGACTACCTTTCTGCTTTCAGAATCCCAAAGCCTGTAGCCCATTTGATCACCCCCATATCCAATGAAGATATATTTCTTTGCTTTGGCATCCAACTTGTCACCTTCAGGGTTGATATCATAAGCACTGCACCCGAAGATTCTCAGGTGATCATACTCGACTGCTTTGCCTTTCCATTCTTCTTGAGGAAGCTTGAATCCTAACGGTACCGAGGGTCCACGGTTGATAAGATGCGCTGCTGTGTTAACTGCATCAGCCCAGAACATCTTTGGGAGCCCTGCATTCAATCTCATGCTCCTGGCTCTTTCACATAATGTTCTGTTCATCCTCTCTGCAACTCCATTCTGTTGCGGAGTTCCTGGAACTGTATTTATCATCTTGATCCCTCTATCAGCACAATAATCTGTAAACTCCTTGCTGATATATTCACCACCGTTATCCGACTTCAAGCATTTCACCTTCAAATCAGTTTCAAGTTCAACAGCAGATTTCCATTTCTTAAAAGTATCGAAAACTTCAGATTTATGTTTAAGAAAGTAAACCCATACCTTGCGTGTTGAATCATCTATGAAGGTCACAAAGTAGCGAGAACCTCCAAGTGAAGCTACTGATGTCGGTCCGTAAACATCTGAGTGAATAAGCTCCAATTTCTGAGCTTTCGGTGCTCTCCCAGTCTTCACAAAAGTCACCTTCTTTTTCTTGCCTAGGATGCACGGTTCACAAAATTCTGACTCGACCTTCTTCAACTCTGGAAGTTTTCCCTGGCAACAAGCATCTTCATCCCCTTTTCACTCATGTGCCCGAGTCTTTGATGCCATAACTTTGTCTGACTCTGGTCACTCGATACTGCGTTCACTGCATCAACTGATGCTTCAACCATGTACAAACTACCTCTCTTCTTGCCTCTAGCAACAACCATACTGCCCTTAACAACTCTCCATTGTCCACTACCAAAGTGAACATCATATCCGTGATCATCAAGCTGACCGATGGATATAAGCATCCTCTTCAAACCAGGAATGACCCGAACATTCTTTAAGGTCCAAATGGTTCCCAATGGAGTTTTAAGGTCTATGTCGCCAATTCCTGTAATATCAAGACTCTGATTATTAGCCAAACGAACTTTACCAAAGTTACCTGTTCGCAGATTCTTCATCTTCTTCGTGCTAAAAGTAGCATGGAAAGACGCTCCTGAATCCATAATCCAGTCTTCAACAGAACTCTCAATACAACAAATAAGAGCATCCTCTGAATCTGAGGATGTAGTAGCATTCACCTCCCTTTTCTCTCTCGCAGGTTCAGAACACTGACTTTTGAAATGCCCAAACTCCTTACAGTTCCAACACTGTACGTCTTTCCTTGGCTTTCCAGGTCTTGACTTGCTCCTGCGTTTTGACTTTGACCTACCCTTATTTCCTCCTCTGTTACTACTTCTCCCTCTTCCTTCAGTACTGAGCAACGAGCTTGATTCTCCATTGTTCCTTCTTCTGGAATCCTCATTCAGTAACAAATCACGAACTCTTCCAAAACTCAGAGTCTCAACTGACCCTGTGACTGCTGTGATTGTGCCTGACCAACTGTCAGGTAATGAGGATAACAATAGACAAGCCTGCAATTCATCATCTATCTTAAAATTCACAGAAGACAAACGTGTCAAATGTGATTTAAATAAATTAATATGCTCAGTAACAGAACTTCCCTCTTTCATACGAATATTGACTAACTCCCGAATCAGAAACACTTTGTTAGCAGGAAACGGCTTCTCGTACATGTCTGACAAAGCTTCCATAATCCCACGCGCTATGGTTTGTTCCAGAATGTTGTAAGCTACATTCATGGAGAGAGTAAGCCGAATCGTTGACTGTGCTTTCTTGTCAAGATTCGTCCATTCTTTCATTATGGTCTCAGGGGGAGGGTCTAGTGCAGCATCTAACTCCTTCTGTATAAGCAAATCCTTGATTTGCATCTTCCACCATCCAAAATTCTTCCCATCAAACTTCTCCACTTTGACTTTTCCTTCTTCAGACATTATCTCTTGTCTAAATATCTAGGAAACTAGCCAATAGAAATAATAGTACCACTTCTTTGACCCAAAAAAAAGTCAAATATCTCAACCAAAAAACAAAAGGATTCTGACCAACTTCTTTTAATAACTCACTCTTCTCCACCAACAAACAAAACACCAAACAAAAAAACAAAACCTCTTGTCCTACTTCCTTTGTGTAGGTCCACGTATAACCACAAAGGATAAGACCACCTCACTTTCTTGTTCAACAAATAAACAACAAACTGTGATATTCAATCGAACAAAAAAAAAAAAAAAAACTGAGGTGATGGCTCTACAGAACCCAGAGCAGGTGACGTTCTCGTGCTCGGTTTGTCAAGACGAACCCTAGCGGCGGCTGGGGTTGGGGTTGGACGGCGGCGGGACTGCCCAGGTTCGACAGAACCTCTAACTGAACAAAAAAAAGTGGCGGCGGTTGAGATGTGGGTTCAAAACAGAACCCTAATCGGGTCAGAGGAGTGGCGGCGTAGGTGGGTTTGGTTTGAACGGAAACCTAACCGGAGCAGAAGGCGGCGGCAACGTAGAGGTGGTAGGGGTAATGGAGGTCGGTGGCGGCTGGTTAGGGTTTGCAGGTATGTGTTCCTTTCTAATCTAGAGCCTGAGTTCTGATACCAGTTGTTAGGATCGTAGAACACACACGCACACGAACACAAGTATTTACGTGGTTCGGTCTAAACTGACCTACGTCCACGGGGGCAACTGGGGTATTGTTTTATTGAGTGATACAAATATTACAAGTACAAGAGATATATTTATAGGCCTAAATTAGGGTTAAACCCTATGCTAATCTTGCTCAACAAGTTAATCATACTGGGCTTCAAAACGACTGGGCCTATAGGTGGGCTGAAGGCAACATCTCCAACAAAATACATCCAATTTTCAAAAAAAAAAAAAAAAAAATCACAATAACACAAAAGAAAAGTAATAAGTGTGGGTGGTATAGCAGAATCAAAGGATGCTTCAGTTGGCCCTATGGCTTAGTGGCTAGTCCTATACCCCTTATCATCTTCATCTTCTTGTAATCTATATGTAAAAGAAAAGGTTAAGTGTTGATGTTAAGTACCACTTACAAATAATCATATCAGGTGATATCCTCTATGTTATGTCGGATTGTTTAACATGCCTTCAGCTAATGTGAGAATGTCATGATACATAATTAAATTAAAAGGGTGACGCAACCCCAAAGCAGTGTAATCAACATAAATTAACCTTAATATGTTATTTCCTTCTCAAAAGGTATCTAATTTTATTTGTCATTTTCCCTTAAAAATTCAGGGAGTGGATTCAAATTTCAACCACATATAATGAGAAAACGACATCACATAAGCATTCACTAGAAATTTTATTTGAACGAAAATTGAACTAATAAATTCTTAATACCATTTAACTACAATAAATCAACCATGTCAAATATCTCAAAGCATGAACTCCATAAATCTAAGCAAGACTGTTCCACCTCTCATCATTTCCCCTGTATCCTTCGAGCATGTAGACGACGACGAAGGCGAAGCAGTCATCCCACCGCCATTACTTCCAGAGACCGTAACCGATTGCTTAGAACAGAGAAAGAAGTTCCTTGAACCTAACTCATTCAACTTTTCGTCTCGAGACAAGCCTGTTGGTTCACATTTTGAAACAAATCAACAACAAATTCAGTAAAACTAACATCACTAGCGTAACGTACGCATAAAATTTTGATCTATGAAAAAAAAGCAATAATTTAGAAGCCAGTATAGATTTTCTGATTAACATAGATTTTGATACTTTCGTTTTTCTTACGTCAGAGCTGTGGAGTTACTTAGCTGAGTCCAACATGTCATGCATAGTAATGTTATGAACGTGATGTCTACAAATTTAGTTTTTAAAACCCAAAAGAATTTTGTTATCCAAATAAGGTTAGAAACACAACTTATTGCTTGTTTGCCTTTTTTTTCTTATCTATGAATTCTGAGCGAGGACGGTGTGAGCTCACGCCCCACCTCCACATGTCATGCTTATTAATGTTATGACCCGTATTTCTACGAATATAGTTTTTAAAACCTAAAAGGGTTAAAGCCTTTTGTAAAATTTGCCCTTTTATTAATGAAATGAATTCAATGTATTTTGTCATTTTAAAGATTTCTTTTTTATCCAAAAGGGATTAGGAGCACAACTTATTACTTGTTTGCCTTTTTTTTGATCTATGAATTTTGAGCCGGGATGGTGTGGGCTCATGCCCCACCACATCACCCAATTACGCCCCCAAACATCACCCCATTTCCGCCAAAGGAGGGTGCCATCCTCCCGTTCGCCATTGTCGTCAAATACTTGCGTGGTGGGGCCACCTTGAGCAAGGGCGAAGCTCTTGAGGGGCTAGAGGGGCGCCCCCTCCCCTGAATTTTCGCTCAGAAGTTCTGATTATATATTATTCGTATAGTAATTTTTTGGTGACCCCCCTGAAACTGGTTTTCGACCCCCCGGAACTAGTGATTTCCGACCACCCGAAATTTCAGGTTAAGCTTCGCCACTGACCTTGAGTGAGTTTAATAATATTTTTTCTATTATTATTTTTTTTGTTTTTTCTTTAAAGTGGACACGAAACAGATCATGAATTTTAAAAGGGTGTCATTGTTACCCAAAACCTACGTTACGTAACCCAATAAAGCCCTTACGGCTTTCTTCCCCACCATACAGTCTAACCGTGTGTTAACACTGTGCAACGTGCGTGTATGTATAAAGAGAGAGAGAGATCGAACACTTACTTTCTAAACAAAACTGCGAGTAATGGAGATCAAATCCATGATAATTAACCAACGGAATAACCGGTCGTCGACCTTCCTTCGAATACTGCCGTAAAGCCGCAGCAATCAGGTCACCAACAGTCGACTCCGGTGATATAATAACGTGAACCGGTACTAAGCTTCTCCCAACCGTCACATTAAGCAATAACTTCGTCAGCTTCGGCCTCATCATCGTTAATCTCTCTCTCTCCTTCATCTTCTTATTCATCATTGTTTAATAATATTATTAGGTTTCCGTCACCGGAGATGATGGTAACGGAAGGTTTTAATGGCATAAAAGTAAATAAGAGATAAATTATGGGCTTACATTTGTGTGCCTTCAGGCTTTACATGTGTGTGTGGATGAATATTGTTGGTGGTCAGGATGTGTGTGTATATATAAGTTGTTGGATGTTTGATTGCATGAACCGGATGTTTTAGGTTATTGTTGTTGTGAGGGGTGATGGTGACCGGCAATAGCCGGTTTAGTGAGTGACATTACTGGCTGATAGTATTTTGTTTGTTTTTGGTTAAAGAATTTTTAGCCGTATAACATGTTATGAGTTATGACACATTTGTATTGGGAATCAAGACAAGCTAGAATATGCATCACGTGACCTACCTACCTTAAAGTTAAGAGAAAATGCACATAAAGTTCCTATGGTATGACCGAGTTTCGCCTGTAAGTCTCTAACTTTTTAAAATTACAGTCTTGCTTCTTGGCGTTTGTACAATCATCACTCGCAAATGGTAAGCTTCAATTCAATTTTCCAGTTGGGTCTAAAACAAATCGATGGCGTTGAAGTAAGCTTCACATGAAGTGGGATTTCAAAAACAATTCGGAAATGACGGTGGAAAAGGTGCACCATAAACATAGTTGATGGTCCCAACCTATTAAACTAAACGCAAATGAGATAAAGTATAACTTGTGTGATATCATTTTGTAGCATGTTGAATATTCTAATCAAAATAAAAGGATATTTGATTATTTTTTACCTGTTTGAACTTTGAAGGGCACAAAACACCATAAAGAGACGTTGCCAACAGTGGTATGCAGCAACAAGGGTCATACTGGTGCTCCAATGGAGATTGGATGTAAGTGATGGTGGTGAAATGTAGAGATGGTGGTGGGCATTGTTTTGAAACCAGGACCGGCCGGTCAGACCGTCTTCATTATTTTGTTGTTTCCAAACAAAGAAGCTATCTCTGATGAAGATAAATTTGTTCTAAAAGAGTTTACTCATCAACGCTCACTAGATGAACCATCGGAGATATGTAACATGATGGAAGGCACACTTAAAGGAGTTGGGGAAAACCTTCCCATGATTTGTTAGTTGATTAGTGACCATGTTAGAGAAAAAGGCTCCTTGTTTGGACGTCGCCTAGTGACTTGTCAAATCCAACTCCATCCCACCCGTCGGATAACCAGTTAATATAATTATCTACAGAGACGAGTTACCTTTCTAACAGCTCACTATATCAGCTATAAGGCGTTAGATAGCTCAAGCAACACATAAATAGTTCCAAATCCTCTCATTACCATCCTCGTCCTTCCCTCTTCGTGGAAAGACTATCAGGAGGATAACACTCAGTTTCGTATATACGTTTTGAAAATACCATCTTTAGTAAAAAAAATAAGATAAATAGTTTTAGAAAATTTTGATAAAACGAAATTATATCATTTTACACTAAAGTTACTGAACAGAACTTACGAATCAAACAATGATTTTATATATAAAAAAAAAAGAGTAAATTGCCAAAATGGCCCCTCAGGTTTGGCCCAGATTGCTTGTTTGGTCAGTTATCTTTTTTTTTCTGCCAAAAGGACCCCTCACAGATTGAAAATTGCCAAAATGACCCATATTTAACTGAGTTTCTAACTGAGGATGAAAAGTCAGTTAAATATCAGGGGTAATTTCGTCCTTTCACTCTGTACTTCATCTTCTCCATATAAATAAAGCACAAATTGATAAACCTTATGAAGTTGCAATTCTTAAAAACTAGCATGTCGACCCAACCTGAAGTTACTTGTCACTCATTTGACATGTTACCCAACCTAACCCACCCCTCCCATTTTAATAACTCATTTGACATCGATCTAAAGCTGTGAGCCTATGAACTGTACGAAATGTAACTATAAACATACCACATCTGCAAAAACAATTTCCAGCTCCTGCCGCCGCCAGCGGCGGAGCTCCGGCAGACCACGGTGGCAACCACCTGTGTTCTTCATCTTCTCCATATAAATGGCCCCTGTGTTCTTCTTCCCCCTCTATTTTAAAAAATTAATGTACTTCATCTTCTCCACAGATATCACCGATCAGGTCCAGGCCTCTTTCACCTTCAACAAATCAGACTTCCAAAAAACCATCGACAAATCCAACTCTTTAAAGATCCAAGTTTATTCGGCTCGGAAAGCAAACCCGATTTGCGGCTTCGGATCTGGTAAGCTTCTCGGGGTTGTGATTGTATGGTGCTTAAGAACGGATGGGTGGAGATGAATGATAAGAAACCGGTTCAGTTGCATTTAAACGTCTGGGTTGAACCCGACCCGAGATTGGTATTCGAGTTCGACGGCGAACCGGAGTGCAGCCCACAAGTTTTTCAAGTCAACGGAAACGTACGTCAGGCGGTTTTTACATGCAAATTCAGTTTCAGAAACAAAGAAAAAGAGCGGAAAGGATGGTCGGTTACAATCCACGATCTGTCCGGGTCACCAGTAGCCATGGCTTCGATGGTTACACCTTTTGTGCCTTCACACGGGTCAGACGTGGTCAAAAAGTCCAACCCAGGGGGTTGGTTAATACTCAGTGGTGGGGAAATACCGGTGATACAAACCATCTCCTTTTGGGAGTTGGAGTTGGAGAGGAGGAGAGAGAGGAGGTGGCGGAAAGGGGCGGAGTTGCAGGTGGTGGAGTTGTGGAAGGAGGGGTGGGTGCAGGGTTGAAGAAGATGATGAGGAAGAAGGCGTGAGATGAAATGACGAAAATGCCCCTGATACTTAACTGGCTTTCCATCCTCAGTTAGAAACTCAGTTAAATATGGGTCATTTTGGCAATTTTCGATCTGTGAGGGGTCCTTTTGGCAGAAAAAAAAGATAACTGACCAAACAAGCAATCTGGGCCAAACCTGAGGGGCCATTTTGGCAATTTACTAAAAAAAAAACAATGTTTGTGTTTTGTAGAGGGGTTTATACCTTTAAGAAAGTTTAGTGTAAAAAGTAGTTTAACGTAAAAAGTATAAGAAGTATTTTGGGCGTTTGATCAAAATAAATTAATGGATGAGATTAAAAGGGAAAAATTATACGTTGAGTTTCTAAAAAAGGAGAAGAATGACAAAATAGGTATAACCCACAATGATTGAGTTCCACCCCCATTTTTTTAACGTCCATTAACTTTTTCATTATATTCCATTGTTAGCATGTGCTTCTCTTAAGATCCTTACATACACACATATATCTTCATTGTATTCCATTGTTAAATACATATCTATAAATGATTGAAAGGGTAAAAAAAACGTGCTCCAGTGAATGCATGTTATCATGTGGAAGTAACAATTATTGGACACACATATCGTACAACCAAGCATTTGGTGAAACTTTACCAACAATCCATCAAAAACAAAAGAAAATGAACAAAGACAAATTTCACATATGAGGATGAAAATGTTGATGTCCCCGGTGGTTGTAAAGTCCATAATGAATTAATAATACATATTTGAAAGATAATGGTGTTGATATTGGGCGAGCAATAAAGGGGGTGGCGGGTAACGAGTTGGGCACTTATTTTTGGTTGGATGTCTGGGCGTTAGAGGTTCCTCTAGCTACCAGATTTCTAGCTCCTTTCGCTGCAGAAAGTAACAAGTTTGCTTCTGTGGCGGACCGGGTTTCATCAGTGGGTTTGGGTTGGGTCTGGGATTGGGTCTCTTCAGGGTTGGGGCTGTTGCGTATGCTGATTTGGGGGATTTCCTGATGACAGTCGTCTGCCCTGTTCTTTTGCCTGCGGAGGACAGATGGTGTGGAATCTGGGTGACTCAACTGGGCCGGGTTTCAGGGTTGGGGACGTGAAACTGCAGCTGCAGTGCAGCCGGGTACAACCTGCAGATCAGGGCCCGGGGTCTCTGTTGATTGTCCAACAGAATTCATGGGTTCCAAAATCGGTTTGGATAGTGGCGTGGAGAGCGACACTTGGAAGAATTCCGACTCGAATGGCTCTGCTTAGAAGGAATATAAATTTGGAAACGAACCTCTATCCGATGTGCTTGGAACATGCCAAAAACATTGACCATTTGTTTATAACATGTGTTATGGCGCAATCAATTTGGCAAATCATTTCACAGTGGTGTAAGGTGAACAACATATTCGCATTCGACTTCAGGGATTCACTTACAATGCATTCGTACTGCGGAGGCTCAAAAGAGAAAAAGAAGGTGCTCCATGCGGTTGCATTAACAACTATTTGGTGCATATGGAAAATTCAAAATGAGGCGGTTTTTAATCAAAGACAATACTCGCTACAAAGTATTATTGGTGAAATAAAAGCAAGAAGTTATATGTGGGTAAAGGCGAGGGCGAAACAACAAGGCTTGGATTGGGGTGAGTGGCGTGGCTTTAAGTTTTCAAGTATAGGGTGGTAGATTGTATCTTTGTCGATTCATTGTTTTATGTATTTTTGTACTTGGTGACTGTGTATCTTTTGATTGTAACGGGTATTTGCTAGTATCCCGCTAGCATGGGTGATTAATAATATTTTGTTGACCGTTAAATTTTTTTTAATGATACAACAAATATGGATTTTGATGATGATTCTTTATTAAGAAAACTAACTTGGATTATGGATACAACCCGGTAGAATGCCTATAATTTCTTTACATATGAATTATTTTAGATTTAAGTTATGTTATTTTCTTCATATTTTTACACATTTTATTTGAGATTATGTTTTGTTTTGAAGCTTATGAACATTTTGTTGATGGAATTTTGTTATGCATGTAGGGATGGTAACGGGTCGGGTGTGGGTCGGGTTTGGTTAATACCATACCTATATCCGGAAAAAAAAAATGTGTTCGAAAAAAAAACGTGTTCGGAAAAAAAACGTGTTCAGAAAAAAAACATGTCGGAAAAAAAAACGTGTTCGGAAAAAAAACGTGTTCGGAAAAAAAACGTGTTCGGAAAAAAAACGTGTTCGAAAAAAAACGTGTTCGGAATAAAACGTGTTCGGAAAAAAAAGTGTTCGGAAAAAAAACGTGTTCGAAAAAAAAAACGTGTTTGAATTTTATTTTTTTATAACTTTCCACTAATTGCCATTTTGGCCCCTGAGGACATAAATGACGAAAATGCCCCTGAGACTTAACTGACTTTCATTACTCAGCTAAAAATTCAGTTTAATAGTGACCATTTTGGCGCTTTTTGATCTCTGAGGAGCTCAAGTGATAAAAATCAAGTTTGGTGACTAGATAAGCAATTTGGGGAAAACCTCACATGCCATTTTGGCAATTAACTCTATTTTCTTTTATAGTGTCATGTTTTAAAAAATCTATAATATATGAAATTGTAATAAGTAACATATATATTATCATCACCATAATAATTTTAAAACATTTAAAATGTAAATATATATATTACAGTATGAATTTTGAAAACTATTTTTATATTTCATAGCATATAAATATAAATAATAATGTTATTAGAATATATATATTTTAGACGAAAAGTTTATTTTTTAAACAATGAATCTATTAGAATAAAACATTACTAAAAAATAGTTAAGAAAAGATATATATATAAAACATGAAAGTCTCCAGGTATATGTTTCGGGTAGACGGGTATTTAGTTTCAGGTAATTGGGTCGGGTATCACCTAATACCATACCCGCGAAATATTTTTTTTCTAATACCAAACCCGTCCCATACCCGTCAAGCTCGGATTTTTTTGCCGTCCCTATATGTATGAACCATATCAGACTTTTATTTACGAGATTGTTGTGTTTTAAAGCATATAGAGGTGTTTAACTAAACTCCCTACATCTAAATCTAATAGACAATGTATCTACGCATATAATTTTAAGAAAAGGAATTATTTCTCTCATATAACTACGAGAGAGACAAGTATTAGTACTTAATTTGGGAATGCTTTGGAGAAACTTGTATAATGCTACAAGATGGAACACCATTTGAATTTAACAATGTGTTACTCCCTATTGACACGTCACGATCGCTATCACGACCGTCCGATCTATCGTCTTGATAGATGCGTTTGAAGTTAGGAGATGGGGTACAGTATGGTTCATCGTACATAGTGGCGTATTCCTCATCGGGTCGGTTTTGTACCCTTCAGCCCAACTAGGTACGACTTGTGTTGGACAGATGTTTGAAATAGGATGATTTGGGGTGAAGTTTGTTTAAGTCTCCCCGCCTTGTAGTCGATCTAATTGTAGTATCATCATGGTGTTGTCATAAGCCCAGTTCAACTCCTCGTATGTACGAGGAGGATTTGGATCGATACCTGATTGAGGAGTGTAGGTTAGTACAGGAGGAGTGATCATTAGTTAAGTAGGAGTGTAGACTAGATGAGGAATAGTGTAGATTAGTTGAGGAGGAGTGTAGACTGAGTCAGGAGAAGTATACACTGGTTGAGGAAGAGTGTTGACTGGTTGAGGTGGAGGGTTTGACGGGGCACGATTTGAACGTCGACGTGAAAATCGCTTGAGGTTTGAAGGTCTGATTGCTTCACTAGGATAACCACCACCCATATTTTTGAATTAGTTTTATATTTGGAGTGAATTATGAGTGAGAAGTGTAAACGTGTATTGTATTTATAGAGTTTTGAAACATAATTGTTTGAGAAAATATCTGTTCCAATATTTGAAAAAAATAGTTGTTTAAATACTGAATATAATTCTTATAATTTATTTTTTTATTTAAATTTAGTTTTATTTTTCCATACTTTTATTTATTTAAAATTTTTATTTAATAATATACTTTTATTTTTTCATAGTTTTAATAAATAAATAATATTCTTATAAGTACATAAATTAAAAAAATTAATAAATGAAATTAGATATAAGTTAAATAAAAAAGGAAAAGTAGGTGATGAGGTGGAGGTTTAAAATGATTTATGCTTAGACCATGGGGCATGGGGTTCATGAGGAGGCCTGTGAGCTCCGTGATGGTTCATGACGACACGGAAACACCGCCCCTCACACCCTCACAACGTGACGACCATGAGGGTTGTCACGCTTACCACGGTCCAAACGTGTGGAGATTGGTTTATGGTTTAAGGGTGAGGATCATCACCACACTCCTAGGCAAGTACTGGCGATAGAGGATGGTGGTGGATGGAGTGATCTGGCAATGACGTGAAGGGTGGTGGTGGAGTGGGGGTGTGAGATTGTGAGTGTGTGACCACACCGTGTGGCCTTATAGGTAAAAAGTGGGTTTGGAAGGGTTATGAATTGGAATGATATGGCATACGTAGCTAGTGGTTTGAAAGAATAAACCACCTCAACTATTATAAGAGTGTTGGGAATTATGGTATCAAATACGTAGCGGAAGCGGTTTATATATTTAACAAAACCGGATTATATATACAATATATATGTAGAGCGATTTATATATATATATATATATATATATGTAATTTTATTAATCCAATTAACAAAATATTCCTAATCAGGATCTCAGTTAAACGCGTATAAACAAATAAATAAGAAACAACCATAGATGGTTTAGTAATCAACCTTTGACGACTACACCGGAATTGTAACACGCGGGTTACAACGAATCCTCGCTAGTAGGAAGTTCACAACCGAGCACGAACCAACCGGGAAGCAACACTTTGCAAGAAGGGATGGCGGCGGTGTGGTGGTTTGGCCGAAACAAAGCAAAAAGGGCGGCGTCCCTTCTTCTTTGTGTGGCGGCCACAATATCTTTTCTTGGGAAGCAAGGGAGTTGTTTTGCTAGGAAAGGTTGCACCTAGGGTTTACACCTTAACCCTACTTTTATAAAACAACAACTTACACTAAGCCCCCTTGAATAATATCATAATATTCCTTAATATTAATCTAATTAATATCAAGTCCCTCAAGTCTAAAATATTATTATTTCATAAATAATAATCCACCGACACATGAACTTATCTGATTCGTGTACCAACGTGTAACTCTTCGGATCGTACCGGGTCGGGTTATGTTGACCTCGACTTTTAATTACATCGGACATACTATATATCCAACAATCTCCCACTTGGACGATTTTAATTAAATGAGTCAACGTGTGCAGAGTTGGACGCCTAGCTGCATCGCATTGCACCCAAACCATTATGACACTTTACAGTCGTCAACTAGTTCTTTGAGTTCAAGTAACGGTTTACTTAACCAAATACTATAGCCCTGATAACTCTATCAATAAGTCCCTTCTGTATAGACATCCGTTGATCATAAGACATGGATCATTCATTCTTATAGTGATAAACCATTCTCTATTCTCGTCTCTAATTCAAAATGGTCTAACGAACTACCTTAGCCCGAGCGTGGCCACACATTTATACCAGTTTGAGTTAACGAGAGCGCCAGAATGTCTAAACTTCTAATCCTATAGAAGTACAGAATTCCATTAGCGTCATACAACTCCCACTTAATCTTGGATTTCTCCCAACGCTACCCGGATTGCTACCCATGTTTCAGGACAGTGTTAGATAACATCAAAGATAGTCCTTGATCAATGTAGTTTAATATGTGCCTTAGAAAAAAAGACAGATTGAACATATCAATATCAAAACATCTCATGACACAGATCCATGGAGATCGTTTTGAAGCGAGTTACATCCAATATCATTCCCTAATGATATATGTGAATTATGATTCTCAAACCCTTGAGTTATTCATCTCATGAATACAACCATCTCAATTCACAATAGTCTTACATTCAAATTCATTTCCATGTAATTTGATCGACTACGGATATTTAGAATACTCTTATTCAAGGATTTAAACATACAAATAATGAACACAGTCACAAAATATTTAAATTTGAATTTAACCCATTAAATTAAATAAATATTCAATGTAACTGTTATAGTTCAAAATAAAACACCAATACTAACTACAGATCATGCCCACTGTCTAGCAACTCTAAGCCCTATCTTTCCAGCATGCTCCTCATGTTTAACTGGTGGTAAAGGCTTAGTAAAGGGGTCAGCCAGATTCAGATCTGTATGAACTTTGTTTATTATAATGTCTCCACGTCCTATTATCTCTCTAATATAATGGAATTTCTTGAGTATGCCTTGTGGTCTGATGTGACCTTGGTTCCTTTGCAAGAGCAATGGCACCAGTGTTGTCACACAGTATCTCGATTGGTTTCTTTATGCTAGGCATAACATCGAGATCACCAATGAACTTCTTCATCCAGGCAGCCTCCTTTGCAACATCCGATGCAACATTGTATTCTGATTCACATGTGGATTAAGCAACCACACTTTGCTTAGAGCTGTTCCAAGTAACAGCCCCACCATTTAGAATGAAAACATATCTCGTTTGTGACCTTGAATCATCACGATCAGTTTGGATGCTTGCATCAGTATAACACTTAACTGACAGCTCCTCATCCAGTCCTCCAAATATTAAGAACATGTCCTGAGTCCTTCTCAAGTACTTAAGAATGTTTTTCACTACAGCCTAGTGACTCTCTCCCGGGTTCTATTGATATCTACTCGTCATGCTAAGAGCATACGAGACATCAGGTCTAGTACATGACATGGCATACATGATAGAACCAATCGCAGAAGCATATGGAACTCTTTCCATTTTCTTCTTTTCTTCTTCAGTGTTTGCACACTGCTTACGATTTAGAATGGTTCCTTGTGCCATGACAAGAGCCCCCCTTTTTGAGTCTTGCATTGAGAAGCGTCGTATGACCTTATCAATATATGTACTTTGACTCAAACCCAATAACCGCTTTGATCTATCTCTATAAATCTTTATTCCTAGAATATAAGCGGCTTCACCAAGATCTTTCATTGCGAAACATTTACCCAACCAGGTCTTAACATCTTTAAGCATAGGGACATTGTTTCCAATGATTAGTATGTCATCTACATACAGTATAAGAAAAGTGATATAGCTCCCACTAGATTTCTTGTAAACACACGGTTCATCTTCGTTCTTGATAAAACCAAACTCTTTGATTTTCTGATCAAAACGGAGATTCTAGCTGCGAGATGCTTGCTTTAATCCATAGATGGATTTATTCAGCTTGCACACCTTATTAGGATTCTTTGGATCGACAAAACCTTCAGGTTGAACCATATAGACATCTTCCAGTAAGTGTCCATTAAGGAACACAGTTGTGGCGCCCACACCCAGATAAGGATGCACCATACACAATTGATATCAACTTACAGAGAAACACTTATATCATTAACATAAACTGCAAGGTACAAGAGTTGGAAACTTAAGAGTTCAAACTTTAGCAAACTATTCTTAACCCGAGATATACATCATCAAAACACACGAACTAGCATATCCTATTCTACTGGTCCACTAGCTTCATGATAAACAACATGCACAAGAACTAGTCATCACTACCTGTGACACATGCTTAAAAATGACGTCAGACAATGCTGGTGAGTTCATGAATATACACAAGTTGTAAAACACATTCGTTTATCATTCATGACTTGTACCCGCCCATGTCATAACCCAATGTCACTCCACACCCTCACTGGGTGTCTCCCTCATTGGGCCTGTGACAGTCACTCCACACCCTCACTGAGTGTCTCCCTCACCGGGCCTGTGACAGTCACTCCACACCCTCACTGGGTGTCTCCCTCACCGGGCCTGTGACAGTCACTCCACACTCACTGGGTGCCTCCCTCACCGGGCCTGTGACTAACATCTCATACAAGTAAATGCCCATTACACACAGGTGTAATACCGACAAATCCCACCGTAGTGGCACGTATAAGGGTTCCACAAATATCATGTGTATGAATGCTCAAATTCAGATTATATACATGCGTACTAATAGTCATGAGTGCAATATTAACAATTACCGATTTGGACAAGCATGCTCACATTTGAAAACATTCATAGAACTCACCTGTTTCACGGTTGCTTAACACCTGCTATTCCAATCAGGTACTACCTCAGGGTCTTGACACAATTAAATCATCCTAGGTTAGGTAACGGGTCACCTAACTAGTTTTTATTATGGTTGGATACTGGCTAACGCCGGTTTGTTTAAGCATGGGTGATCAGTCCATGCCTAACTAAGGCTAGGCTACCCAATACCCACCCCTAACAATAATCCTAATACCTAAAAATAATAATACTAAATTAATACTAATATTAACACTAATAAAAATAATAATGAACTAAACATAACTTAAATGAAAACATACCTCAAGACTCTCTACGGCTAGTTGGTGTAGAGTCTCCCCTACTCGTGCTCTAAAAATGACTAATAACAATACCCAACAGGGTATCGTAGGCTCCGGATTCTCCTTAAACCAGAGCATTCCCAATTTGAAACTGTAAAATAAATAGATACTGAAGTATCTATTTATATGTCATGGCCTTAGTCGTGCTTTCCTAAAATATTTGATGTGGGACAAGATGAGAGCAGGCTACCTGCTTGCCTTCTACGATAGCTTCCTTTCAAGAATTGAAGTAAAATTCTATCATTGTTATATTTATAATTAATTTCAGCTGCTTAGCTCGTTTTTCTCGTATAACTTTTAAACTATAACGTTTTACTAAATTCCGAATATACTGTTAAGACGAGCTAATTTTTATCTACGCATCAACCTAAGTTTCATTAAAAACAGAGTAAGGTCAAATATAATATATTTTGTTAATATAATACTAAACGGTCTCTTATAATACTAACGGCTCGACTAGATTCTTATATCTCAAATAGTCGTGCTATTCATTATTTAACAATATAAATTTCATAACCATTTCTATTTTACTTGCTCACAAAACGGGGTGTTACAACTCTCCCCACCTTATAGAAATTTCGTCCACGAAATTTTGGTGAAGAGCTATAGGTATTTCTATACCAACTTACACATAAAACTTCTTATTTCATTCCACCCTCTTTTTCCCATGCTTCTTCAGGTTATCTCCTTACATCCCACTTACCTCGTACTAGTGGAAACCCTCTATTTCTTAGCTTCTTTACTCGCCGATCTACAATTTAGATGGAATGTTCCGGGAAATTCAACTTATCGCTAATCTGGACCTCGTGCCATGGCATCTTAAGTGACTCGTCCGCTAGACATTTTTCTAAGTTGAACACGTGAAACGTGTCATGTATTCCTTGTAACTTCTCTGGTAGTTTTAACTTATATGCTATAGGGACAATTCTTTTGAGTATTTTAAATGGTTCTATACACCGTGGACTCAGTTTCCCATTCTTCTTAAATCGAATGATGCCTTTCCAAAGCGAGACCTTAAATAGTACTATATCACCTACATGGAATTCTAATGGTACTGTCTTTTGTCGCCATAATACTTTTCTCTATCTCTCACAACTTTTTATCTATTCTCATAGTGGTATGATCTTATTTGTAGTTACCTTAATAATCTTGGGACCTGCTAAGGGATGGCTATCGATTTTGGACTAACAAACGGATGATTGAACTCATCTAACGTATAATGCCACAATATGGGTGGCCTCTACACTCTAGTGATAACTATCATTAAGCAAATTCTATCAAAGGTAAATGTTCATTCCACTGTCACCGAAGCCTAACATATGTCCTAAGTCTGTCTTCCAGGGTCTAAATTATCCTTTCACTTTATCCATCAGTATATGGATGATATGTCATACTCAGTTTTACCTTAGATTCCCAATTCATTTCGGAAGTCTTGCCAGAATATTGATGTAAACGACTATCTCTATATACTATGGTGGATATAGGTCCTTCATGACAGGTGACAATTTCCTTGACATATTCCCTGTACATTTTCCATCTTATAATCTCCCCACATTGATAAGAAGTGAGCAGTCTTAGTTAACCCATCTAATATAACTCGGATAGTATCATGCCCAAGCTTAGCTTGTGGGAGTTTAGTAGTGAAATCCATTGTTATCATCTTTCATATATCCATTCAGGGATATCGGGTTATGCTAAATATCATGAAGGCTTTTGATGTTCTATTTAACCCGTAGGCAAGTCAGATATTTGCATATACACTTACTGATGAAGCATACTCATATCTATGTGATTCTTATGTCACTTTATAACTGAGCCTTCTCTAATAGGTATTCATATCCTATTTGATTTTATCCCTTAGCAATTTAAGAATGGCATCGATATGTCTATGTTTCCTCTCTTGGAATAGATAAGAATATAATCTATGAAGGTGATTACTAAGTGAATGGGATATGGTTCACAAGCTTGGTTTATAAGGTTCATAAAGGTGTCTAATGCATTCGTGAGGCCAAAAAAAAACATTACTGGAAACTTGTAATAACCATGCCTTGTCCTAAAGGCAGTCTTCCTATCTCACCTTCAACTAATGGTATCTAGAACTTAAGTCTACGTTCGACTTAGAGAAGTAACTTGCACCTTGTGCCTGATTAAACATATTATCCATCCTAGGTAGTGGGTATCGATTCTTTATTATGATCTTGTTTTGACCTCTAATTTAATCCTCATTCTCATTGAATCATCCTTCTTAACAAAGAGAATAGGCACTCCTCCCACCGTATAAATCCTTTATCTAATAATTTCTGGAATTGGTTTCTTAACTTTTTCATCTCAGTCGGGGCGATGCCATACAGGGCTTTAGCAATAGGGTTGCTCCAGAAATCAAGTCAGTTCTAAATTCAATTTGCCTAGCAGGTGGTAGTCCAGGAAGATCCATAGAGAATACTCCATGAAATTCGGATACTACTGGTATCTCTTCAAGTTTCTTTTCTTCCTTAGTTTCCAAATACCCTAGATAAGCCAGATGGCCCTTCGGAATACACTTAGATGCTTTTTAGACTAGTGACAAAACTTATGGGTTTACTACGTTCTTCCTCATGAATTTTTCACAGTTTCACCTTGAAGGTCCTTAATTTGAATCTGCTTCCTAACGCGCAATATCTGAGCTTGACACTTAGTTACCTCATCCATCTCCATTACTACATCAAATTCTCCAAATTTCATTGGAAGCAAGTCTATGGGTATCGAGGTATTACTAACTGGATACTGCAATCGTTAATTACATTTCCAATTTCTTCTTCCATTCCAGAAGCTAGTTCTATTATAAGGGTTTATCTAACTTACAGAGAATCTGATTAACCAAAACTCTAAATTGCTCGGATATAAAACTTCTATCTGTACTAGTACCAACATATAAATTTTTTTTTGAAGGAATATACCCATTATCATGTCGGGGTTTCTACGACCTCTTCAGTTGGTACAAGAAAAGCTTTCCCTCTTGCTCTATTAAGTCATTCCTTCTATTGTATCTTAGTGTAGTCATCCTTAGAAAGCCATGTCTCTCTCTACATTCAAAACACTTATGGGGCTTTCTATAGTCACGATGGGTGTGTCCAGGGTCTTATAATTTCTACTTACTAACTCTTGATATGGATCGAAATGTTCTTTTCTACATATCAGACACTAAGGTGGGGTCCACATTGCCTCTTAACATCTCAA
This sequence comes from Ambrosia x helenae, assembly GCA_030844895.1. Lineage (NCBI taxonomy): Eukaryota > Viridiplantae > Streptophyta > Magnoliopsida > Asterales > Asteraceae > Ambrosia > Ambrosia x helenae. The sequence continues at coordinate 29,440,485 of CM061227.1, read as the reverse complement.
AAATGACTTTCCTATTCTTCTGATGATTATCCCAATTTATCTTAGAGGCATGATCTGGGGTTTTCTATTTCTAGGTCGTGGCGATGGTTGCTCGACGTCCACCGTCTCAGAATATGTAGTCGGTTTGGTTGCCTTAATGAATATGAGGTATTTTATAAGAATCCTCTAAATGAATATGATAACATGATTTAGTTGCAAGGAACTAGTCGAGACCTCTTGGTGATAAATTCATGGAATGTCTTATTCCCAATCTCAAGATACATAAACCTATTTCCAGTTATGTCTATTTCCTTGGAGGACATAAGTATTAAGTAAACGATCCTAATAATACCTTCCTGGTTAAACTATCTGCCAAATCGTTGCCTCAGGTTTGTTTCTATATCCTCCACCAAAATAATGCCCCAACTTGAAACGCATGAACAACAAACATAACTCTATCCATTTCGAGGCAATTGCTTATTTCCAAAATAGTTTCTATCGGATACAATTGGTCATCCTGTACTCTGAAGTTTTTATCTCTGTACAAGCAACTACACTAGCTATTTTACATAATATACATAATGCAACACATTTTCAAATATACCACATAGACAAACAAGTTTATTGCCCTCACCGGGCTTCAACCCCAACTTATTCTTGCGGAGGGATCTTATTTATGACTTCTACATTCAATAATGTCCAGTTTTCAGCTTTTACCTCAGTTAACCATGATGGCTCTTGTCCTCTAAGTCCCAATCAATAATCCTACTATATCATGAGGAGTACTAAACTTAGAGAATCACTAGGGTTTATATACTACAGTTGTCACCATCTTTATTTCCAAACAACTCTACATCCTCAGTAGGTTAACATTCAAACTCAACGATCACTCCTATATCAAGAGGTTATTTATATCATACTTACATTTAAAAATCAGGTCCTTTATCTACCAGGTATCCTTATCTGCAATAACGTATGTCAATATATAGATTTTCTAAGGCAGGCCTAATCTCGAAGGTTGAAGCCTAATGTCAACAGTTTTGAGCATCTGATGCAGTTCTGCAAGTGTCTTTTCCATCTCGTTCATATTGTAGTTCATAATGAACTGGTCATATGACTTGGGCAATGAGTTTAGGATAATATCCCCAGCTAACTCATCGCTCAAGGGGGATTCCAGACGAGCCAAGTGATCAACATATGCCTTCATTTTTAGCACACGAGTGCTAACTGGCGTTTCTAGAACATACAACTTGTTCTCCGCCCTGAGAACAATTTTCAAGTTGCAGTGCCAGTCCATGAAGTTGGAGTGGTTAAGTTGTCCTTCTCTAAGATGGACTTGAAAGAGAATTGGGAGGAGAAATTGTTTTCAGTTAACATCTACAAAGTTCAAAATCTAATTTATCAGTATTTTATGTTTTAAATATCCTAATTTATCTTATGACCCAAAAGCAAAGTTAATTAGTGTAACATTACGCATTCAAAATTGTACGTTACACGACTATATTTAATAAAAACGTCAAGTTTTATCATTAGTATTCTCAATTAATTATTTTGTCACATGTTTGGGACCCTAATACTATATATATATATATATATATATATATATATATATTATGTGTTGTGAAATAATTATATCAAAAAAATAATATGTCTTGGCCGGGATTCGAACCCGCGCCAAGACCGGTCAACCACACTACACAGCTTAACCAACTGGGCTAGCCATCTACTTGGAATAAACCCGGACGCGAATTAATCTTATACACACTTTGAACTCTTGACAGTGGACTTGAGAAAGTCAACTGCCTTACGCGTGATGAAGAATCAATCACAATAACTTGTGATTGATCCATATATGGCAATGATACACGATTACCGACCCTGTATGACTTCGATTACACGCTAATTACAATCAATCATTGACCAATTTGATTTATTACGCGTATAGACTTTAATAGTTAGTCAAACCTTCCAATTAACCAATCCATCGATCCCCAGTATAAATTGATCTGCTACGATCCTTCACAACTCGCTCATACTCTCTTCTCAACCTTCAATTCTCTTCCAATCACTCTGTTATTAGCATTCTGTTCATTGTTTGACGTTTGGCTTTGACCGGGCAATCGAACACAAAACATCACTGTAAGTCCAATCTTTTTGTGGGTTTTGTTAGTCGGCAACCAAACAACAAAAACCCTAACAATAATCGGGTTCAAAATGTATGGATTGTTTGATTGTAGAATCTAGGGTTCGTAACTTAGATTTGGGGATAAACTGGAATGGCACAGCATATTTATTTTATTTAATCTGAGGATTGTCACAACCACAGGCCTAGGCCAAGTGGTTGTGACCATGGTTGGTGACCAAAGGCACCCGGGTTCGAGTCCCGGCTGTGGCCTTCCATTCTTTTCTTTTTCATTTTTTTTTACAACAAATCATTATAATTATATATTATACATTAAAACTTATAAATTCATTTTTAAATATTAAAACTATTTTATAAATTCTAAAAAAATTATATTTATTAAATCTGAGTCAAAAGTTTTATTCACAATTTTTATTTTTCTAAAATTCATTTATTTAATATTTATAATAATTAAATCAATTTTATACTATTATATTTATAAAAATCTATTAAAATATCAAAACAATTTTATTAAATTCTACAAAAATTATCCTGAGTTTGTATAAAGTTAAACTTTACTGAAATGATTTTTAATTCTGAAAAATCATTTATTTTATATTTTTAATCAATTTTTGTTAGATTTAATCATAATTAAATCATAATAAATTCAATTTTCATTATTTTTGCACCAAAATTTTATACAATTTATTTTAAAATATTTAGAACAGAAATATGATTTTTAAAATAATAATACTTTAATTTTAGTATTTTTGAATATTAAAGTTAAATATTGGCAATTTGAAATAAATAGATTTAAAAATCTATTTTAAATGAAATAACTTTATAAAAATTATTCAAACACTTTATTGTGTACATTCTAAATTCAAATTGTATAAAAGACTTTCTTTTATTTAATTATCAAATTTCCCTTTTATTTAATTAACATTTTATTTTTAAATTCAACAATTGGATATCCCCAAATCGAAACCCTAGGATACACTTACAAACTAATTAGACTTAGACTTATTTATTACCTTATTATAGGGTGATATTTGGCATTATTTAGGCAACACTATTATTTCATCTTTTCAAGAAGTTTAACATTTGCTAAGGTGAGTTTTACATAGCCCCTTTTATTTATCACCATTTTTGGGGTGAAACATGTTATAACATCATCATTGCAATTCAATCATCAATGTGTCTATGTGTTTTCTATGTTGCATTATGTCTTGAGCATGATTAGAGTAAGCACCATTCTAGCATAATCATTAACTCAGTACAAGCCGACGGTATACATTGATAGATCTATTGGACTGACAATCCCACCCGGATACGTGCCTCCTACAAAGGTTGCGTGGGTGTTTGTTATCGCATAACATATTCAAGTGGACCATGAGCGTATGGTATGTATCATATTATAACAGTCATTAGGGTTGATTATGCACTCGATTTATTTCTAGTATGTTCTCACATATGGGCTAGATTGACATGACACATGAATTGCACAACATTTTTATTCATTTTATTATCAAAAACCTATGTAATTCTCACCAACTTTTGTTGACCCAAAATACTTTCAAAATTAACATGTTTCAGGTAACAATGAAGCTGAGGCTTGAGTTAGCATGAGGATTTAACATGAAGTTTTATTTGAAGTTATTGAAGTTTTGTTATTTGATATCATGTATTGAATTCCTAGACATCATTTTATATTTGGATATTATGTTTGAATAAATTATTTAAAATTTATATTATACCATGTGCTACTGAAACAATCATCAATACGTGGCACCCCGATGTTTCCGCCATCGGTTGGGTGTTACAGATTGGTATCAGAGCCTTGGTTATAGGGAATTAGGTTATTAGAAATAATCTAGACTATAACCTTAGGGACTTAAACAGTACTTGCTTCTCTTACTTGTAACCCTAATTGCTTCCCTAATCCTATCCTTATCCTATGCCTTATATAACCCTAAACCTACATGTGACTACTCTTATTCGTCTGCTGCAATCCTGATCCACCATTAGATTAATAGGACAAAATCCTCAGGTTTAACCTGAACCCCCTTGAGATCTTGTCGAAGTTCTAGATTTTAATAACGAACACGTGCAATCTGGAAGGGTGAACGCCTGTATTCTGAGTCTTCTGTCTAGGCTGGCATTGCGCATATATCCCAATCAGACGAGGGACCCGGATGCCTACCTGGGAATTCTCGGGATGAGTGTTCACTTATAGGCTAAAGCATGTCTTCATATGTCATTAGAATTTAGAATCTTTGATAAGTCAACGTTTTCGTTTATTCGTTTTAATTAATGAATAAATGATTACATTCCTTATATAAACTCTCATTCATTTCATTGTGTCTATTACAGATCATGCCTCCTCGTCGCAGCACTCGCAACAGCAATGGTGAGAACCACGAAGAAGGTGGTGACAACCACAACCATAACCATGACCAAGTTCCTAACCACAACAACAATGGTGTCGATGCCCAACTGGCTGCGATCATTTCTCAACAAATGGCGCAGCAAATCGCAACTCTGGTTCCCAATTTACTCGCTCAGGTCATCCTAATGAACGGCAACGGGAATGGTCACAGGAATGGGAATGGAACGGCAATGGCAATGGAAATGGACCCCAAGCCTGCACCCTTAAGCATTTCAACTCTTGTAACCCTCCAAAGTTTAGTGGTGAAGAAGGAGCTACAGGACTCCTCCAATGGTTTGAGGGTATTGAGAATACCTTCATCAACAGTGAGTGCCCCAACAACTTCAAGGTTCGTTACGCCATGAGTGTTCTCCATAAACGAGCACTCACTTGGTGGAATGAAGAAAAGCGTACTCGTGGGGCCGAAGTTGCTCTTGCTATGACATGGGACCAAGTCAAGGAGGTCATGAAGGAAGAGTTTTGTCCTCGCAATGAAGTTAAGAAACTTGAGGATGAGTTCCACACCTTAGCTCAAGATAGTGGGGAAAACCTTGCCTACAACACCCGCTTTCATGAGCTTAGCTTATTATTGCCTCACAAAGTTACTCCTCTGCCGGTAGCCATCGAGAAGTACATCGGTGGTCTGCCCATGCAAATCCAGGACACCGTTTGGGGTAGGAATCCTGCAACTTTGGAAGAGGCCAAACGTCTAGCGGCCACTCTTACTGATAATCACGTGAAGAACGGTACTCTCTTCCGCAAGGGCACTAAGAAGACGGTTGCCAAAGACACTCCACAGCCTGCAATTGAAGTCAAGCCTGAGACCTCAAGCAACAAAAAGCGCAAGGCTAGAAACTATATGGTTGCTGCTACTCCACCTGCTGCCCAAAACCCAGCCAAGAAACCATACACCGGACCTCACCCTTTGTGCAACACTTGCAAGTACCATCATCCAGCACAGGTGCCATGTCGTTTTTGTACCAAGTGTCAAAGATATGGTCATCTGGTGAACGTCTGCCGAGCCCCTCCTACAAACCAAGACAACAATAACCCAGCTCCCAACCAACAAAACAACAGGCCTGCTCGTGGTCAATGCTACGAGTGTGGCAACCCTAATCACTACATCAACAACTGCCCTAATCGTAACCGAAACCAAAACCAAAACCAAAACCAAAACCAGAACCGCAACCAGAACCAAGGTGCTCGAGGTCGCGCCTACAATCTCAACGCTAACCAGGCTCGTGACAACAACGAAGTGGTGAATGGTACGTTTCTCATTAATAACCACTATGCATCCATATTATTTGATTCGGGAGCTGATAAGTCATTTGTGTCACTGAAGTTTGAACCTTTACTTAACTTACCCCACACTAATCTAGAAGAACCTTTCGTGGTAGAGGTAGCTAACGGGAAGTCTATTTCGATCGACTCTATTATTCGTAACTGCTTGTTGAACCTCGACGATCATACTTTCCCTATCGATCTCATCCCCATGCATCTTGGTAGTTTTGATGTTATTGTAGGCATGGACTGGTTGTCAACTCATCGTGCCGAAATTCTGTGCTTCGAGAAAGTCATACGCATTCCTCTCGAATCTGGTGAGATTTTGAAGATCTATGGTGAGAAACCCTGTGGCGAGCTTAAGCTTATGTCTTGTACTACTGCCCAAAAGTACTTACGAAAGGGGTATACAGCCTTCTTAGCTAACGTGATAGAGAAGAAGGACAAAGGCAAAAGTATCCAAGACATTCCTATTATTCGAGACTATCCTGAAGTCTTCCCAGAGGATTTACCTGGTTTGCCTCCTGCTCGACAAGTGGAATTTCGTATTGATCTTGTTCCTGGTGCTAATCCTGTCGCTAAAGCTCCTTATCGTCTTGCACCCTCTGAGATGCAAGAACTTGCCAGTCAATTACAGGAACTTTCCGATAAAGGGTTCATTCGCCCTAGTTCTTCTCCATGGGGAGCCCCTGTTTTGTTCGTCAAAAAGAAGGATGGTTCTCTTAGAATGTGTATTGACTACCGTGAACTCAACAAACTCACCATCAAGAATCGTTATCCACTTCCTAGGATTGACGATCTCTTCGATCAACTTCAAGGAGCAACCCACTTCTCGAAGATCGATCTCCGTTCTGGTTATCATCAGCTTAGAGTCCACGATGAAGATATTCCCAAGACAGCTTTTCGCACACGCTATGGTCACTATGAATTCATGGTTATGCCTTTTGGGTTGACCAATGCTCCCGCAGTATTTATGGATTTGATGAATCGGGTTTGTAGACCCTATCTCGACAAATTCGTGATCGTCTTCATCGATGATATTTTGATTTACTCTAAATCAAAATCCGATCACGAGCAACATCTTCATTCTATCTTGAATCTCCTAAAGAAAGAACAACTGTATGCCAATTTCTTAAAATGTGAATTTTGGCTTAAGGAAGTTCAATTTTTGGGACATGTCATTGATATGAACGGGATTCATGTTGATCCCGCAAAGATCGAAGCTGTGAAGAATTGGAGTGTTCCTACCACTCCAACGGAAGTCCGTTCTTTCCTTGGTTTGGCTGGTTATTATCGTCGATTCATCGCCAATTTCTCCAAGATCGCTGTTCCTCTCACTACCTTAACTCACAAGGGTAAACCCTATGAGTGGGGACCTAAGCAAGAGGAAGCATTCGAAACTCTTAAGCTGAAACTCTGTGAAGCTCCTATCTTGTCTCTACCTGATGGTAATGATGATTTCGTGGTCTACTGTGATGCATCGAACCAGGGTCTTGGTTGTGTTCTCATGCAACGAGGAAAGGTTATTGCTTATGCGTCTCGACAACTCAAGACTCACGAAAAGAATTATACCACTCATGATCTTGAATTGGGCGCTGTTGTCTTTGCACTCAAGATTTGGAGACATTACCTTTATGGGACCAAATGTGTGGTGTTCACGGACCACAAAAGTCTCCAACATGTCTTCGATCAAAAGAATCTTAACATGAGGCAACGACGTTGGGTTGAATTACTTAACGACTATGATTGCGAAATTCGCTACCATCCTGGCAAGGCGAATGTTGTGGCCGACGCACTTAGTCGTAAAGAGCGTATCAAACTTCAATGTGCGAGAGTTCGCACTGACCTTCAAGATCGCATTCTCCAGGCTCAACACACATCAGTCACTCAAGGTAACATGTACGACGAAATGTCTTGTGGTGCTGAAACTCAACTTGAAACCAAACCCGATGGTCTTCTTTATTTCCTTAATCGACTGTGGATTCCCGACCGTGATGATCTTCGTACTTTTCTCATGAACGAGGCTCATAAGTCTCGTTATTCTATTCATCCTGGAGCTGACAAGATGTACCAAGATCTTCGTTATTCTTATTGGTGGCCTGGTATGAAGAAAGACATTGCTCTTTTCGTTGCAAAATGTCTCACTTGTTCCAAAGTCAAGGCTGAACATCAACGACCATCTGGTATGCTTGAACAACCAGAGATTCCTGTCTGGAAATGGGAGAGCATAGCTATGGATTTCATCACCAAACTCCCTTGCACACCCAAAGGTTTTGACAGTATTTGGGTAATTGTCGATCGTTTGACCAAGACAGCTCACTTTCTACCTATTCGTGAGAAGTATTCTGTGGAAAGGTTGGCAAGGATGTACGTAAGTGAAATCGTATGTCGTCACGGTATACCTTTGGACATTATTTCTGATCGCGATGGTCGTTTCACCTCTCACTTTTGGGAGTCTCTACAAGATGCTTTGGGTACCAAGTTGAACCTGAGTACTGCTTATCACCCTCAAACTGATGGTCAGACTGAACGAACCATCCAGACACTTGAGGATATGCTCAGGGCATGTGTCGTCGATTTTGGCGGCGCATGGGATTCTCATCTTCCTTTGGTTGAGTTTTCATACAACAACAGTTATCACGCCAGCATTAACATGGCTCCTTTTGAGGCACTCTATGGTCGGATATGTCGTTCACCTGTCTGTTGGACTGAGGTTGGTGAAGCTCGTATTACTGGACCCGAACTAATCCAGGAAACCACAGACAAAATTCAACTCATTCAGGATAATCTTCTCAAGGCTAGAAGTCGCCAAAAGAGTTATGCTGATAAACGTCGTAAACCCTTGGAATTTCAAGTTGGGGACCTTGTACTACTTAAGGTATCCCCTTGGAAAGGAGTGATTCGTTTCGGTAGAAAGGGAAAACTAGCTCCTCGATACGTAGGCCCCTTCAAAATTCTTGTCAGAGTTGGAAAAGTGGCTTACAAACTTGAACTTCCACCTGAGCTAAACAATGTTCATCCGACCTTCCATGTTTCGAATCTCAAGAAATGCTTAGCGGATGAGAACCTTCATGTTCCTCTTGAGGATGTGCAAATCGATGAAAGCATGCACATTATCGAGAAACCCGTCGAGATTGTTGATACTGGAGTCAAGAAACTCAAGCGCAGTCGTATTCCGATCGTTAAGGTTCGTTGGGAATCTAAACGAGGCCCAGAGTTCACTTGGGAACGTAAAGACCAGATGAAGTCGAAGTATCCACATCTTTTCCCACCAGACTCTCCAACTCCAACTTCGGGACGAAGTTCCCAAAAGTAGGGGAGACTGTAACATTACACATTCAAACTTGTACGTTACACGACTATATTTAATAAAAACGTCAAGTTTTATCATTAGTATTCTCAATTAATTATTTTGTCACATGTTTGGGACCCTAATACTATATATATATATATATATATATTATATATGTGTTGTGAAATAATTATATCAAAAAAATAATATGTCTTGGCCGGGATTCGAACCCGCGCCAAGACCGGGTCAACCACACTACACAGCTTAACCAACTGGGCTAGCCATCTACTTGGAATAAACCCGGACGCGAATTAATCTTATACACACTTTGAACTCTTGACAGTGGACTTGAGAAAGTCAACTGCCTTACGCGTGATGAAGAATCAATCACAATAACTTGTGATTGATCCATATATGGCAATGATACACGATTACCGGCCCTGTATGACTTCGATTACACGCTAATTACAATCAATCATTGACCAATTTGATTTATTACGCGTATAGACTTTAATAGTTAGTCAAACCTTCCAATTAACCAATCCATCGATCCCCAGTATAAATTGATCTGCTACGATCCTTCACAACTCGCTCATACTCTCTTCTCAACCTTCAATTCTCTTCCAATCACTCTGTTATTAGCATTCTGTTCATTGTTTGACGTTTGGCTTTGACCGGGCAATCGAACACAAAACATCACTGTAAGTCCAATCTTTTTTGTGGGTTTTGTTAGTCGGCAACCAAACAACAAAAACCCTAACAATAATCGGGTTCAAAATGTATGGATTGTTTGATTGTAGAATCTAGGGTTCGTAACTTAGATTTGGGGATAAACTGGAATGGCACAGCATATTTATTTTATTTAATCTGAGGATTGTCACAACCACAGGCCTAGGCCAAGTGGTTGTGACCATGGTTGGTGACCAAAGGCACCCGGGTTCGAGTCCCGGCTGTGGCCTTCCATTCTTTTCTTTTTCATTTTTTTTTACAACAAATCATTATAATTATATATTATACATTAAAACTTATAAATTCATTTTTAAATATTAAAACTATTTTATAAATTCTAAAAAAATTATATTTATTAAATCTGAGTCAAAAGTTTTATTCACAATTTTTATTTTTCTAAAATTCATTTATTTAATATTTATAATAATTAAATCAATTTTATACTATTATATTTATAAAAATCTATTAAAATATCAAAACAATTTTATTAAATTCTACAAAAATTATCCTGAGTTTGTATAAAGTTAAACTTTACTGAAATGATTTTTAATTCTGAAAAATCATTTATTTTATATTTTTAATCAATTTTTGTTAGATTTAATCATAATTAACTCATAATAAATTCAATTTTCATTATTTTTGCACCAAAATTTTATACAATTTATTTTAAAATATTTAGAACAGAAATATGATTTTTAAAATAATAATACTTTAATTTTAGTATTTTTGAATATTAAAGTTAAATATTGGCAATTTGAAATAAATAGATTTAAAAATCTATTTTAAATGAAATAACTTTATAAAAATTATTTAAACACTTTATTGTGTACATTCTAAATTCAAATTGTATAAAAGACTTTCTTTTATTTAATTATCAAATTTCCTTTTATTTAATTAACATTTTTTTTTAAATTCAACAATTGGATATCCCCAAATCGAAACCCTAGGATACACTTACAAACTAATTAGACTTAGACTTATTTATTACCTTATTATAGGGTGATATTTGGCATTATTTGGGCAACACTATTATTTCATCTTTTCAAGAAGTTTAACATTTGCTAAGGTGAGTTTTACATAGCCCCTTTTATTTATCACCATTTTTGGGGTGAAACATGTTATAACATCATCATTGCAATTCAATCATCAATGTGTCTATGTGTTTTCTATGTTGCATTATGTCTTGAGCATGATTAGAGTAAGCACCATTCTAGCATAATCATTAACTCCGTACAAGCCGACGGTATACATTGATAGATCTATTGGACTGACAATCCCACCCGGATACGTGCCTCCTACAAAGGTTGCGTGGGTGTTTGTTATCGCATAACATATTCAAGTGGACCATGAGCGTATGGTATGTATCATATTATAACAGTCATTAGGGTTGATTATGCACTCGATTTATTTTTAGTATGTTCTCACATATGGGCTAGATTGACATGACACATGAATTGCACAACATTTTTATTCATTTTATTATCAAAAACCTATGTAATTCTCACCAACTTTTGTTGACCCAAAATACTTTCAAAATTAACATGTTTCAGGTAACAATGAAGCTGAGGCTTGAGTTAGCATGAGGATTTAACATGAAGTTTTATTTGAAGTTATTGAAGTTTTGTTATTTGATATCATGTATTGAATTCCTAGACATCATTTTATATTTGGATATTATGTTTGAATAAATTATTTAAAATTTATATTATACCATGTGCTACTGAAACAATCATCAATACGTGGCACCCCGATGTTTCCCGCCATCGGTTGGGGTGTTACAATTAGGATGAGACCTCGATTCATCAATACACAGTGAACTGACTTAGCACTGTCCACTGGTACGATTAGGTAGGTAAACAACGATTGTTAATTGTGTCCTCTACACAACTCTCCATTTGGGGTTATTGCTAAGAGCGATGTATTTTTAACCCCAACTATGCCCACTTATCAAACAAGCGATGTTTGGTCCTTTATTGTTAACTGTAACACCGGCCTATGTTACACAGGAAACGCGATGATTACCTTCACTCACGATCAACGCCCAGATGTAGGGTCAGCACTAACATTTGGGTTCGATTTAGAATGAATTGTTAACTCGTTAAGGGTGTCATAAAAACATCAATTTAAAATTGGGATTTATTTTAATATTTACCATAAATATTTTGAATAACTCGTAGCTAGAGGCGAGTTACATAATCAGTTTATAAAATCCAATTTTATATAATTCGTGATAAGTGAAACTCCTTTCAACACTCGACACGGTATAGTTTTAAATACCCTATTTAAACTATGTTGGTCGTATTATCGCTAATGGACTTGTTTTAATATTAATAAAACTCCTTTTATTAAATATGCTTTTCGGTTTTTATAAAACTTGTTTTAATAAAACCGTTGCCGTGATTATGAAAATTTTATTTATTTTGGGTTATCTAAATTATTTACAATAAATAAAACACAACCACAAAACATAATAATAAAATTAAACGAATCGAGCCCCTAATAGGTCGCCCGTTTCGTTTTAGCCAGAAATGAAACGAACTAGTCAAAAAGGGTTTCAAAACTATTTTGATATAGCTCCCACTTGACCCGAGATCTCTATCTTCATGGAACCTGTTCGCCTTTTTATCTTCGTCTTGATCTTGTACTTGTAGGATTACAAATAAATTTGAAATACAAATAAAACAAATCTATTCTAATCCTATCTATTACACCGGATCCAATATCCGTAATAAAAATACAAATCAATAAAAAAAAACATCACAAACACAACCATGACAAGGGTCAAAATACCTAGGGCTCGATTCACATCACAATCTATGAACAACAAAAAGCTTTTGATCTTTTGTCAAAAAAAATAATATTTTTTGACAAATAAAACATAGATAAAAATAAAAATATTACCATCTATACGCGCGTAACCGTGGCTCTGATACCACTGTTGGGAATCATGGTATCAAATACGTAGCGGAAGCGGTTTATATATTTAACAAAACCGGATTATATATACAATATATATGTAGAGCGATTTATATATAAATATATATATATATATGTAATTTTATTAATCCAATTAACAAAATATTCCCAATCAGGATCTCAGTTTAACGCGTATAAACAAATAAATAAGAAACAACCATAGAGGGTTTAGTAATCAACCTTTGACGACTACACCGGAATTGTAACACGCGGGTTACAACGAATCCTCGCTAGTAGGAAGTTCACAACCGAGCACGAACCAACCGGGAAGCAACACTTTGCAAGAAGGGATGGCGGCGGTGTGGTGGTTTGGCCGAAACAAAGCAACAAGGGCGGCGCCCCTTCTTCTTTGTGTGGCGGCTACAATATCTTTTCTTGGGGAGCAATGGAGTTGTTTTGCTAGGAAAGGTTGCACCTAGGGTTTACACCTTAACCCTCCTTTTATAAAACAACAACTTACACTAAGCCCCCTTGAATAATATCATAATATTCCTTAATATTAATCTAATTAATATCAAGTCCCCCAAGTCTAAAATATTATTATTTCATAAATAATAATCCATCGACACATGAACTTATCTGATTCGTGTACCAACGTGTAACTCTTCGGATCGTACCGGATCGGGTTATGTTGACCTCGACTTTTAATTACATCGGACATACTATATATCCAACAAAGAGCATTCACATCTCATCCACCGTAATTTATAAACACCGCTCCACGGCTCCACCCCATCTCTTCTTTGTGAGCCCCCACTCTTGATGACGTAATTCTATCTCCACACACAACTTACATGTGATATTTACACACAACACACTCATTCTCGTTTATCTCTGGTATACACTGACTTGAGCTGAAACTTGAAAATGGTTTTGCACCCACAACTTACATGTGATATTTACATACACAAATACATAATCATTTTTGTTTTTTTTTCCTCGTATACGTATATTGACTAACTTGAAAACATGACATTTATTTTTTATACATATTCATTCTCGTTTATGTATTATAGTGACTCGTTGGGGTGGATCTAGAGAAGGAGCAGGGGTAACGTCTGTTACCCCTCAATTTTTTTGGCGTAGTGTATTTTTAGTGTATTTTTAATTTTTTACGTGTTTTGTATTACGTTACCCGTGAAAATTATGTAACGTTACCCCTGAACTCTTGGTCTAGATCCGCCACTGACTCGAGTCTAAAAATCCGATTCGGAAAGATGTAAACACCGATTTTTCTAGCAAAACCACGAAAGGGAATATTCAAAGAATGAGTTAAGTTCACGTACAAACACATTTATCGTACGAAGCGTACGAATCAAACAAAAAGGGCGGTGGCATTTCTGTAATTATACAAAAAACTCTTCTTTTTTTTCTTTTACAAAAACCCATGGCACCAAACAGAAATCCTAAATTCATTCTAAAAAACCTAACAAAAACCCCAAATTAACAACACAATTGAAGGCGGTCAAGCAAGATGAAGTTCAATATCTTCGAGAAACTAGAAACCGGAGGTAATATGTGATTCTGTATTAGGTAATATGCGATTTTTATACGATTTTTGTTTAGTTATCATGTTATGGATCAATTTTATAATATTGAAACATGGATCTTAAGTTGAGGGTTAGGATCAAATACACAGTGAAAGAAAAATAGGAAGTCGTAGGAAGGGTATCAAACGGACTCCGATTGAACTCATTCAAGCGGCATTGGAATCGTCTTATCGAACCCTACGTCGTTAGTTTTTAGGTCTTCGTTTTTTGGGGTTTTAGCTTGTAGTTTTTAGAATATGCGTTATATCACTGTGTCTTTTATGTACCATTGTGTCTTTTTCTTATTTTCATCGTTGTGTCATTTTTTTAATTCATTGTGTCTTTTTTCTTCAGCATTGTGTTATATTTTTTGGCACTGTGTTATATTTTGTGGCTCATTGTGTCATATTTGATGATCTATTGTGTTTTTTGTATCCTTCTCACCCTTCTCATTTTTTGTAGCCTTTGTAGAATAACCCAACCCCTTAAGTTGAAGCTTTGGTTTCAAGTTGTTGAATGTTGATTATAATAATTTTTTTTGAGAAGGCTTTTGAAGTTGTTCAATAAATATATAAAAAAGAGGATAGGGTGTTTTTTTTTTATGAAGAACAAGGTTTCAGGTATGTAGGATTTTAAGCTGTTCTATGTAGAGTAATTTTTGTGAAACTTGGTATAACATTTGTATGTAGAGTAATTTGTGAAATTTGGTATGGCATAGTTGTACAGAGTAATTTGTGAACTTGGTATCACATTTGTATGTAGGTAATTTGTGATACTGATATGGCATAGTTGTATAGACTATAGAGTAATTTGTGAACTTGGTAATAGAATAATTACTCTAGTGTTATAGATAATTACTCTAGACCAAAAATAAAATGTTTGGACAATGTTGAAAGTGGTGTTACAAATGAAAAAGTGGTCTACAAATGATAAGGAGATGATTTTGTTCAAAATGGTAGTCAAAATGTTGATGAAAGTGGTGGTGCAACCATTACAAAAAGAATTGAAGATGTGGCAAAAGAAGGTATGTAATTTATGTTATTGATAATTACTCTAGAACTAGAAATAATATATTTTCACAATGTTAAAGGTGGTGGTACAAATGAAAAGAAAATGACAATGTTTAAAATGATAGTCCAAATGTTGAGTATATTTAATCATGGTGGTACAAAAAGAATTTAAGATGGTGCACACATAGGTATGTAATTACTCTATTGTTATAGATAATTACTCTAGAACTAAAAATAATGTGTTTTGACAATGTTGAAGGTGGTGCTACAAATTATGAGGAAATGGAGAATGTTCAACATGATAGTCCAAATGTTGAGGATCATGGTGGTGCAAACATAAATGAAGGGCACAAATTTAATGGTGATAATGCTGGTCAAATGAAGGTAGCAAAGTTGATGCTAAATATGATGAAGTTGAAAGAGAATAGAGTTCAAAATGTTAGTCCAAAAGAAGGATAATTGTAGTTTGGGTTGTCTTGTTTGTGAACAAGATACACTGTTTTGGTTTTTTGAACAATTATAATATGCGTGGTCTATGAAACATACTGCGTATGTTTAACAAGGTTTAACTTTTTATAATAGATTTGTTTAGCTTTTGTACACAGTGATGTTAGTTTATTTCAAAGTCATTTAAGAATGTACATCGTGATCTTAGTTTGTTTTAAATTAAATTAAATGGAAGCATCAAAAATTTTAGCATGCATCATGCATATCAACAGTTGATAATTACTCTACTAGTTATACCAACAAAATTATGAACCTGGTTAACATAATAACTCCACTACTATAATCATGCCAATAATGCAACTACTTAAGATAATTACCTTACTACAATTTATAATTACTCTTCAACAATTATTTCGTTAGTTATAATTTTAATTACTCTAGTTATACAATAGTAATTACGCTAGTTATGCTAGTTATTTGCAGTAGAGTAATTATAAAGTTGTATCAGAATTAGTCTAGAGTAATTACAAAATTACTCTAGAGTAATTATATGACCAACATCAACAACTATAAAAGTTAAATAGAATCTCAACAAATCACAAAACAAAACCAACGAATATCAGCACAAAAATCCCAATAAATCTCTCAAATAACCACATATCTCCTTAGAAACAAACCAAAAACAGCAGAAAAGCAAAAAACCAAAATAAACCCCTCTGTTCAACCCAACACCATTAGGCGCGCCAGTTGGAGACCTAGTAGGAGGAGACGCAATAGAATTTGGAAAACCGTCGGAGGTCTGGTAGGAGTGTGGACGGTAGGAGGAACCGACAGAGATGCAATCCGAGATTCCGTCGTAGCGGTTGATGGCGCAGTAACTGTAACAACCGGCAAAAATGAGGTAATTCCGTACTAATTAATTAATGTATAATTAACGTAATTAAGTGCAAATACGTGTTAATTATTTAACTGGTGCATAGGAATGCATACATTTAATGGTAAAACATGATAGGATCATGTGCGAATAAACTTATCCGGTATGGACGTTGGTGATTACCCAGTAAAAATTAAATAAACGAAAAGGATCCCGGACACCCCGGATATAAAATAAAGGGTATTTTCACAAAATATAATGAGTTTTGGAGCTCCAAAACCATAAGTGAAAACTTTACATACAAATCTCCCGGTAACGAATAAAGTGCGCGTACCGCACCCGGTACGCGTATAACTTATAATTTCACCTGACAAGAGCCTAAATAACCAATCAACACTTAAACTAGGCTATGTTTAAGGGTTATTAGAGGCATTTTTAATGTTCGAATAACACGTGATTAAAGTCCGAAAAATACCCGAACGACACCCGAACGTTAGAGGATTAAACTTAACAAATTATTGGTAAATATTTTGTGTTGTGGACCCCACCCAAAACCACCCAAGAACCGGCCACCCCATTCCCATACTCAAATCATGTTTCTTTTGTACCATGTAATCCGAGCTAGATATTAGAGATATGGTATGGATTTTTATCATGATATTATATGTGATTGTGTGTCCTTATTAGATCATGAAATCCCTTCCTTTTCCTTCTAAAAACTCATGGCCAACACACCTCAACATACACCAAGATCATTCCAAATCCTCTAGTACACACAACTCCATTTTATATAAGGTAAAAATCTAGTATGGATCTTGATTAAATCTTTGAAAGATATGAATGTTCTATAAGATAACACAAGGTTAAACACTTGAACAAGCTCCTCTTTCTTTTCTTCTTGTGGCCGTGGGGTATCAAGCACACACACACACACACACATTCCTTTCAAGTTTTAACACCTTTAAATCACTCAAAACACCCGTCATCCAAACCCCATTGTGTGTTTCAAGCTTGGAGCTTAACCACTAAGGAAGAACACACTAAACCCCATCATAATCAAGCATTGAAAGCTTTCCTAGCCTTGTGCTAGTTGTAAGTATTCTTGATCATGTTTTGTCTTTAAAAAGTTTATGTTTATTAGCTTAGAGCAAGTTGTACAAGGGGTGAACTTGAATAAGCTTTTCATAAGAAAACATATGATTTTAAAGACTAAAATGGTGTTTAGTTAGTGTGAATAAATTGAAAGTTTAGTGATGGATGTTAAGTATTCTTGTAGTTTTTATTAAAATGATGAATACTTGAAGAAAAATAGTGATTTGGGTAACACTTGTTAATGAAACTTGGATGAACTTGAAAATGATTTTAATCATCATAACTTAAAAATATAAGACTTGTTAAAGTGATATTTTTGTTAGAAAACTAGTATTGTAAAAATTACATCATCAAAGTCTACTAACTTGAAAAATGTAATTTGGACTTGTTGGACAAAATACACAAACAACACATATTAGTAGCCTTATTAAGAATATATGAGACTATTAAAAGTGTTAAAATGTGAAAATAAACTAACATTTCAAAAATGATCCATTAAAGTCTACTAGTTTAGTAGGAAAATGTTAATCTTGAAAGTTAGTATGGAAAAATGCAACTTTTATAAGTTAAGGGACTAATGTTGTAACTTTAAAAGTTGAGGGACTAAAATGGATATTTTAAAAACTTGAGTCTAAAAATACAATTATGGAAAGTTTGGTGTCAAAAGTATAAATAATAATTTTCCAAGGTAGATTTGGTAAATACTAGTAAACATACACATGTATTTTGTATAAAAGTGTATTTTGTATAAAAGTGTATTTTTATAAAATAGAGTTTTATAAAAATATGGACTTTTTCTAACATATGGATTTATATAAAAACAAAGGTTTTTATAAAAATGTCAGACAAATTAAAAACTTGGGAGAAACTTATATAAAAATGAACACTTTTATATAAATGAGAATATAAAAGTGTTGGAAACATTTTTGTATATAAGTTGTCAAGTTTTGTATTAAAAATACAAAAGTATTTTAAAATCTCCAAGTAATACGTGCAAGAAGTTAGAAAGTTGAATAATATTTCTAGAAAACACATATTGGAAGACTTGGGAAAAATTAACTATATATACATATATAAGTTAAGAAATCGGACTTGGACGTGTTAACGAACTAGGACGTAAAAGCGGACAAACAAGAAAAATATCATTACGTCGAGATAGGTAAAAATATATTTTAAGGAGTTAAAATATATAACTTGGGTGAAAAATTACATAACACTTTCCTAAGTGTTGGAAAATATTCTTGGGAGAAAATATAACGTAAATAATCTAAAGATTAAAAACGCTAAACGAACGTATGGACTTAACGAGAAAAATACACACACACATATATATATATATATATATACATGTTCGGCTCGACGAAATTCTAGTATATTTACTTAATGGGAAAGTAAATATACGGGAAGGAAAACCGAGTCGAGTAAACAATATATATAAGTATACCGAATCGACGAGATCCTAGTATATTTACTTAATGGGAAAGTAAATATACGGTGTGGTGAGTTGAGTCGGGCGTCAAAAAAAATATATTAT
This sequence comes from Ambrosia x helenae, assembly GCA_030844895.1. Classification (NCBI taxonomy): domain Eukaryota; kingdom Viridiplantae; phylum Streptophyta; class Magnoliopsida; order Asterales; family Asteraceae; genus Ambrosia; species Ambrosia x helenae. The sequence continues at coordinate 29,421,192 of CM061227.1, read as the reverse complement.
CGAACGACAAGACCTTAGTATATTTATTTGAATGGGAAAATAAATATGCGGTAAAGTGAGTCGGGTCGAGCGTGAAAATATTATATCGAACGATACGACCTTAAGTATAATTATTTAATGGGAAAGTAATTATACGTTAAGTGAAGTCGGATCGAGGATAATATTATACAAGTTAAAGAAATATTAATGAAAATATAAGTAACTTGTAAGATAGGGTAATCCATCACCAACGGACCTAGGATACACGTTTAATTAAACGGGGAATTGGAATAAATCGTGGTTTGGAGTTGGGTGTACAACTTGCCGAAGCACATGCACTATAGGTATAGTGGCTTATACGTCTAGGACGTTTGTAGGTGTTTGACCTCGAGCATACTATTCTCTATTTGAGCCGAGCACTTATTCAGGTGAGTTTCACGGCCCATTTTAAACTATTTTACGTTTTTTGGGGGAAAGATATGTTAGGGAAAATGTTTGACGGGATAATTACTTGAGTTGTGATCGCCACTCGGGGTTGAGTCCTCTCTTCTATAACCATTAATTCAGGGAAATGAAACTGAAGGAATATTTGGATAGTACTATTGGTGCCTGACAAGGCCCACCCCTAATCGATAGTGTCGATTATGCATCGGCGTATACCAGGGGTGCACGTATTCTGAAATCAAGTCGTTGGATACCGAGTAACGACTTGGAGCGCGGCATTATTATTAGTCTTGGTTTGGTTATAGGTTCAAGTAGATTGTAGGAATTTGCAACTCCTATAAATAGTCATAACATGGTATTTTCCCAAGAAGTAAAGTTTTGGAAACTAAAACCTGTGAACTCACCAATATTTATATATTGACGATTTTTTTTAAACATATTTTTCAGGTAATTGAATGATGAAGGATGGCGTGGCTAGTTGGGTTGGGGGATCTCACTCTTGAGCGTCGGTTGTTTTTGTAGGGGTTTCGCTTTTATTTCCCAAGTGTTGGGATATATTTGGGAAACCTCCTTTATTGTATTAAAACAATTTGGTTTATGGTTATGTAAACTTAAAACATGGTTACGACGCCTTAATAAATGATCCCTTTTTTGTAATTACTTATAGTTTGTGTTAATCTTGACTTTATGCCATTGAACCATCGCGCCACGTGTTTCCGCCATTGGCGTGGTGTGACAGAAAGTGGTATCAGAGCCAAGGTTATAGCGAACTAGTATTTTTGAAAATCTAGACTATAACCGGATTGGTTCAAAAGATAAAGTTTTCTGAAAATATAAAAACGCAACAAAGTAATTTTTCAAAAGAAAAGAACATTGGGAATGGGGAGATTCCAACCAAAGCTAGCCATGGGTGTCAATATATGTTTACACTAGTATTAGAAGTTAGGAAGGTTGTGATAGATTTACGCCTTAACTTTCTAATTAAAAATTCATATATTAGTACGGTTCTTTTTGCCAGGAGATGTCTGCTGAGGGTAGTGTAGTACCCGAGTCTAGCTTCGATAGTAGCATCCAGATTGTCGACGCTCCGCCAGCCGAGCCCGTCGAGATTGTAGACCTTGATCCTGAGGTAGAGCCCATGGAGGTAGATGCCGCCGCGGAGGACGCGGGCGGCGAGAGCTCTGTAGAGACCGACCTGAGCGAGGACCCGGAGCAGGACCCCGCGGGAGACGATACTGTCATACCCCGGCCGCTGCCGCTGACGAGCGTTGGCTGAGGCGCCATGTGCCGACTTACCTATGGTTCCTCTCCCCGCAGCCCCACTACCACCTCACCCGGTTTTAGCAGTCAGGGACTTCCTGCGGGCTGCGCAGGCCCTTCTCACCCAGCCCCTGCCCCATCCCAGACCGTCGAGTCCCCCTTCGATCGACACGCCCACGTCGATCACGAGCCTCTCCCCGCCCCACACATCCCCGTCCCTCCGGGCATGAGGCTTGTGCCTCATGTCCGAGGACGGAATGTTGGATGGATATCTAGCGGTTCTGACGATGAGTTGTCAGTGGCCTCTGTGGATCATGTGGTACTACCCATGGATGTGCCACTGATTGGTTTCTGGGCTAGTAGCACTCACCCTCACCCCGTTGTATGTGGACTACCAGCCGCCCCTGTCGAGCCTGTCGTGTCTATAGCTGTGACATCCGTCACTTTTCCTTATTTTATTTTGTAAATAATAATAATAATAATAATAAAAGTTTATGTTGGATTTTTTTAAAACATTAGACTTAATAAACCTTTACCCTAAATCCATTAACCTACAAACCCAAACCACTTATACTGAAGCCCAACACCTAACTGGCCCAAATCTTTACCCAGCCCAACCATCCAGCCCACTACCCCCTCTCCCTTCACCTTCTATTTTAAACAAAAAAAAGGGGGCTCCTGCCGGGATTCGAACCCGGGCAGGTAGCCGCCTCAAACACAACCAACACACGAACCACCTGGGCCAAGGCCTTTTCTTGATCTATCTTCAACACAAAATATATTTAAACCCTATTTCGTCTGAGATGCTTCCCTTCCTTCTTCCTGTTACGCGACCAGCAGCAGTGATCAAACAAATTTCCATCTTTTGACCAAATCCAATTGACTTAATTAAAATGTATTCGATCTATATTGACATGATACGTAATCTCCGGTCCATTACGCGTGGAATCTTCGTGCAATCATCATCAATTCATACCCATTTATACATTTGACGCGTCAAACATTAAACACGAAGTCAAAGTTGCCATTTCGAACAACCGAGCCATTACACTATAAATTGAAGGTTACTGGACCATCTCAACTCGCCATTTCATCTTTCTCAATCCCCAATTCTTCACAACAAACCTCTGCTCTTGAATTTTGGTTCGAGTTTGACTTTTTCCTTGACGGTCGATTCTGTATCTAAACGAGATTGTAAGTCTAAATTTTTTGATGGGTTTTAATGATCGGCCTACGCACAACATTAACCCTAAGATTAATTGGGTTAATGTTGTGTGAATCAACCAATTGCAAATCTAGGGCTCGAAATATTGAATTTTGGGGAAGAACATTTTTTTTATGGTTGGTATTTATTTTAAATAAACAGCAAACAAACACAACCACTGGTCTAGACCAGGTGGTTGTGTCTGGTGCACACTCCATGATCCACGCGAGTTCGAGTCCCGGCTAGGGCAAAATCTTTATTTTTGTTTTGTTTTAAATCAAGATTAATTATATATTACATATAATTTTATAAATTCATTTTAAAATACTAAAACACTTTTAAAATTTCTACAAAAATTATTTTGTATTAATCTGATGAAAAAGTTTAACTTACAATTTTTAGTTTTCAAAAATTTATTTATTTAATATATATAATAATTAAATCAAGTTTATTCTATTATATTTATAAAATTCTATTAAAATATCAAAACAATCTTATAAACTTCCACAAAAATTATTCTAAGTTTTTATAACATTAAGCTTTTCTGAAATGATTTTTATTTCTGAAAAATCATTTATTTAATATTTTTAATCAATTTTTGTTAGTTTTAATCATAATTAAATCATAATAAATTCATTTTTCAATATTTTTGCACCAAAATTTTACATAAATTATTTCTATTCATTTGGAACAGAAATACAATTTTTAATTTAAAAAATTCTTTAATTTTAATATTTTTAAATATTAAAGTTATATTTTGACAAATTAAAATAAATAGATTAAATATTCTATTTTCAAGAAAATAATTTTATAAAAATTATTTTCACACTTAAAACTTTATATTGTGACCACATTTGATTTAAAGTTTACTCAAAGACTTTTTGTTTATTTATTTACCAAATTTCCCTTATTTATTAAACGTTAACCAAATAAAAACTTATCCCCAATTCGAAGCCCTAGAAAATACTTATAGACTAGATAAACTTAGACTTATTTGTTACCTTATACATAGGGTGATACTTGACAAACGTTGGTTTACACTTATTCAATTATACAAGACTTACCACCTCGCTAAGGTGAGTATTACTTATCCCCTTTTTCGCTTTTACAACTTTTGGGGTGATTCATGCACAAGTATACAAAACTTTCATATTCATTTACACATACATTTTTATTCATTTACAATTCATATACGTGTCTTGTTTATCTTTGTGCTTATGCTTGAACATGAACGTAGCTTACATACAAAATCATACATTTAGACATAACTTATGTTATGGTGCTCTTTACACTCAGACGTAACTTATGTTACGGTGCTCATTTAGACATAACTTTGTGTTATGGTGCTCTTTTAGACTCACACGTGTCGAGGTGCTCATTATCAATTTCATTGTACAAACTTTACATTTGATCTTGTCTTGTTTGGTTACTTGCGTGTTTACATAATGCCTTGGTGATGCTAGACACATGAATTGTACTATCTTTTCAAACTTATACTATATGTACAAAACTAAGTAGTACTCACCAACATTCATATGTTGACAAAATTATTTTCGTGCATGTTTCAGGATAAGCTGCTTGACACTTCACATAGGACTTTGGACTTAGATTAAATCAATCAATTATCTTTATTTTTGTTGTCTTGTATTTAATTCCACATGTTGTAAAACAATATTCAATAATTATATATTTACATTTTAGTACCATGAGCTTTTGAACAATCGTCACTACGTGGCACCTCGATGATTCCGCCATCGGTTGGGGTGTTACAATAGCCCCTATCCCACCTGCTGATCATGAGGAGCCGCTGCTCCGGTGCCAGAGGCTGCCCCCGCTACACCTACAGCCCCTCTTGCCCTCCTTGAGCCTTTACCACATGATGTGCCGGCATCTACCGGGCACATACTCGAGGGTAGCTCTGCCCGCAGCTCTGAGCTGCGTAGAGCGGGCATGACCGCTTTCGCTATCGCGAGCCCCGCCACCCCCACCGTAGTAGTGTCCACTCCAGAGTGGGCCACCGTCACCCTGCCCCTTATAGATCCCTTAGCTGAGCCACTGATACCGGCCCCTGCACTTATGAGTTTACCCTTCCCTACCTTGCCCATGTTACCCCACTTCCCGACATACCCATGATGCCACTGCCACCTGCACCGTACACTTGGGGTGCAGGAGACCCGTACCTGATGCCTTCCTCCTTTACTGGACTGATGATTTTTCCTCAGCCATTTGCACCATTACCACCTTTTGTACCAGATATCGTCGGCCCATCGCAGCCGGCGTACTTAGACTTGCCTGGGCCGTCACAGCCCCTTGGGATGGCCTCTCTGCCCGGACCTGCCTGGTCCACTGTGATATTTTTAGAGAGTAACTTTCGGACTCTCACAGATACGATGCAGCGCACCGTATCGCACATGGACCAGCAGGAGTGTCTTATGTGGGCTAGGATCATTGATGCCAGGGACGCACTGGCGCATTATGCGGAGGAGCTTTTGAGCATGGATGCTCGGTGACACACACTTTGCTCACCGACAGTTTCTATATGACCGCATCTTGGCCATTAGCATGGCCATCAGCACGAGCGCCCCCAGTATCAGTGTCCGCCTCCCCCACCTTAGTGATGCAGCTGCTGCCGATATGCCACGATGACTGTACAGCTTCAAGAAGATGTAGTAATAGTTTATCTTTTGCATTTTGCCTATCCTGGCGGGTTGTGCCAGTGAAAGTAGTATGATCTTTTGTCTGTATTTCAAAAACGATGTAAGTGGGATAGTGTACCCACCATTTTTGTTGTTATTTAACAAATGATGTACTCGTGATTGAAGTTAATAGAAAAATCATGTTATTTTGGTAAGATATGTTGTTATTACATTATACATCTTGTGGTTGGCTGTGGTTGTTATTCATTATTTATTGTGTGGATTGTGGTTTGTGTTGTGATGATGATGATGATTATATTCATGTTGTGTGTTGTTACTTATGCGTTGTGTATGACAATATTTGTATGAATGTTCGTCAAAATTAACCTTTGATAATTATTATTGAAGAATAATGGCACCAACCACACGAAGTAACACCGGCAATGACGGATTGCCTACTACTCCTGCTGAGCTGGAGCAACTGATCTCGGAGCGCGTGGCCCGAGCCATTGCGGAACATAACGCCGCACGAACTAAACGATCCAGAGATCGAACTAGGAGCGACCGTCGCGAGACCTCCCCCACTGGTAAGAGGTTTATAAAAATGTGAAATGTTGTGAGATTATCGTGATGCTCCTATTCTATAGTAACATATTATTCTATTATTGCAGAAACCGCCTCACGAGAACGTGGTTGCACGTTCAAGGCTTTCTTGGATTGTAAGCCGATAAATTTCAGTGGTACCGAAGGTTCAGTTGGTTTGGTTAAGTGGTTCGAAAAGACCGAAGCAGTGATCCACATCAACGGCTGTACTCCTCGCCAGACTGTAATGTACTCGACAAATCTGTTTCTGGATCAGGCTTTAACTTGGTGGAATAGCCAGGTTCAGTCGTTGGGAGATGATGCTGCTTACTCTCTCTCTTGGCTGGAACTAAAAGAACTTATGATTGCTGAGTACTGCCCAGCGAGCGAAGTGCAAAAGCTTGAGTCTGAATTCTGGAATCTCACGATGGTAGGAGCGGACGTGGAAGGTTATACGTCCAGATTCCACGACCTTTCTCGATTGGTTCCCCGGCTGGTCACGCCGGAGAATAAAAAGATTAAACGGTACCTGTTCGGGTTGGCACCCCAGATACGTAGCATGGTCACCTCTTCTAAGCCCACGACTATGCGTGAGGCAATTGACCTTGCCCTGAGCCTCACCGAGGATGCCATTCGGATGGGCACTCTTATTCGAAAGGTTCCGAGATTAAAGATTTCAGAATCTAGCAGTGTGGAAGGAAAGAATTTGGGTTCGAGTGCGGGTGTTGGGTCTAGTGAGCAGGTGAATAGGTCAAAGTTTGGGAAGCGGAAGAGGAATGAGGGGAAGAAGGAAGGGTCAACCGGGAGTTCTAACAAGAAAGGAAAGGGTTATGTGGCAACCGGGCGTGGGAATGGTGGGAAGGCAGGTTTTCAGGGGAAGAATAATGAGGTGATTTGGGGAAAGTGCTGCCGTACGGGGCACAAGACCGAGGAATGTAGGTCGGGAGCACCCAAAACTGGTGGAGCAAGGCCATGCTTCGCGTGTGGGTCGCCCGACCACTGGAAGAGGGACTGCCCAAAACTAAACAATCAGGCACGCGGAAGGGCGTTCGTGATTGGTGCTGGTGACGCACGACAGGACCCCAATGTGGTCACCGGTACGTTCCCTCTTAACAAGCATTATGCTTCTGTTTTATTTGATACTGGTGCCGATTTTAGCTTCGTATCTGTTGACTTTAAACGATTACTTGGGCTGAAAACTAGTAAGCTAGATACACCTTATTCTATAGAATTGGCAAATGGTAAAACTATAGAAACAAGTGAAGTGGCGAAGGATTGTAGATTGAATCTTTGTGGGCACGAATTTAGTATTGATCTCTTACCAGTAGTATTGGGTAGCTTTGACATAGTCGTTGGTATGGATTGGTTATCTGCACATCGCGCCGTCGTTGTTTGTAACGATAAAATAATTCAAGTTCCTCTCACGAGTGGTGAAACTCTTTCGATTCAAGGGGAAAGGCGTGGGACGCCATTGAGAATTATTACGAGCATGAAGGCCCGGAAGTGCTTGAGAAAGGGTCTTATCGCATTCTTGGCACATGTGGTAGATAAGAAGGCCGACGAACGAAAGCTAGAAGATATTCCGATAGCGAGAGAATTTCCTGATGTGTTTCCTGAAGATTTGCCGGGGTTGCCACCACCTCGACAAGTCGAATTCCGTATTGATCTTGTTCCTGGAGCTGCTCCTGTAGCGCGATCGCCATACCGCTTAGCTCCGTCCGAAATGCAGGAATTGTCCAGTCAATTACAGGAATTGCTGGACAAAGGATTCATAAGACCGAGTTTCTCACCTTGGGAGCTCCTGTCTTGTTCGTGAAAAAGAAAGATGGCACTTTTCGTATGTGCATTGATTATCGGGAGTTGAACAAGTTAACCATTAAGAATCGTTATCCTCTTCCCAGGATTGATGATTTGTTTGATCAACACCAGGGATCCAGTTTTTATTCCAAGATCGATCTACGGTCCGATTATCATCAGTTGCGCATCCAAGAGGAAGATGTACCGAAAACGGCTTTTAGGACTCGTTATGGTCATTATGAGTTCTTAGTGATGCCGTTTGGTTTAACTAACGCACTGGCAGTTTTCATGGATTTGATGAATCGCGTGTGCAAGCCGTACTTGGATAAGTTCGTTATTGTTTTTATTGATGATATATTGATCTATTCTCGCACCAAGAAAGATCATGAAAATCACCTTCGTTTAATCCTGGAATTATTGCGCAAGGAGAAGCTTTATGCCAAATTTTCAAAATGTGACTTCTGGATTCGAGAGGTCCATTTCCTAGGCCACGTGGTGAATGAAAAAGGTATACATGTCGATCCCGCCAAGATCGAGGCAATCAAAAATTGGGACGCACCTAAAACTCCTCTCGAAGTTCGACAATTTCTTGGCCTTGCGGGTTACTATAGAAGATTCATCGAGAATTTTTCTAAAATAGCACAGTCCTTGACCATGCTAACCCAAAAGGATAAAAAGTTTGAGTGGACTGAAAAACAAGAATCGGCTTTTCAATTGTTAAAGGAAAAGTTATGTGGCGCTCCAATATTATCACTCCCCGATGGTACGGAAGATTTCGTGGTCTATTGTGATGCTTCGCATCAAGGATTAGGTTGCGTGTTGATGCAACGGGAAAAGGTGATTGCATATGCTTCCAGACAGTTAAAAATCCATGAGAAGAATTACACTACACACGATTTGGAATTGGGTGCAGTGGTATTCGCTCTCAAGATTTGGAGGCATTATTTGTATGGAACTAAGTGCACCATTTTCACTGATCATAAGAGTTTGCAACACATCTTTGATCAGAAAGATTTGAATATGCGGCAGCGGCGATGGGTTGAATTCTTAAACGATTATGATTGTGAAATAAAGTATCATCCCGGGAAGGCGAACGTTGTAGCAGATGCCTTAAGTCGCAAGGAACGGGTTAAGCCATTACGTGTCCGAGCTTTGGGTTTGACTATTCACACGAATCTAACGGACCAAATTTGTGAAGCCCAGATTAATGCTCTGAAGCCCGAAAACGTGAAAGGTGAAAGGTTGCGGAAAATGGTTGATTCATTGGAGCCGAAGGCGGACCAAACCCTATATTTCATGTATAGAATTTGGGTTCCAGTATATGGTGGATTACATGAGCTAATATTGGCTGAAGCTCACAGCTCTCGATATTCGGTTCACCGTGGTGCAGACAAAATGTTTCACGATTTGAAAGAACATTATTGGTGGTCGAATTTCAAGAGGGATATAGCGGCTTACGTTGCACGTTGTTTAACTTGCGCAAAGGTCAAAGCCAAACACCAGAGACCGTCCGGTCTGCTCCAGCAACCGGAAATACCTGAATGGAAATGGGAACAAATTTCCATGGATTTTTCCAGTTTATCCGTTTCGCGAATTGACCCGTTTGAACGAAGCCCTCGGTACCTATCTCCATCATCTCTGACCGAGATAGTCATTTCACCTCAAGATTTTGGGAAAGCTTGAACGAAGCCCTCGGTACTCGCCTAGACATGAGTACCGCATATCATCCTCAAACCGATGGTCAAAGTGAACGAACCATCCAGACCTTGGAGGATATGTTACGAGCTTGTGCAATCGATTTCGGTGGTAATTGGGACACGCACTTGCTATTGGTGGAATTTTCGTATAACAATAGCTACTATACGAGCATTCAAGCTGCACCTTTTGAAGCTCTATATGGACGTAAGTGTAGATCTCCGCTATGTTGGGCTGAAGTCGGAGAGAAACAACTTACCGGGCCCGAAATTGTTCAAGAGACGACGGATAAAATCTTCTTGATAAAAGAACGTCTCAAAGCGGACCGTGACCGGCAGAAAAGTTACGCGGATATGAGGCGAAAGCCTTTGGAAATTCAAGTCGGAGACAGGGTCCTACTGAAGATGTCACCATGGAAACGTGTCGCGCGCTTTGGAAAGCGTGGAAAGTTGAACCCACGGTATGTTGGTCCTTTTAAAATTTTGTCCAGAGTAGGCCCTGTGGCATACAAGCTCAAGTTACCACAAGAGCTTAACGGGATACATGACACGTTCCACGTGTCGAATTTGAAAAAGTGTCTATCTGACAAGAACCTTATTATCCCTGCTGACGAGATCCACATCGACGATAAGCTACATTTTGTCGAAGAACCAATCGAAGTGACTGATTGGAAGGTCTAGAAACTTAGACGCAGTAAGATCAGGTTGGTCAAGGTGCGTTGGAATGCCAAGCGTGGACCGGAGTTCACGTGGGAAAGGCTGGACCAGATGAAGCAGAAATATCCCGCCTTATTCGAGAAGACCCCTGTACCGGAGAACTCGAACTGAATTCCGGGACAAAATTCTCTTAACGGGGGGAGAATGTTACAACCGGCAAAAATGAGGTAATTCCGTACTAATTAATTAATGTATAATTAACGTAATTAAGTGCAAATACGTGTTAATTATTTAACTGAGGCCTTAGAGAATAGTAAATTCCCATATGATGCATAGGAATGCATACGTTTAATGGTAAAACATGATAGAATCATGTGCGAATAAACTTATCCGGTATGGACGTTGGTGATTACCGGGTAAAAATTAAATAAACAAAAAGAATCCCGGACACCCCGGATATAAAATAAAGGGTATTTTCACAAAATATAATGAGTTTTGGAACTCCAAAACCATAAGTGAAAACTTTACACACAAATCTCCCGGTAACGAATAAAGTGCGCGTACCGCACCCGGTACGCGTATAACTTATAATTTCACCTGACAAGAGCCTAAATAACCAATCAACACTTAAACTAGGCTATGTTTAAGGGTTATTAGAGGAATTTTTAATGTCCGAATAACACGCGATTAAAGTCCGAAAAATACCCGAACGACACCCGAACGTTAGAGGATTAAACTTAACAAATTATTGGTAAATATTTTGTGTTGTGGACCCCACCCAAAACCACCCAAGAACCGGCCACCCCATTCCCATACTCAAATCATGTTTCTTTTGTACCATGTAATCCAAGCTAGATATTAGAGGTATGGTATGGATTTTTATCATGATATTATATGTGATTGTGTGTCCTTATTAGATCATGAAATCCCTTCCTTTTCCTTCTAAAAACTCACGGCCAACACACCTCAACATACACCAAGATCATTCCAAATCCTCTAGTACACACAACTCCATTTTATATAAGGTAAAAATCTAGTATGGATCTTGATTAAATCTTTGAAAGATATGAATGTTCTATAAGATAACACAAGGTTAAACACTTGAACAAGCTCCTCTTTCTTTTCTTCTTGTGGCCGTGGGGTATCAAGCACACACACACACATTCCTTTCAAGTTTTAACACCTTTAAATCACTCAAAACACCCGTCATCCAAACCCCATTGTGTGTTTCAAGCTTGGAGCTTAACCACTAAGGAAGAACACACTAAACCCGATCATAATCAACCATTGAAAGCTTCCCTAGCCTTGTGCTAGTTGTAAGTATTCTTGATCATGTTTTGTCTTTAAAAAGTTTATGTTTATTAGCTTAGAGCAAGTTGTACAAGGGGTGAACTTGAATAAGCTTTTCATAAGAAAACATATGATTTTAAAGACTAAAATGGTGTTTAGTTAGTGTGAATAAATTGAAAGTTTAGTGATGGATGTTAAGTATTCTTGTAGTTTTTATTAAAATGATGAATACTTGAAGAAAAATAGTGATTTGGGTAACACTTGTTAATGAAACTTGGATGAACTTGAAAATGATTTTAATCATCATAACTTAAAAATATAAGACTTGTTAAAGTGATATTTTTGTTAGAAAACTAGTATTGTAAAAATTACATCATCAAAGTCTACTAACTTGAAAAATGTAATTTGGACTTGTTGGACAAAATACACAAACAACACATATTAGTAGCCTTATTAAGAATATATGAGACTATTAAAAGTGTTAAAATGTGAAAATAAACTAACATTGCAAAAATGATCCATTAAAGTCTACTAGTTTAGTAGGAAAATGTTAATCTTGAAAGTTAGTATGGAAAAATGCAACTTTAATAAGTTAAGGGACTAATGTTGTAACTTTAAAAGTTGAGGGACTAAAATGGATATTTTAAAAACTTGAGTCTAAAAATGCAATTATGGAAAGTTTGGTGTCAAAAGTATAAATAATAATTTTCCAAGGTAGATTTGGTAAATACTAGTAAACATACACATGTATTTTGTATAAAAGTGTATTTTTATAAAATAGAGTTTTATAAAAATATGGACTTTTTCTAACATATGGATTTATATAAAAACAAAGGTTTTTATAAAAATGTCAGACAAATTAAAAACTTGGGAGAACTTATATAAAAATGAACACTTTTATATAAATGAGAATATAAAAGTGTTGGAAACATTTTTGTATATAAGTTGTCAAGTTTTGTATTAAAAATACAAAAGTATTTTAAAATCTCCAAGTAATATGTGCAAGAAGTTAGAAAGTTGAATAATATTTCTAGAAAACACATATTGGAAGACTTGGGAAAAATTAACTATATATACATATATAAGTTAAGAAATCGGACTTGGACGTGCTAACGAACTAGGACGTAAAAGCGGACAAACAAGAAAAATATCATTACGTCGAGATAGGTAAAAATATATTTTAAGGAGTTAAAATATATAACTTGGGTGAAAAATTACATAACACTTTCCTAAGTGTTGGAAAATATTCTTGGGAGAAAATATAACGTAAATAATCTAAAGATTAAAAACGCTAAACGAACGTATGGACTTAACGAGAAAAATACACACACATATATATATATATATATATATACATGTTCGGCTCGACGAAATTCTAGTATATTTACTTAATGGGAAAGTAAATATACGGGAAGGAAAACCGAGTCGAGTAAACAATATATATAAGTATACCGAATCGACGAGATCCTAGTATATTTACTTAATGGGAAAGTAAATATACGGTGTGGTGAGTCGAGTCGGGCGTCAAAAAAATATATTATCGAACGACAAGACCTTAGTATATTTATTTGAATGGGAAAATAAATATGCGGTAAAGTGATTCGGGTCGAGCGTGAAAATATTATATCGAACGATACGACCTTAAGTATAATTATTTAATGGGAAAGTAATTATACGTTAAGTGAAGTCGGATCGAGGATAATATTATACAAGTTAAAGAAATATTAATGAAAATATAAGTAACTTGTAAGATAGGGTAATCCATCACCAACGGACCTAGGATACACGTTTAATTAAGCGGGGAATTGGAATAAATCGTGGTTTGGGAGTTTGGTGTACAACTTGCCAAAGCACATGCACTATAGGTATTGTGGCTTATACGTCTAGGACGTTTGTAGGTGTTTGACCTCGAGCATACTATTCTCTATTTGAGCCGAGCACTTATTCAGGTGAGTTTCACGGCCCATTTTAAACTATTTTACGTTTTTCGGGGGAAATATATGTTATGGAAAATGTTTGACGGGATAATTACTTGAGTTGTGATCGCCACTCGGGGTTGAGTCCTCTCTTCTATAACAATTAATTCAGGGAAATGAAACTGAAGGAATATTTGGATAGTACTATTGGTGCCTGACAAGGCCCACCCCTAATCGATAGCGTCGATTATGCATCGGCTATGCCAGGGGTGCACGTATTCTGAAATCAAGTCGTTGGTTACCGAGTAACGACTTGGAGCGCGACATTATTATTAGTCTTGGTTTGGTTATAGGCTCAAGTAGATTGTAGGAATTTGCAACTCCTATAAATAGTCATAACATGGTATTTTCCCAAGAAGTAAAGTTTTGGAAACTAAAACCTGTGAACTTACCAATATTTATATATTGACGATTTTTTTTTTAAACATATCTTTCAGGTAATTGAATGATGAAGGATGGCGTGGCTAGTTGGGTTGGGGGATCTCACTCTTGAGCGTCGGTTGTTTTGTAGGGGTTTCGCTTTTATTTCCCAAGTGTTGGGATATATTTGGGAAACCTCCTTTATTGTATTAAAACAATTTGGTTTATGGTTATGTAAACTTAAAACATGGTTACGACGCCTTAATAAATGATCCTTTTTGTAACACCCCAACCGATGGCAGAAACATTGGGATGTCACGTATTGATGATTGTTCAATAGCTCATGGTACTAAATGAAAGTTGAATAATATTAAACAATTTACAATTTACAAGTAAATATTACAAAGGTTGATTAATATAAACTAGGTCCAAAGCTCCTATGTGTTCCAAGACTTGTACAACTTCCAATAGCAAATAAACCTGAAACATGTTAAATTGGAAAGATGGGGGGGAGGGGGTCAACTATAAATAGTTGGTGAGAATACGTAGGTTTTGTATATAGTTGAAAACAATATGTTGTATAACAATCATAGTTGAAGTATAATAATGAGTAATGATAGAATATGAGTCCGACATGTAACAATGTGTCTTTTGTACAATCAAACCTTGTGTCGACTGAGACCTAACTCGCAAGTTAGTAAAAGTGTAACTGTTATCGATCATCCCTGAATTTATGAGGGGGATGGGTTTGTCAGACCTATAGCGCTATAATCTAAACAGTCGGCTTGATCAATGTTAATGATTGTACTGTGTCTTTTTGTTACAGTCAAATAATAGAATGAGTAAATGATAGTGTAATTGAATCATGAGTAAATAATAGTTTAATTGAATGATGAGTAAATGATAGTGTATAAAATGTTTAAACATGTTTCACCCCAAAATGTAAAACAGAAAAAGGGGCTATGTAAACTCACCTTAGTGTTAGAATGAAGACCCTTGTTATAAGTAAATGTGGCTCGTGTGTATCCAAATATCACCCTATTTCAAGGTAATAAATAAGTGTTGGGGAAAACTTAATAAGTCTAAGTTTTCTAGTCTAAAATGTGCTAGGGTTCCTAATTTGGGGATTGACAATTGATTTATGATTAAATTTGAATAATTTAAATAAATAAAGAACTAATTAGTGAAAATGTTTTCTAACCAATATTATCTAAAAGTAGTTGAATTATAATGTAATAAATGTAAAAATAATTTTTATAAAATTATTTTCTTAATTAATGAATATTTATATATTAATAATTATTTGACAAAATATAGACTTAATATTTAAAAATATTAAAATTTATAAATTTCGAATCAAAAATTTATATTTCCAGTCTAAATGATTAATAACAATTTATGTGAAATTTTGATGCAAAAATAACGAAAAATGAATTTATTATGATTTATTTATGATTAAAATAACAAAAATCGATTAAAAATATTAAATAAATTATTTTTCAGAAATAAAAATCATTTCTGGAATGTTTATTGTTTTATAAGTTTAGGATAATTTTTGTGGAATTTTATAAAATCGTTTTGATATTTTTATAGAATTTTATAATTATAATAGAATAAACTTGTAATATTTATTATATATAATAAATAAAAGATTTTTGAAAAACTAAAAATTGGATAATAAAGTTTATCATTTGAATAACATAAAATAAATTTTGTAGAATTTATAAAGCATTTTTAGTATTTTAAATCTATTTTTAAAAATAATAATGAATATATAAGTAATAAAGGTTTTTTTTTTTAAAAAAAAAGGTTTCATATGGTAGGGATCGAACCCGAGTCAAATCCGGGTCAGGGTTTTAAATCACAAGCCCAGACCAGTTGGTCTGGACCCTGAGAACGAATAATCTAGGTCTGAATTAATTATATAGCATAACTGATTTGTTTTAATAGTTGGTTTTTAAAAAGAAGTAGCGTGTGGGAATCGAACCCGGGCCATAGGCCGGTTCGTGTCTTAAAGTGAGGAAGCCATACCAACTGATCTGCTGATCTGTTGGTGTTAGATCTTGTTCTGTTTTAATTATATATCGAGGTCTGCAAATAGATTATCCCCAAATACAATCGCATGAACCCTAGGATTTCTAATAATCAAAATTAACGAGCAATAACCCGATTATTCATGAGGTTATTGCTGTTATAGTGCCAATAAACAAAACCAAACAAAAAAAAATTAGACTTACAAACTGAAATCGAGGATGAATTGCTCGGTCAACCGTAAAGTCAAACGCGAACCAAATGGGGATTAAAGTGAGATTTTTAGAAGAAATTGAGAGTGGGGAAAGAGTTATCGGTGATTTGGGACTGAGATTGAGGGCTCAATTTATAGTGTAACATACGTGTGATCGATTTGGTAAGTTTGACCCGTGTTTTAATTATAATACGCGTATAATCTATATAATTGGTAAATTTTGATTGTTAATTGACGTGGGTACAAAGCAGAGATGGTCAGTCAACAACTTACCATATTAAAATTGAAATTATCACGCGAATTGAATGTTTATTGGATGAGATTGACGCACAGTTGACTTTCCCAAAGTCAACTGCGTGGTTAAAGAGGATACATATATATTCGCGTCTGATTGTTATACCAAAACAAGTTGTAGATCAGCTGGTAGGGCTGTGTGTGTGTGTGAACCGGTTTGGGACGCGGGTTCGAGTCCGGCCCAAACATCTATTTTTTTTACAATTATTTCCAAGGTTTCATGTTATAATATAATTATAGTATGGTTCTAGGAGTCCAAACGTGACACGAAATATTTTTTAAAAGGTACGATAATGATAAAAAAATGCGACGTTTTATTAATAAATGTCACGAACGTACAAAATAAATACGAAATGTTACACTTTTTTTTTGTAATTACTTATAGTTTGTGTTAATCTTGACTTTATGCCATTGAACCGTCGTGCCACGTGTTTCCGTCATTGGCGTGGTATGACAGTAACGACATGGGAGATGGTGGCATTGTAGTTGGAGAAACGATTGGTGCGGTGGTTGGTAACTGAGATAGGGCAGACCATGTTGTTTCTTATATCTTGTTCCATGTTTATTGTTTCTCTATGAAGAAAAGGCTTGTGTTTATAGAGAGAGAAAGTGAGATAAATATGTATGAGAAAGTGAAAGTGGAGATGAAAGTTGTTATTTACAATAATGCCACTGTGTCTTGTTTCTTTCGGTTCGTACGTTTCGTACGAATATTTTATTTGTATTTGATCTTTTGTCTTCAAAGAATTATTGTTTTCTTGAGATTATGTAAATAAATTAAAAAGAAAATTGCTCGAATAGTCTCTGTGGTTTGCTCAGATTTCATCTTTATTCCTTAACTTTTAAAAATTACAGGTATGGTCCCCAACTTTTGGTGTTTCTTAACTCGGATAGTCCTTGGAGTGGCTGTGAAATTACTAAATTACCCTTTTGATGGATCAGGTATGTAGTTTGGGTATTTGGGTATGTTGTTTCGGGTAATCAGGCCGGGTATCACCTAATTCCAGACCCGACCCAAACCCACATTTTTTTTAAACTAATCCTAAACCCGACACAATACCTGTCGGGTTACAAAAAATAGTCATTTTTTTCTCCGATTTTTATATAGCACTATGGTACTCGTTGGAAAGATAATAAAATGCTCGTTAATTTGGTGTAATTTTTTTCTTTAAAAAATATCTATTAATATATATAAAAGAATTGAACATTGCTGACGTGGCGTGTAATGGTGCCTTCAACTTCTCCATGAAACTGTCACGTGGCATCATAATTTAAAGATTTTAATGTTTTTGAATTATTTTCTTTTTTTAATTAAATTGAGTTATTTTAGGAAAAAAAGAATTTAAAAATAAATTTAAAATTTTATCTCTCATGTTTTCTCCTATAATTTTTAAACGTTTATATCTTTTATATACGGGATTTTTTAAAGAAAAAAATTACACCAAATTAACGAGCGTTTTATTATCTTTCCAACGAGTACCATAGTGCTATATAAAAAATGGAGAAAAAATCGACTATTTTTTGTGGGGTTTCGTTCATACAGGAAAATAACACACAAAGTATTCATGTTATTCATTAATCATGTTTTTTCTTTTAAACTAGGTTCTTATCTACGATGTTGAAAATCAGCCCAATCGTCATGTTATCATTGGAATTTTACTAGGTATACTTCATCAAGAGAAGCTAGGAGAAAAAATCGCGCAACACTGCAACACATGGTGTCACCTTATAGAAAGGTTATTTTTTTTATTTATTTAATTACAAGAGTAATAATTATTACCATTAGTATTAGTATTATTAGAATGGTTATATTTTTCAACTCTGGGACGCTCCCGGGAAGAATTGATAGTTGATGACGTGGTGTTCAATGGTGGTCTCAACCATCTCTTGATTATGCAACGTGGCATAATGAAATGAAATGGTTACAACTTCCAACTTAAGTGTTTGTTTAGTTGAATAGGTTAGGAATTATAAGAGTCATTAGAATGTGAGAAATTAGAGAGATGTGATGAGTTTTTGAATAGTTGCAGCTTACATAAGTGATTCTTTACATGATTACTGATTAGCTTTTAGATTAGGGAATATGAGTTATTACTGATTAGAATACTATGAACATGCAATGATTGAGAGATTTTATGGTTAGTTAATTTGAGCCATTTGCAATAGGTTATCACGTAAAATTAGATTTTTCAACCCCGGAACCCTTCCGGGGTAATCAGCTAGTCGTATATAAAAGATATTAACGTTTAAAAGTTATGGGAGGAAACACGAGAGATACAATAATAAAGGTTTAATATTTAGATTTAGTAGATTAGGTATTTAATAGATTAGGTTAAATCATATTTATTTCTTTTTTTTAATTGGTTTAAAGTTGCCACATCACATCTTATGTGGCATCTCTCAAAGAAGAGATTGCATAAGAGTATGACATGTAGGATTAATCCCTTTGCAATATATATATATATATATAGATATAGATATAGATATAGATAGATAGATATTTAATATTTATAGTTATTGGCTCAATCAACACAATAATAACTTAACACTAAGTTTAATTGTAAGACCCTAAGTCGTGAAAAGACATGCTTGACTTCCTATTCTCATTAGTTGTCCACCATCAATCGTCTCCAGCTATAACATGGCCTTCATTCATCGGAGGATTTGGATGAAGAATGTCAAATTACCAAAATGGCCTTCATCAGAGGTTTTTATTCGTCATATTGGACCTAATAAAGTGGAGGATTTTGGTCAAATTACGTATTTGGACACAAAACAAAGCCACATTCAGTTGTTTTTTTTGTTCTCAATTATTATTTATCTCCATTTTTGCAGGTGGTGGTGATGGGTAAGTTACTTGGAAAAGATGACGGAGGTGGTGTTTGCAGGTGTGTGGGTTAGTTGGAGAAGATAACGGAGGAGATATATTAGTCATTTCACCCACATACTAATGAAAAATACTAATTGTCGTTAGTCTCAGGTATGTAAAGTGTTAACTCGACAAAATACAAGGACTCAGGATGTTAGGCTTAGGTTGAATCTGTTAATTGGTGCAAACAATAGGGACGAAAACTGTTAATTAGTGCAAACCACAAGTATGTAAAGTGTTGCCAATTTTTACCATACAACCAATCAACCATGCCAAGTCTTTGAAAATTTTTAAAAATCACTTGTAAAAACAATGATCTTTATTATTTTTTATTTTTCAGTTTGTTACCCGCCTTTCTGCTATCTTGATGTAATTTGTAATGTTTTTTATATGAGACATAAAGTGAAGTTTTTAAGTAAAAAAATTATAAGTTTATTTAAAGTATTAATAATTAATTTCATGTTAAATTTATTTTGTTAATGATAAAATAATTTTATTTAATTAATAAAATATTTATCAATAATTAAGTAAGAGACAAAGAGATAATATCAACTACTTTTAATTAAAAAAATATTATCAATAACTAACTAAGAGAGAAAAAAAAATAATATCTTTAATTAAAAAATACGTATATCCATCAAAGAAATGACTTGAATTCAAAAATAGTTTTTGGACAGGATTTTCAAATAGGGTGATCTTAAAATTGGTTTAAGGGAACTGGTTTTTTTTTTTTGTCCATGTCTACTGGTATACAATATGACGGCTTGGGTTAGGTCCAAACTGGTTCGTGCCAAACCGGTTTTTTTTGAAGTGGGTCGGGTTATAAACTGATTTGGCGGACACAATTTTTTTTTTTTTGGACCTCTAAGTCAAAAAGCGCCCAAGTTTCATATATTTAGTTTGGGCTTTTTGCATTGCGTTGTCCATTACATTGTTATACGAATGAAGCGGCTTATTAGAATTCATATAATCCATATATATGAATTAACTATTTGGGCTTTTTGCACTGCGTGCCCACTTGGCCCAACTTAAACAATCGTAAGTCGTAACTCATGGAGTCTACTTTTGATTATACGGTAAGTTATGAACACCTTATATCGCTACACATGTTAAAACATATAAACCATAAATGTAAAAAAAAGAAAAAAAAAGGAAAGAAGTATCTCATTTCGACCAATAAAATATTTATTAACAGGGTCAGTTAACTAAAATTTCCCGTTTTGAAATAAATAAAACTATATTGCACAAACTACATTATATTGTTTATTTACAAGTTGTGTTTTAAACCAACACGTTTTTGTACCTTTGGCTTTTGATACCTTTGGCTCATTGGCACCGGAGGCTACCCGTTTCCTGACCAGGGTCCAGCGGGTTATTTACAGTAGTGTCTCGGCTCCGGGTGGACATGGTTATGTTTTTAGTAGATTAGGATTTGCTATCCAGAAAGGGGTGGCGGCGCAGCTTGTTGCCCGCCTGCCCGCTATCTTAATGTAATTTTCTTTGTCCTGGAATGAATTATTAAATTAGAGAGAAAAAAAAAAAACACACACACACACACGCATGTTTGAAAAATGGGTATTTATTATAAAGTTAGGATTACAATAGGGGAGTTTAACAAATTGAATTTTAAATACGCGGATCAACCGAATCGAATTATACAAGTTATGAAAATTTGAAGTTGGATTCAAAATTTTGAATACGGTATCTGTTAAAATAATACCGTGATATACAATTTTAATATCCAGATTATCTCGTTAATTTGTATTTGAATATGTTGCATAAGGATTGTGCAGGTATAATGGTCGGTTGTGTGATTTGGGCTTGTAGCGGTTTTGCTAATGGGCTTGGATAGCTAAGACTTGAAGATAATCGTTTTGTGGGCTCTTAAACGTTAATGGGCTTATTATGTTGAGGCCGTTGTTGTTGCTGTGCATTGTATAATGGCCCAATAATAAAAGAAGACCATATATACTCCTACTAACAACAATAACAAGTAGGCGTAGGGTTCTTTCAAGTATATCTCTCACAATAATAATACTCTGCTCCTTGGCTCCTCTTACATGACTATCAATTGAGGCAATTAGAGTTCATTCAACAGTGGAGATATTTACTCGTTCCACAGATCACTCGTCAATTGTATTCCACAGATTTTCCATGTCCTTGTTCCATAGATCGTTGGCTTTTTCTTTGGTTGTCTTGTCAGGTTTTTATTACTTTTCTCAGTTAAGATCTTGAGTCTAGATCATGATAATATGGTTGTTGTAGTCTCGAGTAAGATCTTGTTAAGTAATCGTTTTCTTTTGTTTATTAGTCTGGTTCGTATATGTTAGAGTTTATTTTCCCTGTATTTTTCAAAAGTCTTGTATGTTTGGGTAAACTGTTTTCTATTGATTTGGTTTTCAATAAGAGTTTCTAAGGTTTTATGTTGATCCCATATTTTTGACATGGTATCAGAGCTTAGGCTCGTGATGTTGTTTGTCATTATAAGGCTTCCGCTGTGATTGTTGAGAATTTGATCTGGTTAGATCTGGTTCTTGATGTTAAGAATCTGTTAACAGATCTGTGTTTTTTCTTGTCGTCATAATTTAAAAAAAAAATAAAAAAAAAATTGAGGATCTAGTCTTGTTAATAGATTGTGGTTCTTGATTGTTTCTATAATAGATCTTATCTGTTCGATAGATCTGTTCTAATATTGAGATTTGAGTCTTCCTGGTTTTTAGTGGTCAAGGATTTGGTCTTGTTTTTCGGTCTGTTGAAACAGGTCAGATCTGAGTTTATAGATCTTGATCTAAATTGTTCAGACTTGGTTAGTAGATCTCGTCTGACTGTGGATATTAAATTGTGACACGTTGTAACTGGATTTGATCAGTCAGGGTTCAAAATATGTTCATCTGTTGGGTTTGATTGGCGAGTATTTGTTAAAGATCTGTTATTATAGTGTTTTCACCGCAGTTCTCGTAGTCTTTGATAAGGTTTTCTTGTCAAGGTTTGACCCTGTGCCGGTAGTGGTTTCCGTTACGAATGGCTCTATGTTAGAAACTGGGACACATGTGAATCATACCAATTGGATCTGATAGTTGGTGGTCTGTTGGAATAGGCGGCTTGTCACTGGCAGATCTTGTGTTTGCTGATTTGTTCGCCTAAATTATTGGAGAACCCTAACTTGGGCAACCCTCCCGGTGAGATCCTTTCATATTACTCTTATGGTTTATGAGTTTGTGGGTCTAGGAGTCTGCTACTGGGTTAGAAGGACCGGCAATTGATTGAGTCTTAAGTGTTAGGGGTTGTGGTCTAGGTTAGGGGCTCCCAAGTTAAGGCCTGCGGTGGCACTTTGAGTGATGAACCACTGATCTGGTCTCTGGCTTGGTTTCGCCTTATTTGTCAGTTGTGATTCTTGGTTTAGGAAGTTTTGACTTATCTGTATTGAAGTTGTTTTGTTCTGAGCTTGAGTGTTTTTTGATATTATGATTGCTTACTGTTTGCGGTTGCTGATTACTTGTTGAACTCTGATTGTTATTTGAGTGAGTTGTTATTTCTTGTTGTTTGAGTAGTAAAACGTGGGAGATAATATTGATCTCAACAATAACAACAATGGTAATAATAACAATGATGTTGTTAATAATAACAATAATAGAGATGTAGTTGTTAATGAAGCTTTGATCGGTAAACTTGACATTAGTGAATTATTGTGTTTACGAGCTTCTGATTCTAGTAGTCTTACTATAATATCAATGAAATTAAAAGGTTCTGAGAACTAGGTTATTTGAATCTTATGGTTTAATTTTGTTTAATCCATGTTTCTTGAAAAAAAAAAAAAAAAACTGAAAGAGGTTTATAATCAGAGTTTTTTTTTGTTAATCAGATTAGTCTTTAAATTCTTTGCAAGGTCTTTATTTGACATAAAATTCTTTAGATGTGGGTCTGATTTTAAAAGTTGTGCGGTTTTTTGTTTTTAATCATGCGTTTTAAGTGTTCAGACTATTAGTCTAAGTTCTATAAGTCATGTGACTTGTTGGTTATCTGAAATCTTGATATCTCTTGGTTTGATTTGATTCTGTTGTTTGTTTTTGAAGTCTATATTTGGTGAGCTATTGAGAGATTTGTTTAGATGATCTGTGTTTTAACTATGTAACTTTGTTTACTAGTATTGAATCGTGTGATTCTTGTGGGTTTTACATCGTCTTTAACCGTATCTTGATGAGTTGTTTTAATTAAACTCGTATCATGATGGTATGTTTGTCTAGTATGACGTGTGTTGAAACTTATTGTTTGATTTGGCAATCTGTCTATTCAATTAGTGTATCTGTTCTTTTGTGGTCTCTGGCATTGGCACTAGATCTAGGATTTTTTTTAATAGAAATCTACAATTTGTAGTTTTTTTTTTGGTAATCCGTTAGATCATGTTAGTGTTATTGTTTGTTGTCGTGTTGATGACTTGAACCGTAGAGATTAAAGAAGTTGTAAACAGTTCTGTTTGGTTTCTGTTTATGTTCTAAAGATTTAGTCTTGTTATTGTTGCAGCCGTATATGTGATCTTCTTGTGTGAAAGATTGTATTCTGATATTGAAATCATGTGATTTTATATGCCTTCGGATTCTGTTTAGGCTGTAACATTGTTTACTGATATAGAATTATGTGATTCTAGTTTCTTAATATCAGTTTTAACCGTATCGTGATTAAACGTGTATCATGATAGTTGTGGTTGACATGTATGTCATGTGTTGAATATTGTCTGGTTTGTCGAACTATGTGGTTCGCATAGTTTTTAACCAGTTCTGTTTGTCAAGATTACATTTTTTTAATGTGACAGTCTTGTATTTTTTTTTCTCGTGTGAGAATTTTTCTGATTGAAAAATCGTGTGATTTTATGTTCAATCATGTTATGTTTGGCTGTGTCAGACAATGTTTAGGCCGTATTTGTGTTTGCATGTTGTGAATCATGTAATTCTTGTTTTT
The DNA here is from genome assembly GCA_030844895.1 of Ambrosia x helenae. Classification (NCBI taxonomy): domain Eukaryota; kingdom Viridiplantae; phylum Streptophyta; class Magnoliopsida; order Asterales; family Asteraceae; genus Ambrosia; species Ambrosia x helenae. The sequence goes on along the minus strand of CM061227.1, from coordinate 29,396,949 downwards.
TAGTATAGGTTTTAACCAAATCTTGATGGTTTTGTGTGGCCTATAAAAGTCTTTTGTCTGGTTAATCGGATCATGAGTTCGATAGTTTTCTAGCAAGTTGTAATGTCAAGATTGTTCTTGAGTTTGTGTGATTCATGTTGAGTAGAAAAAAAGTTGTTCCATGACAAATCAAAATCTTTACTTTACATGTTAGGAAAGGTATAAGTTTTGATCAAATCAATGAACGCTTTTTCTTAACAAGTTTGTTGTCAACATGAACACAATTTGTCTTGTATGTTATGATTTCTAATCGTGTGATTGGTTGTTAATCGTAACATGTTTTGCTGTCTTTAGATCTGTTATATGCATTCTTGACCTGTTTATTGCTAAGTTCTGTCATTTAACTGTATTAATTCTGAATATGTTTTCAGTTCATGATTTGTTCGAAGTATGTTTGGTCTTCAAGTTGGTGATCGTTATTGAAAATCGTTTGATATATGTCTGAGATCTGTTTAAGCTGGCTTCTTTCTAAGTTGTCGTTAATTGTTGGTTGTTAAGAAGAATGTTTTTTTTTGTAACTATTTTACTAATTTTTATATAAATAATAAGTTGGTCATATGTTGTTGTAAAGATGAATTTTCAGAAATTGAGTTCAAATCCAAGTTTTAAGGGGTCTAAGAGTTCGTACGCATTTCATAGATGATATTGAACTCACTAAATTGATAAAAAGATTTATTTGTCACTTAACAGTCTTGATAGTTCATATTCTGTATGTATTTTTTATAAGTCAGTCTTCGCTCTCTCAAGTTTTTGAGAATCGTCTTTCAAGATTTGTTGTTTATTGATTCTATTTTTTAAATCTCTCGCTTGTTTAGATTTTTTTTATCTAACATAGATTGTGTATCTTGTGAAGCGTTTGAGAGATTGTAAGTTGGTCATCTAGTTGATGATATGTAGTAATTGAGAGTTGTTGATTCGTTTAGACTTGATTTTGTTGTTCCTATTTTGTTCACGATTTAAGTATTTTTTTACTGGTATATGCATAATCATGATTGGGTAAATGTTTTGTATTTCCTGAAACCTCGTAAGAAACTTGGAAAAACAAAAAGGGCAGCCTATAGTTTTTTCACAATGTTCAGCTAAAAACTGAATGTCGTATCGTATATGCTGCTACATGTGAAAATTGTTGACAACATAACCAACTTGTATTAAAATGGCAGACTAGCATTTCAGTTCCTATTGCAAGTTTTTACCATAACATCTATTTTGTGATGATTAGATTTATAATGCACTAGTTGTTCATGAACATGTGCGTAGTATAGTTTGTGGTTATTGATAGATCTTAATAATCTTGTCAATTGAGATAGTCGTCTTAGTTGCTGCTGCTGCTATTTTCTTTGACAAAATCAAACGTATTGAGCTGCATTTATTTTTCTTAAGAAGTCATACTCTCAGATATATGGTTTTCTCTAACATCTCTTTCCAAAATTTTTCTCTGTATTTGTAAGATCTAGGTTAAGATCTGTGTTGTCAGATTGCTTGTTTACCAGATTTAGAACTTGTTTTGGTAATGTACAGTTCATCTGTGATGGTCTTATTAGGAGTTTTAGAGAGTTGTTAAGAAGGTTGTTGTTTGAACAAGTTGTTTGTTGAGTCCTTTTCTGTATAAAGTTCTTGATAAGGGCAATAAAGTTTGTATAAGATTTGATTTTAAGAGGTTTGATTTCGAAAGATTTTGAAAAAAAAAAAAAAAAAAACTTCTAAAGTTCTGGAAAACTGTTGACTAATATAATGATCTAAGGGCTTGTTGTTGGTCAACTTGGAGTTGTGTGAAAGTCTCTTAGTATGTTTGATCCGTTTGGATATTAAAATTGTGGGGGGGGGGGGGGTGTTAAAATAATACCGTGATATACAATTTTAATATCCAGATTATCTCGTTAATTTGTATTTGAATATGTTGCATAAGGATTGTGCAGGTATAATGGTCGGTTGTGTGATTTGGGCTTGTAGCGGTTTTGCTAATGGGCTTGGATAGCTAAGACTTGAAGATAATCGTTTTGTGGGCTCTTAAACGTTAATGGGCTTATTATGTTGAGGCCGTTGTTGTTGCTGTGCATTGTATAATGGCCCAATAATAAAAGAAGACCATATATACTCCTACTAACAACAATAACAAGTAGGCGTAGGGTTCTTTCAAGTATATCTCTCACAATAATAATACTCTGCTCCTTGGCTCCTCTTACATGACTATCAATTGAGGCAATTAGAGTTCATTCAACAGTGGAGATATTTACTCGTTCCACAGATCACTCGTCAATTGTATTCCACAGATTTTCCATGTCCTTGTTCCATAGATCGTTGGCTTTTTCTTTGGTTGTCTTGTCAGGTTTTTATTACTTTTCTCAGTTAAGATCTTGAGTCTAGATCATGATAATATGGTTGTTGTAGTCTCGAGTAAGATCTTGTTAAGTAATCGTTTTCTTTTGTTTATTAGTCTGGTTCGTATATGTTAGAGTTTATTTTCCCTGTATTTTTCAAAAGTCTTGTATGTTTGGGTAAACTGTTTTCTATTGATTTGGTTTTCAATAAGAGTTTCTAAGGTTTTATGTTGATCCCATATTTTTGACAGTATCAAATTTAGAAGACTAAATTGAATTAAAATTCATTAAAACTCGAATCAAACAAAGTAACAATCTGAATGAACTTGAAATCGAAATGTTAGTTCATCAGGTGGCAATGACTCAAATGTTTGACATTTAGTAAATTTTGATTATTTGTTTAACCGGATGATCATCAGGATTGGATATTACATGTTAGAAGACCGATATGTTACAGCTTAAAATTCGTAGAAGCCCTTTTGTGTGTGTGTTTTTACACACATATTTATGTGTATATAAAAAGTAAAAACATAATGCATAATTTGAATTTGAACAACTGAATTCGAGTTTTCTAAAACTAAATTCAAATATGAAATTATTATAATTGATTTCGAGTGTCTCGTTTCCGATTCAAATACCGAACACCCTGTAGGTAACAATTATGATTATTATTTAAAAAATGGGTTGATTTGGGCAAACATAAATTCTGTATTGATTTATTTGTCTCCACCACCATCGCAATCGCAATCGCCACCGTCACCGTCACCCGACACCACCTCATAGTCGTTTTCGTCATTGTAACCGTGGCACTAGCCACCAAAAAAATAGCCAGTGAACCTATATTAATAATTCTTTCAAAACGACTAGTTAAGTAATAATTTCTTTTGATCAATTTCACGATTTTAATTCATTTTGTATCTGTCTCAATAAGTAAAGTGAAAGTTATCAAAAAAAGATAACAAAATGTTAAATCTTAAACTTATTAATAATACTAGTGGGGAGCCCGCGCGTTGCGGCGGGATCAACCGGTTAAGTGAGATGCAAAGTGACGTCTCTAAACAATTTGGACAATACTGCCACCTTTCCGACAAACAAATATATAAATAAATTGTGTTACAAGTTCAATTAAGTTTCTATAAAAGAAACAATATATATGCAAAGGGAATGGTGAATGAATAACTTCTTAGAAGTAGTTAGACCCGCCGCGCGTTGCGGCGGCGAGACATACAGTAACTCGAATTTATATCGTTAAATAAAACATATCATATTCGACCAAGTCGCTTACAATAAAATTTACATCATAACATAAACCAACTAACAATGTACATAAAAATTAGCACGGAAACGATTCATTTCTACATATACAGGTACAAACCTCACATTGACATAACACTTTTAAAGTATACCATAAAAATGATTTGCTAATTAGTATTAGTTAAAAGTTTGGTTTGAACAATTTGGTGCCATTTGGGATAAAGCTTTCTCAATACTCAGCAAATAGAGGACTGTTCTTTACTATTTTACTATTTGTTTATTTATTGAAAAGTTGAAGCCATATTTTGGGTTTATCAACTTCATATTGTGTAACAATAATAAATTTTAAAAACCAGAAAGGCATTGTAACATTGCTAGCAACCCAAGCACCTCTTCTCTCTCTAAAACAATAAACATAATGCTTGCCCCTTGTTTTTCAATACATTCCCCACCTGTTCACACACCACTGACTCACATAGTCATAAACATTGAATCTCTCCCCGACTCCCTCTTTTTTTCTCTTTAGTTCACCTTCTTCTCTATCTCTTTCGTGACGGTCCTCCATCCAACACCGGACCACAGGGACGACACCGCCCTGTATGTGAGAGATGCTTAGTTACGGCCACATTCGTAGCGATCGACCCACGGCCACCGTATCATCCCCAGGTCAGGTCACCACACCATCATCACTGTCGGAGTGCTAGAGACCAGACCAAAGACACCACCATCACCGTTATAATAGCACTCTCCACTTCAACCAATGGTACCTGGTGACAACCACAACGACCGTCTCAGGCGACCGCCGCCACCATATGTCAGACCACCAACACAACACCATCTCCGACAACCTCCTGGTTGTTTCAGTGTTATGTTTAAATTCTTCGACACACGATGTTAACGGCCTGAACTCATGGCATCTTCGGTAATGGCGCTTTTGGCGGCGTAGGCACATGAACAATTTGGAACATCGACAGGAAAGCAGAGAAGTATAACATGGTAAAAAAAAACACACGGCAACGAATTACCTACGTTGATAGAGCAACCCAATTTTCAAAGACTTTTCTTCTTCCGCTTCGCCTGAGAACAAAACTGTTGCTAGAATCAAAGAACTTATGTGGAATCAATGTAGCATAAAAGCGAAGGAAAACAGTAATTGCGAGAATAATCTTGTGAAGATACAACTAAATCTCACCGTTACGTTGTAGTTAAATATTCGTCTGGGTTTCTCTGAAGAGAGAGTGATGACAGTTGGTGGTGGAGAGAATCAAAACGAAGACGTGTACGATATAATGAAAGACGCCAAATCAACTATGGTCGGCACCGACGTTTTTTTTAGTATATATAGATAACTTGGGGATTTGAAAGGATTTGTGTATTGAAATTGTATTATTTTAGACATTCAATTACAATGGAGGTTTCACTAATAGAGATGAAGAGAGGAGGAGGCAAGTTGGGATTGTACAATTGCTATAAAAGGTGGTACATAAGGGCATAATAGGAAGAAAATGGTAAAAGTTATGGATTTATGCTTGTGCCTCTTGATATGTCATCTTAAAATGATTGTGAAATTACTATCCTAGCCATCTCTCCTCCTTAATAAGGTAACATAGATAAGTTGTGTCCTTTCTCTCTCTTATCTATCTATATCTATAGTACCTTATTAAGGAGGAAGCATGTCCATGAAAGTAATTTTCTCTCAATTTTAAGATGACATATGAAAAGTCTCTTTACAAATCTCTATATTTTTGTCATTTCCTACCCTTTTTGCCCCTCATGTATAACATATTATGCAAGTTGTATATGTGTGTAATACACACTTTATATGTCCCTCAAGATGTAACCTAAATTCATAACACCCAATAAAACTCATTTCCTAACTCTTGAATACTCATTTATAGTCATTGCTTTCTTGTCTTCTACACTTGTTTGACTTTTCAAGAAACTCATCTTACTAATATCATTACTTGACATGTCTAGGTTACTCATGATGCAAACCATGACAAATTTCATAGATTTCGCATACAGAAAGAAACGCCATTTAACCAATTCGAGGTATTTTTCATTGCTCGATTTGTTTTACTGTCGATTTATAATTTTTATCCTTTTACATTGTTAATAATATACCTATAGTTGTTGGAAACATACACGTACTTATATTCATCAAATATTTATGGTGTACAGGATGGGGTTGCTAAAGAATTGGTGTGCCTATTCAATTTCAACACTTCTTGTATGGCCAAAGAGGCAGAACCACATACATCGTCCTAATCAACCTTCAACAGCTTTGTAGGAAACCCAATCGGAATTTTTTTTCTTTAATTGCTAATATCTTTTATAAATGTTAATGTGTTTGATCTATAGAGTTGAGATCAATATTTATCATGTTGCTATTGGTTTTATTAACAAGCTGAACTCAAAACTGTTATTGGAACTGCAGGTTGGGTAATTGAGGGAAGTTTCCAATAAGAATCATAACGCTAAACTGAAAATGTTCTTGGAGATCGAGATTGGATCGGTAATATCTTCCCGTCGTTTTATTTCACTGCTGCTTTAATACAGTTTGTTTGGTTGAAACAGGCCGATTCAGGATTTGGTTGCCTTGCATACAATTTGTTTTTGGTCCAAATTTTACCTTTATATAGTGTCCAATATAGCATATTCGATTATTAGGAAGTTATATACATTGTAAATAGAATTTGAGTGCCTTACAATGAGTTTGATAAATATTATGTCCAAAGATGTACACCATTGTAATTTTGTATTGTGTACAAATATTTAAGCATAATTTACAATACACTTAAAGCCAATTTAGTGGGATTAAAGTTGGACATTCATCAAACTTTTAAGACACTTTAAGGCCATCTTAGTCAATTCAATTCATACTAACCTTTCATCTTCCTTGGTTCATCATAATGAATACAATATTAACTACACAAATGGTGATTAGTTCACATTTCAATCATCATTCGCATAACATTGTTTTAAAGAACAAATTCACTTTAACCAAAATTTTAATTCGAAAATTCGAAATTGTCTCTTCGAGTTCCATAACTCCATCTTCTTGAAACTATAAGTTCCTCCATACCCATCACACCCAGATGTTCGCATCTTGCTGGTTCTTCTCTTCGATTGGCAATCTGTTGATGCTGTTAAGGTTGTATTTCTATTTTATTGTTTTTATAGTTATATGTTCTTGATTTTTCTTGTTGTGTTTATTTGCTTTTATAATACAAATTCAGTGCTATTTTCAGGTGAGTGGTCTAAATAATTCGCCTGGACCGAGTAAGAGGAGTTCCAATTGGAAGCAAGCTTTGTTGTTGTAGAAAAAAAATGCTAAACTTTTAGCAAACACATGAATTGATATGTTTTTTTGCTATTAATTATTTTTTTTTGTTGGTTATTGATCTATGCTATGTCTGGCTAAGACTATAAAAATGTTTAAATCTTCAATCATGAGGATTGGTTCGCCCATTTAGTTGTGTTATATAACTACAACTAACAAATTTGATTAATGATTTATTAACATATTTCCTGTTTTGTTTGATTAGTAACATCAATCTTTTAGTCTTAACTTAGACTAGAAATTGAACTTTTAATCGGTTATTCATGCATGTTATGCTTTTTAAAATAACTGTATCAAAGGATACAATCATTTAGGTGTGTTGTATAATTAGAGTCTACAACTTTCATTAATGATTTTTGAACTCATTTCCTGTATTGATTAATAACATGAATCTTAAATTGAGCTTTTAATGAGTTATTCATCTATGTTATGTTTTTTTTAAAATAAGTATTGAAACATAGGGAAATTCATTCTCATTTAGAAGTGAGAATTTGATTAGAAGCATGGTTAGTTTGCTACATGGTTCTAAGTGTTTTGCACACACACCGGATCCTCGTCGCAATGACAGTCAGGGACGACCATTAAAACGGAAGGGGTTGGACACAATATTGCGTATAAAAATTTAGGCCGATGACACGTAAACTTACACTATTGAGCAAAGAAAACGAGAGTGGGGCGGGGCACCCTCAATCGACCACTAACCTCCACTCCTAATTTCAAACTTATTTAAACATGGAATTCAATTCTGAATTGATTAAAAAACTTATAATTTGAATGGTGGACATAATGATTTAGAGTATTTATAGTTTACCAACACATGTATATGCATTCCACATAGTTTTAGCATATTTTTAAGGTTCAGTTAGGGTACATAAATCCTCATGGACACGATACACGAGAGAATTGATAAAACTAAATATAGAATATCATATTTTATATTATCGCTCCCGCGGCAACGCGCGGGCTTCCTACTAGTATTATCTTATTAAGGAGGAGTGATACCCATTTTCTCAACTGTTAATTCTTTTAGTTTCTCAAAATAATTTAAATTGTTAAATATTTGCACTTAGTGTTTTATGTATTCACTTATTTGCACACAAAAAAATGTGTTTGTAGGGTGGGGCTGAGGTGTAGTGCATCGGCTTTCAATCAATTCCAAATCAAGGAATTACTACTTTAGGAGGTAAAGTTAATTTATCACTTAAATAAATTTATTATTCATTTGAATTTTGTAATTTTTACTCCATTTCATAATTAGTTGTGTTGCATTTGGCTGAACCAAAACTAATTATATACCCTCTCAAATGATGTTATACCCTCTCAAATGATGTTGTTAGATTCGTCGTCTGTAAACATGTCTTTAGCCTCAAAAACGCTGGTCAGGATGGGGGCAACACTTCATTGTTAATTACTCAATATGAACTAATTCCGATATTTATTCTTGGTTATATATTACACTTGGCTGGCACATACATTATACGTCATACGAGTATACAGGGATATGCGACTCAATAGTTCCGCTCAAGATATGTGAAGGTTTTTATCGCCAGCCCTTGCTCTCTTTTCAATTCATTTTTGTTCGAATTATTGCCTTATGTTGTTCTGCGATTTATTCTTTCTTCTTATTGTATTATCATTTGTTGGCTTAAATCATTTATAATTTTGGTTTGCAATGTTGTTGTGCATAGAGGCTAGAGCAGCACCTCGTGTACCGGAAGCTCTCGCCTTGGCTTTTGCGACATAAATGGCCTGGAATGCTTTTTCAAAACCAAGGTCGTGCAGGTTAAATTGGGATTGATTACAACTAATGTGCAGCCTTTCTTGTGTTCTCTTATTTTTGGATTACATTTTTTTATATTCTCATATTGGGATTGAATCTTACATGCAACAAAGAGAATAAGTCGTAAAGAGAAGGAAATTTGCAGTGGCTCCTCGTATCTGGGCCAGTCAGCAAATGCAGCACCCGTCACCCGAGCCATTGTTGTCATCATTTATCTTGCCAATTGGTGATTATTTAGGGATTACTCAATCCAGCTGAATCAGTTGCTATACCAAAAAGCGCAGATGAAAAAGCATATGAAAGGTATGATTGTTGATATTTCTTCCTATTGTTATATAAATATGTGCTTGCCTTGTAGATTGAAAAATAAGTCTTGTTACATTACTTTATTCTTATAAAGCCAATACCTCTATTAAAATGGGATAGTTTTGAAGTCAAGAAACAAAAACATGTTAAGAGAAATGGGTGTTTGTCAGATGCCTTCTCTATAATGGTTGCTTTTGATTTTTTTTTCCTTAATCCTAACTAACATATCAATGAACCATGTGAGTGTGTTGTCTGTTGTGATTATTTGGAATATTTTACATCTCTATAGCCTCACATCATGATCTTGGTTTAAAATATGTTAGCCACTCTGAGCATTTAGGCCCCAAAAGCTGAGGCCCGAGGTACACACATCATGGAAGTGGGCTTTGCTCTATATACAGCTAAATAAGCTTTATTTACAGCCGGAAGCTGTGTTTCCCTAATCTGTTTTATATATCAACCAATTCTTTTTTTTTTAAATCCGATTCATTTGGTAGTTTTTACATATCACTCATTCACTCTCTTACAAACCTTAACTATGATCTAGAAGTACATGAGGCGCCGCTTCAAGGCCCTTCATAGTTAGACACACTATTTTTTTTTTATGAATGATGTTAAAGGTAAACTGTTTTGGGTCAGCCTAGCCCTTCCTGTTTGGACTGGTACCCAAAAGTTTACATTCCAATTAATCCTGTTGCCACTTTCCTGCTCATTTTTTACCTTAAATCTTGATCTATCCTCTTTGCTTGTCTATATTGTGCAGAAATACTACTACAAGCAAGACCAAGGAAGCTAAGACTCCTAAAAGTTCAAAGGTTTAGAAACAGATTCATGGCTTAATGAAGGAAGAAAGGTTGTAACACAACACGTTGGTGAGTTTCTTAATACTATAAGAAAAGATTTAGATGTGGTTTAAAAAGAATCATTGTCGAAAAAAAGGATGAAAATCAGTTTGCACGTTATATAATTTTTTATGCTAATTTTGATTAGAAAAATATTGGAATAAGGTTTTGTTCACTTTACAATATTAGTTGGGCTATGCTGGTACCCATTGTAAGGTGTTAAGAGTTTTATAGTGTAAAGGAATTATAGATTTTGCTTTGAGAATAGTAAAAAGTCGGTTTGCAAAGCAAAGCTTGATGCTAAGGCCGGTGATCTCGAGGTAATGCAATTACTGAGTTGGGAAAAATATTTGACCAAAAAAGTCAGATTTTGACTTTCTTTATAACTTTAGAGAGTGATCAGAAATACTTTCAACCGAAAAAGAAAGTAGATCTAATATGCTTGCACTAACCATGAGATATACCAAGTAAAAAAGGATTATGAATTTGGATGCTATTTGTAATCAGAAAAGGTCTCTTTGACCTAATAAGTCAATGATAATTGGATTTTTGGTAAAGAAAAGGAAACGATTGATTTTATGATGTAAATCAAGTCAAGGTTTGGCCTGTATACATTTTCAACTAAGTGCTCAGGAAATCAAAAGAAAGTATTGTACATTTAGGTGTCATTGGTAGGGTTTTTGCCCGAGTTGACCAAAGTTTTGGTCAAACTGATTGAAGGTGGAGTGGAAAGGCATCGCATTAGCGTGAAAAAACAAAGAGAAGAAGCAACTATACTTCATAAGCAGACAATGACATACACATTCTCTCATCAGGTAAACTCAAGTACCATGTCCTTATCCATTGACAGTTGACTTTCTTCTATGTTCCAAGCCCTTAAATTGGTAATAACATATTTAAAAAAATTATATCAAATCCAGTTTTTAGATACCTTTTATGACAGTTTTTATCTGTATACCAAGAGAGCACCCGTGACAACACATGTGATTATCGGTAAACCTGATATTGTTAACAAACCTGATATTGTTAACTCCCTTCCAATGAAAAAATGAACTGTTGGTGTGGTCCGAGCGCATTGGTCCCATCGAGCAAGGAGGAATTGGAATCGGGTCACTTAACGATGCCAATCTTGCTATGTTAGCAAAGTGGTGGTGGAGGTTCAAGACGGAACAACACGCCTTATGGAGAAAAGTTATTTGGGCGATTCATAGCGGGTCTAGGCAATGGTCGTATATCCCGCGAATGCTATCTAACCCGGGGCCATGGAAGCAGATTATTAATATAAGAAGTGACTTGGTTCGATTGGAAGTGGAGCTGGAGAAGCTCATAGTAGGAATTCGGGGGCGACAGGCGAAGTATTCTGTTTTGGCAAGACACATGGGCTGCTGCAGAACCTTTATGCGGATTGTTTCCTAGATTGTTCGCGCTGGAAAGAGGTAAAAGATGTGTGGTCGCTGATCGGGTTGAGTACAGGCCAGCGGGTTCGGAATTTTCTTGGGCGTGGACTCGATGGAACATGGAGCAGGAAGAATCGGCTGAACTACAGGTCTTGGTTGCCTTGCTAATAGGTGCTGATGGTTCGCAAGGTAGGGACAGATGGAAATGGAGCCAGGAAGCATCGGGTTTATTTTCGGTTGGAAGTTTAAAGAATATAATGACCAAGTACCATTAGCAACCTCTTATTTCCACCTTCGAATGGAATAGTTGGGTGCCCAAAAAAGTCTTTTGTAGCATGGAAGGCTGTTATTCATCGACTACCAACTGCGGATGCGCTTTCAAGACGCAATATTGTAGTGGCCAACTCAACATGTCGATTGTGTGGGGATATGGACGAATCAGCTGAACATGTGTTTGTATCCTGCCATTTTGCATAGACGATCTGGCAAATAGTTTCACAATGCTGTCGCCTCCAACCAATATTTGCATTCCAGGTGAGGGATTTATTGGAGATTCATAAACACTCTGGCCGAACGAAGACAAGAAAGAAGATAATTCATGCTATTATTTTAACTATTATGTGGAATATATGGAGGAATCGAAACGATGTGGTATTCAATGATAAACAACCAACGGTGTCAAAGGTTTTTGAGGAAGCGCGAACATTGAGCTACTTATGGGTAAGGTATAAATCGAGGAAGATTAGCTTGACATGGGACGACTGGAAAAGCTTTAATGTAGCAAGGATAGCATAACTACTTGTAATACCCGTGTATGCGATGTAAGCGTATGTAATTCCAGCATCTAGCTGGTTCAATGGTAATGAAATAAGTTTTGTTGGTCGTTCAAAAAAATGGATCCTTGTTTGATGAAGCGGATCATATGCTGGCAGATGTGATCTTATGGATATTTTTAATTATTCATGTTAATATTTTTGTAAGGTAACTATGTATTTTATTCCATTTGCTTGTTTGGTTGTCTATCGATCAAAGTTTCATATGGATTTCTTAACCTTATATCGAATTTCTACTAAAACCTTTGTCAAATGATAGATTAGCACCACTTTGTCCTGTGTTGAATCAATTAAAAGTGACTGGAACCATTACCAAGTAATGGATTAGTTCATGTGATTAACTAAATTTAGCAAATAAAAATTGGCAACAGTTCGCATTCGATAGATATATTAAGGTGTAGAAAATTTTCAACAATTTAAATTGTGAAAAAAAAGAACCCACCCGCAGCAACGCGCGGGCATTCACACTAGTATAAGAATTAAAAGTTCATTATATCGACAACAAGGTTGGTGTGCCTCTGGGATTAGAAGTAGGTAAGCAAAATATTTTATATCACTCACACACATTTGTGTGTGTGTGATGTTAACAATTGGACTCGCCAACCTTTAGATGACATCGTTGAGGAGCATTCACATTTGGTTAATTTTAATGGTTGGTATGATTCCATTTATTAGTTCACACTGTTTACAAGACAATACTAATTTTTTTTCTATTATTTTTAGAAATATCAAAATGGAGTAGTTCTTGAAACATAGTCATTACAAACTATAGTCATTTTTTTTCAATAATAAAAACCAAGTTACATTTAAATACTAGATAAGTGAGCAACAAGCTGTAACGTTGTCCCTTGAATCTACTATCCCGCTCATGTAGTTGTTGTGCTTAGTACTTTAGGATTTGAGCTTTACATTTACTTTGTTTTGGGTTAAAGTTTTGGTTTATATAACTATTTTTTTTAAACGGGGGATCGAAACCGTATATACCAAAAAAATTCCATACAAAAACTATATACTCGAAACTTCTGAGCGAAAATTCGGGAGGTCGGCCGCCCCTCCCCGCCCCTTTAATGCTCCGCCCTGGTTAGCAACACGACAATGCTCTTTTTACTTGTTCTTAGCATACCTAAAACCGGTTTTTGCAAAAACCAATAGACATATATAACCCTCCACTAACCTTTGTTTGGTTTAATCAGTTGTTTACGGGTTAAATAGGTCATGGGTCTAGTTATTTGTTTTATACATGGAATAAGCAAACTTCAAGTGTCACGTTTGGATGGCGGGACATTTGAAGAGTTAGCATTTATTAATCTATATTATATTATACTAGTGGGCAACCCGTGCGTTGCTGCGGGACGATTAAGATAAATATATTTTTTTGAACAATGCACAAACGTAGCCATGTTAGCCCACCAAGTTATGGGAAAAGTGTAAAAATATATTGTCTTCCATCCATTGTCTTTGAATGCAAAACGATGTATATAAATTTGTCTTTGAATGCAAAACGATGGTTTCTATACGATTAGTTAAACTTTTACATTATCAATTTATCTGTTGTGAATATTTGATTATTCATTTATAAATTTTAAAATCTGTAAAATTCTTTGTATCTCAATATTATATTTAGTATTATAATATGAGAACTTCTAATTTGTGAAAGTACCTAATCTAAAATAATAATATGCAACTCTTGACGACTAATTTTATTCGTTATGTAAATATAAAAAAAAGAATAAAATAAATAACAATGTAATGAAAACTTTCTCATGTATGACGGGTATAGCATTCAATAGTAACTTAAAGGTAGGAGACGGTTTCAAAAACACAAGTTGGGATGCATTGGATTAGTATTTTGTACTATTGCCATAAAATGTTGTACACAAGGGGCATAAAAGGAAGAAAAGTGGTAAAGTTTAGAGAATTACACTTGTAACTTTTAAGTTGTCATCTTAACTTTGACATTTTGGACCTTTTTACCCATGGCTCCCCTTTATAATGTATAAAAATGCTCGCGCGTTGCCGCGGGTGTTTATGTTTTTGCCCTGCTCGTTGCGCTACAAGTTTCGCTTATGTTATTTATAAAATTTATGTGCTAATTCAACAATATATCAATTTTCAAAGGACAATTTATTATCTGACCACCAAATGCAAATTGGTATATATTTCCCTCATCGGTTTGAGAGAGTGGTAAACTGTAATTTTCAAGCTCAATAAATGATTTTGGTGCTTCTATACTCATATACGATAGCATCTTGTATCTTGATCACCTAAAGAAATGAAAAACCTTTGTCATCATACCAAAACAAAAATAAAGTAAAGAATAAACAAATCTTTTGCAACAATATTATCTATAAGATAAAGATTAAAGCATATAGAGAGAACATGCAAAATATAGGTATTGACCGAGTGAAATGTTATGTGAACACTAATACATGTGAACTGTGGTTCATTACCTTGACACGGTCCATACAAACCAATCAGTTGTAGAATAAGTACCTAGCAAGTAGCTTCCCTTAATGGCGTCATACATGCATAATAATAATAATAATAATAATAATAATAATAATAATAATAATAATATAATAGAGATGACTTGCATTAGTCATTTGTACAATTGTAATCAAATGTTGCACATAGGGGCATAAAGGGAAGAATTTAGCAAAAATATAGTTGTTTACCTTGTGACCTTTTGTATGCCATCTTAAAATGATGGTAAAATTACCTTTTTACCCATCTCTCCTCCTTAATAAGGTAGTAGAGATTATATTACTAGATTATACTCCGGGAGCGTCCCGGGTTGATAAATTTAATATGATACATCAATTTTATATATGAAATAGACTGATGTATAACTCTAATATTAATATCTAACCTAAAACAAATTAACAATGTACAACTCCAATACTAACACCTAACCTAAAAGAATGTAGAATTTTAATGTAACTCTAATATTAACACTTATCCTAAAGACTAAACAAATATACAACTCTAACATACTAATATTGATACCTAACTTAAAACAACGTATAACTCTATTAACCTATTCAGCTCTGGTTGAAAAAAAAATCATTTTTACTGATTTAAACATAATTAGTGACTTGTCTATACATGATTAATGATTTACCTGAACACTTTGTGTTTTTTTCCTGTATGAACAAAACCCCACAAATTTTTTTTTCGTTTTTTATATAACACTATGGTACTCGTTTAAAAGATAATAAAATGCTCATTAATTTGGTGTAATTTTTTTTCTTTAAAAAATCTCGTATATTAAAGATATTAACGTTAAAAAAATATAGGGGGAAACATGAGGGTGAAAAATCCAATTTTGCTTTTAAATTATTTTTTTCCTAAAATATCTCAATGCCACATAGGATGACACATGGCACACTCAAGGAAGAGAATGCCTCTTTGAGTGCCATGTCATTAAAATGGCTTTGGTTTATTATATGTATAGATATTATATTATATTATATATATTATATTATATTATATTATATTATTATTAGTTATTTAAGCAAACTTCTATATCTATATCTATACTACATTATAAAGGAAAAGGCATGAACAAATATGTTCAAATTGTCCAAAGTTAAAGGGCATACCAAGGGTTTCTTTACAATTTTCTAATTTTTAGCAATTGTCTTCCCTAAATGCCATAGAAGATAATCAACTTTTATATGAAAATGGAACTCACCCAAACTAAATAAACACACCGGATTTTAAACAAATTTCATATAATGGCGATCAACGATAACAATTTATGTTACCACAATGAATAATCTTATCTTAGCTAAACTTGTATGAGTTTTTAAAACTTTAAAATATAGTGACTGAAGTCTTCCTAGAGTTAAAGTTAAGCTAACCATAGCACCTTTTTTTATATCATTCAACGCAATTATTTTTGTTTTCAATTTTAATCCGTATAATTACATGAAATTAGGCTCCATAGCTTTTATTAGTTGATTAATTTTTAGGCGTTGATTGATTACATGAAACACTTAAGGGGGATTCCAGACGAGCCAAGTGATCAACATATGCCTTCATTTTTAGCACTTGAGTGCTACCTGGCATTTCAAGAACATACAACTTGTTCTCCGCCTTGAGAACAATTTTCAAGTTCGGTGCCAGTCCATGAAGTTGGAGTGGTTCAGTTTGTCCTTCTCTAAGATGGACTTGAGAGAGAATTAGGAGGCGAAATTGTTTTCAGTTGACATCTACAAAGTTCAAGATTAACTTATTAGTATTTTATGTTTTAAATGTCCTAATTTATCTTATGACCCAAAAGCAAAATTAATTAGGATGAGACCCCGATTCATCAATACACAATGAATTGGCTTAGCACTATCCACTGGTATGATTAAGTAGGTAAAGAATGATTGTTAATTGTGTCCATTACACAACTCTTCATTTGGGGTTATCGCTTAAAAGCGATGTATGTTTAACCCCAACTATGCCCACTTGATAAACAAGCGATGCTTGGTCCTATACTGTTAACTGTAACACCGGCCTATGTTACACAGGAAACGCGATGGTTACCTTCTTTCACGATCAACGCCCAGATGCAGGGTTCAGCACTAACATTTGGGTTCGATTTAGAATGAAGTGTTAACTCGTTAAGGGTGGCATAAAACATCAATTTAAGATTGGGATTTATTTTAATATTTACCATAAGTATTTTGAATAACTCGTAGCAGGGCCGGCTCAACCCTTTAGGGGGCCTAAAGCGAATTATCAATTTGGGGCCCTTTTTCCGAAAGCATAAAATATTTTTTTAGTTCTTGTATAGTCCGTGTTGCGATACGTTGTGTCTAACGAGCCAAATCAAATCATAATTAAATGGAGGATATTTGTAATTGTCACTTTCTTATCATCTGTTCCTCTACTTCCTGGAATTACACAGCCCAATTTAGTATTTCAAAATAAAAAATGGTGGCCCTATAGATTTGGGGGCCCAAAGCCCTAGCATCATTTCACTTGGGCTTCAGCCGGCCCTGACTCGTAGCATGATGAGAGTCATACAATAGTTTATAAAATCCAATTTTATATAATTCGTGATAATTGAAACTCCTTTCAATAATTGACACGGTATAGTTTTAAATACCCTATTTAAACTATGTTGGTCATTTTATCGCGAATGAACTTGTTTTAATATTAATAAAACTCTTTTATTAAATGTGCTTTTCAGTTTTATAAAACTTGTTTTAATAAAACTATTGCCATGATTGTGTAAATTTTATTTATTTTGGGTTATCTAGATTATTTACAATAAAAAAACACAATCACAAAACATAATAATAAAATTAAACGAATCGAGCCCCTAATAGGTCACTCGTTTCGTTTTAGCCAGAAACGAAACGAACTAGTCTAAAAGGGTTTCAAAACTATTTTGATAACTCCCACTTGACCCGAGATCTCTATCTTCATGGAACCTATTCACCTTTTTATCTTCGTCTTGATATTGTACTTGAAGGATTACAACAATAAATTTGAAAATACAATAAAACCAAATCTATTCTAATCCTATCTATTACACCGGATCCATTATTCGTAATAAAAAAATACAAATCAATAAAAATAAAAAATAAAAACCATCACAAACACAACCCTGACAAGGGTCAAATACCTAGGGCTCGATTCACATCACAATCCATAAACAACTAAAAGCTTTTGATCTTTTGTCAAAATAAATAATTTTTGACAAATAAAACATAGATCAAAATTATAACTTTTACCATCTATACGCGCGTAACCGTGGCTCTGATACCACTGTTTGGAATCATGATATCGAATATGAGGCGGAAGCGGTTTATATATTTAACAAAAACGGATTATATATACAATATATATATATATATATAGAGAGAGTGAGTAAAGATCAAATACAAAGTGTTTTTTAGTGAGAACTGTAAGAATCAAAGGGGGGGGGGAATTTATTTTTTTTAGAATTTTTTTCCCATGTGCTTAAACATACTTTCTAAATAAATAATACAAAAAAAAATTAGTGTAATTACGTCATTAAAGTAAACTTTGTACATGATCTTTCCCCTATATGTATATATATATATATATATATATATATATATATATAGAGTAAAGATCAAATACAAAGTGTTTTTTTTTGTGAGAACTGTGAGAATCAAAGGGGGGGTGATTTATTTATTTTTAGAATTTTTTTCCCATGTGCTTAAACATACTTTCTAGATAAATAATAAAAAAAAATTATTTTTTTAGTGTAATTACGTCATTAAAGTAAATACATTAATTTACACTATAGTAATTATGTAATTACTCTACAACAGTAATTACGTAATTACTCTACATCAAAATTTATTTATTTTTTGTTTTTTTAGATTTTAATACTATAATACATGTTTAACAATATGGGAAAAAAATTCGGAAAAAAAAAATCCTCCTTTGATTCTCACAGTTCTTACCAAAAAAACACTTTGTACATGATCTTTCCCCTATATATATATATATATATTATATATATGTGTGTGTGTGTGTGTGTGTGTGTGTGTGTGTTGTTAATTGATTTTATTAATCCGATTAATAAAATATTCCCATCAGGATGTTAGTTAAACGCATATAATCAAATAAATAATAAACAACCATAGGGGGTTTAGTAATCAACTTTTGACAACTACATCGGAATTGTAACACGCGAGTTACAACAAATCCTTGCTAGTAGGAAGTTCACGACCGAGCACGAACCAACCAGGAAGCAACCTATTGCAAGAAGGGTGGCAGCATGTGGTGGTTTGGCCGAAGAAGGGGCGGCGGCCCTAAGAGGTTGGCAGCCAAAACTTGGGAAAGAATGGGTTGTTTTGTGTTAAAAAGTGTGATTAGGGTTTACACCTTAATCCCCTTTTATAAAACAATAACTTACACTAAGCCTCCTTGTTAAATATCATAATATCCCCTAATATTAATCCAATTAATATTAAGTCCCTCGAGTTCGCAACTATTATTATTTCACAAATAATAATCCACCGACATGTGAACTTATCTGATTCGCGTACCAACGTGTAACTCTTCGGATCGTACCAGGTCGGGTTACATTGACCTCGACTTTTAATTATATCGGACATACTATATATCCAACATACATAATTCAAGTTAAATAGAATTGGTTGGTAGTAGAACGTGATGTAATTCTATGTTTGTGTTTTTTACATATTGGTGTTAGCTAGTACCCTCTTAGCTTTTGGTGATTAATAAAATTGGCGTTTTTGATGGCTTTTAAAAAAAACTAGTTGAATAAAATCACGCGCGTTGCGCGTTTTACAATCAAGATTTAGATGAAATGTTGATCAATCAATGAATTATACAATCGAGATTCCATTTTGGTTGTAAGGTAACACATGAAATTTGTAACGAAATTACATAAGATAATGTTATTTATATTAATAGTATATAATATAATAAAGTTTTTGAATAAATTAATATGAATAAAATAATAATGAAATTACATAATATTATGTTATTTATATTAATAGTATATATAATCATAATTGCAAAAGTCGTCCGAGTTGACCGATTACTCGCCGAGCACTCGCTACAGGGTGGGTAACCGAGTATAGCCGAGTTGGCCAAATATTCCGAGTACTTCACGCATAGGCCGATTCAACCCCCGAGTACTCGCCCGAATAAGCTGAGTACTCGTAACTCCCCAGTTAGCCGAGTTGGTAGCGCCTAGCGAGTTTTGCAACCATGTATAGTTTTTTAATAAAATAATATAAATAAAATAATAATATAGTTAAAAAAGTTTTTAAATAAAATAATATGAATAAAAACAATATATAGTTACTATTCATTTTAAGTTACTATTCATTAAGTTTGTTTATTAATAGTATAATATATATATAATTGTGATTATGATTTTTTGTGCCTTTTTCAAATGGGTGGTGATATTTAAACACCCCAGCTTCTAATTAAACCCCCTCCAAGCGCCTCGCTTAGGCCTAAGCGAGGCGCTTGGATGGGGTAATTTATTTTGGTAGTTTTTTGATGTTTTGAGTTGTTTTTTTTAATTTAATAATTATAAAAAGTTAAAAAAAATTAAAAAACAAAGTAATAACCCTCAACATTGTCAATGACTTAAACAAAGTAATAACCCTCAACATTGTCAATGACTTAAACTTGACATCATCAAAGGATATGTGTAAATTAGGTGTATGTCATCTTGATCAAAGTAGTCGTCTGATAACAACTGAAAAGTAGCCGGTGCAAGTTATGTTGTAGCTTCCAAAACACGACGTCATTGTAGCTCATATGTTATTATCTCTTCTCTATTCTCTGTTTCTCTAGTTCTCGATGGATTATTGCTCTCATATCATGGATCAGAGAGATTTAAGCTAATTAAACTCATATCTCAAGCCGGTGCAAGTTATGTTGTAGCATCCTTGATCATCTTCTTGTAATTACTTTTCAGTTGTTATCCGAGAGATAGCGGTCAACGATGAAGACAACTTGAAAGTGGATACCATGGATCAGAGAGATTCAAGCTAATTAAACTCATATCTCAAGCCGTTGCAAGTTATGTTGTAGCAGTCAAGGTAGATCGTGGAAATCAATTACAGTTATTTGGAATGTTTCTGATCATTACAGTAACGAAATCATTCTCACATGAATATCCTTTGAAATCAATGGGAAGATAGATAAACAATCCTCATCCACAATGTTCTTACCTATAGCTACCAACGATGATTGCCAGTGAGATTGATAACTGGACAGGTTAGCCAGGTGTTTGTCAAAAAGGTAGAGCACACCACTAGAGCAAAAAGTTGTGTGTATTAGCAAAAAGTTGTCAAAAAACCTGCGTAAAGGACTAAAGCCACATATCTTGCCATTAATACCAACTGAATTTTACTTGCTTGCATGAAAAGTTCATTGTACGATGTCTTTTTCAGAGGACCTCGACTCTTGAGATGTTGTAGGTGTTTGAAAAGTTTGAACTGAAATTGAACTTTTCATGCAAGCAAGTAAAATTCAGTTGTTTTACTAATTTCATAGTCTTGATACTTTTAACAATCGGATCGGCGCTAAACAATAGAAAGTAATTACAAATATTGCTAGAGGGTCACTATTCATATATAAAGAACATTAATCGGTTTCATCTTTGTTTTCTTGAGTTCAACTTTCCATGATCTACCTTTATCATCTCAGAGAGATATCTGTCAACGATGGAAGGGAACTCGAAACAATAAAAAGTAATTACAAAGAAGATGATCAAAGATGCTACAACATAACTTGCACCGGCTTGAGATATGAGTTTAATTAGCTTGAATCTCTCTGATCCATGGTATCCGGTTGTTTTTAGGTTGTCTTCATCGTTGACCGCTATCTCTCGGATAACAACTGAAAACTTGTCTCATTAATTCCAATTCCAATTCCACCGGTGCAATCAGAATCTGAAGAGAAGCTATCATCTCAGAGAGATATCTATCAACGATGATGGCGCAGAGGTTAGCGGTAACTTTAAATTTTGAATGATCGTCGGTTTGCTCTCTATATACCAATCAACAGTAGCGATCATTACAGTTATTTGGAATGTTTCTGATCATTGTCAGAGGGTCACTATTCATATATAAAGAGATAAAGGTTGTACACGAGTATAATCAAACAAGGGTTGCCTGGAGTTTGATTAGCTTGAATCTCTCTATATACCAATCAACAGTAGCGATCAGAGAAAGATTTAGTTGAAAGTGGATACAATGGATCATAGAGATTTAAGCTAATTAAACTCATATCTCAAGCCGGTGCAAGTTATGAAATGACACATGCAGAATGTAATGTCATGCACAATGTGATTTGTATTAATGGCAAAGTGATTTGTAAGGGAAGAAGAAGAGAATGTTATATATGTTTACCTTCCCATGGAAACTCTGAAGACCCTTAACGGAGGTTTGCTAGAGGGTCATTGGTCTTCAGAGTTTCCAACCCCTAATACATTCATCAAAGGATATTCATGTGAGAATGATTTTGTACAAGATTCCTATGCAAGCAAGTTAAATTCAGTTGTTAGACCAACTTGAGATATGAGTTTAATTAGCTTAAATCTCTCTGATCCATGATATGAGAGCATAAGAGAAGAGATAATAACATATGAGCTTCAACATAACTTGCACCGGATGATTGCCAATGAGATTGATAACTGGACAGGTTAGTCAGGTGTTTGTCAAAAAGGTAGAGCACGCCACTAGAGCAAAAAGTTGTGTGTATGAATAGTGACCCTCTGGCAAACCTGCCATTAATCGGTTTTATTTAGCGTAAAAAGTTCATTGTACATATACCTCCTTATTTAAAAACAAATCACATCATTGTAGAGGTTACTAGGTTACTCATTACCGTTGGACGTTGAAGGTAAACATGGACAGTGAGAAGTGAGATTGATAACTTCTTTATGGAAGTTGCTAAAATAGTTAAACAAAAGCTGAAATTGAACAGTTATTTGGCAACATACTTGAAATCAATGGGAAGATAAACAATCCTCATCCACAATGTTCTTACCTATGAGTTTAATTAGCTTGAATCTCTCTGATCCATGGTATCCACTTTCAGAATCTGAAGAGAAGCTATCATCTCAGAGAGATATCTGTCAAGTAATTACAAGAAGATGATCAAAGATGCTACAACATAACTTGCACCGGCTTGAGATATGACTTTAATTAGCTTGAATCTCTCTGATCCATGGTATCCACTTTCAGGCTGTCTTCATCGTTGACCGCTATCTCTCGGATAACAACTGAGGGTCACTATTTCATACATAAAGAGTATAATCGTGATGTGATGGATTTTTATATCTGCAACTTAGTTCCTTTTTACCTGGTTGCAAAGGAACTTCAGGTCAGCCAGACCTTTGTCAAAAGCAAGTGTGAAGATCAAGATCAAGAAGAACAGTACGGTCAACGATGAAGGTGTGTTGTATGTATAAAATTGTGAATAATTGTAGTGTGTTCGGTGCAGTCGACGAACATCATTCAAAATTTCAACTTCCCGTTCAGGTGCTTAAGTCCACCTTGAAGACTGGATACCATGGATCAAAGAGATTCAAGCTAATCAAACTCATATCTCAAGTTGGTCTAACAACTGAATTTGACTTGCTTGCATAGGAATCTTGAACGAAATTATACAGTTATTTGGAATGTTCCTGATCATTACAGTGAGATTGATAACTTCTCTATGGAAGCAACAAATTCAAAACAGAGGTAGGTTTGCCAGAGGGTCACTATTCATACATAAAAAGATCAAGAAGAACAGTACGGTCAACGATGAAGGTGTGTTGTATGTATAAAATTGTGAATAATTGTGAGAGTCGATATGAGAGCAATAATCCAACGAGAACTAGAGAAACAGAGAATAAGAGAAGAGATAATAACATATGAGCTACAACGACATCGTATTTTGGAAGCTAAAGTTCGGAGAGAACTAAATATTCGGTTGTTGATTTTCTTCTCTATACAGAGTGACGATAGGCGTTTTCGATTTCCAAATGAATCAACGACTTAAGCTTGACATCATCAACCACGTATAGTCAAATATTTATTCTCCATATCCATACCTTGTTTCAAGTATCTTGTAAAATTCATTTCGTCTTCAAGACTCCTACGAGTCAACAAAGGTTGACTTTTTTTAGCATTAACAATGACTATATTACATTATTATTATTATTATTTTTTATTATATTTGTAATTTAGTTCCTTTGTTTTATTATTATAATAATTTATTATTATCAAGAATTGGAAATTAGTAAAACGATTTATGAAAGTATCAAGAATCGGAAATTAGTAAAACGATTTAATAAATCATTGCTCAGACGTTAGGGTTTGATAAACACAAAACTTATTATTTATAAAGCAACAAAAACACAAATCGTACCGTGAAATAAAGAGAGGCCCATTAGGAGTGTCGTGGAGGAAGATCGTCGGTTTGCTGTAGTCGATGATGGCACAGAGGTTAGCGGTAACTTTAAATTTTGAATGATCGTCGGTTTGTACAATGATGTGGTGTCTTCAATGATTCTAAAAAACTTGAAAGTAATTACACCGGCTTGAGATATGAGTTTGATTATTATCGTATTTGCAACTTAGTTCCTTTCTCTCGAAAAACAATCCGATTATCATTTCTTGACATGCTTGGTAACACCTTGATCTGTAATATCTGAAAATTATCATTTCTCAAAAAGTAATTAAAACACATAAAAATGAATTAAAAACAATTGTTGCGAGTTAGGTTTAGTCGGAGGACGACGTATAATGATTCATCAAAGTTGTACAAAGCTGGATGTTTTTACTGGAAAACCAAAACGAGCAATTAACGAAGCGAAACGGAGAGTTATAATTTTCTTGGCTAGGAAACAACTTAAAAGAACCAAAAATGAATTAAAATTATTTTTTGGTGATTAACAGATAATTTTAAATAATTAAAAGAAAATCAATTTTTTTTTAAAAAAGGCCAAAGCACCTCGCTTTGGTCAAAGCGAGGCGCCTGTGGTCTAATCAAACCACTAAAGCACCTCGTTTTGGTCAAAGCGAGGCACTAAAGCACCTCACTTTGACCAAAGCGAGGCACTAAAGCGCGAGCTTTGGCCTTTTTTAAAAAAAATTTGATTTTCTTTTAATTATTTAAAATTATCTGTTAATCACCAAAAATAATTTTAATTCATTTTTGGTTCTTTTAAGTTGTTTCCTAGCCAAGAAAATTATAACTCTCCGTTTCGCTTCGTTAATTGCTCGTTTTGGTTTTCCAGTAAAAACATCCAGCTTTGTACAACTTTGATGAATCATTGTACGTGGTCCTCCGACTAAACCTAACTCGCAACAATTGTTTTTAATTCATTTTTAAGTGTTTTTAATTACTTTTCGAGAAATGATAATTTTCAGATATTACAGATCAAGGTGTTACCAGGCATGTCAAGAAATGATAATTTTCAAATATTGCAGATCAAGGTGTTACCAAGCATGTCAAGAAATGATAATTTTCAAATATTGCAGATCAAGGTGTTACCAAGCATGTCAAGAAATGATAATTTTCAAATATTGCAGATCAAGGTGTTACCAAGCATGTCAAGAAATGATAATTTTCAAATATTTGCAGATCAAGGAAAGAATGAAAATACGTGATGCACATAACCCTCCATGCAAATCATCCCAATTCTGTCAAAGAAGATGTATTCACCATTTCAAACGATTTGCCTCCTTGAATGTCTATGGAAACAACAATTGATTTGTCAAAAGCAAGTGTGAAGATCAAGATCAAGAAGAACAGTCCGGTTGTTTTCAGGTTGTCTTCATCGTTGACCGCTATCTCTCGGATAACAACTGAAAAGTTGTCAACGATGATGGCCCAGAGGTTAGCGGTAACTTTAAATTTTGAATGATCGTCGGTTTGCTCTCTATATACCAATCAACAGTAGCGATCATTACAGTTATTTTGGAATGTTTCTGATCATTGTCAGAGGGTCACTATTCATACATAAAGAGATAAAGGTTGTACATGAGTATAATCAAACAAGGGTTGCCCGGAGTTTGATTAGCTTGAATCTCTCTGATCCATGGTATCCACTAACCGTAGCGATCATTACAGTTATTTGGACTGTTGCTAAATTAGTTAAACAAAAGCTTAAATTATACAGTTATTTGGAATATTCTTGATCATTACAGTGAGATATGAGTTTAATTAGCTTAAATCTCTCTGATCCATGATATGAGAGCAATAATCCATCGAGAACTTGAGAAAGAGAGAATAAGAGAAGAGATAATAACATATGAGCTACAACATAACTTGTACCGGCTTGAGATATGAGTTTAATTAGCTTGAATCTCTCTGATCCATGGTATCCGGTTGTTTTCAGGTTGTCTTCATCGTTGACCGCTATCTCTCGGATAACAACTGAAAAGTTGTCTCATTAATTCCAAAACCTAAAGAGAAGATATCATCCCAGTGAGATTGATAACTTCTCTATGGAACACCGGACAATAGTTAAACAAAAGCTGAAATTGAACAGTTATTTGGAATGTTTCTGATCATTACAGTTATGCCTTTTTTGGTGAAATGAACTTGAAGAAATGATTTGGTGGATATATCATGAGTTAAACAAAAGCTGAAATTGGACGGTTATTTGGAATGTTCCTGATCATTACTTTTCATGCAAGCAAGTAAAATTCAGATCATTACTTTTCATGCAAGCAAGTAAAATTCAGTTGTTGGACAGTGAGATTGATAACTGGACAGGTTAGCCAAACCATACGAGGGTGGCAGGAAAAAGTTGACATTTTGATCCAAAGGAAATTCAGGTTAGCCAGACGTTTGTCAAAAGAACATTTTTTATAATAATTATATTAAAAAAAAACAAAAAACTAACTCAAAAGATCAAAAAAAAAAAAAAAAAAAATTTGATCCGAAGAGCCTCGCTTAGGCCTAAGCGAGGCGCTTCGAATTCAAAATCAGCTTTTTCTGCCCCCTCGTACTGACCTCCTCTGATTGAATTCAAAGCGCCTCGCTTAGAGGGGGTGGAAATAGAAGGTGGGGGGTGGGAATAGACCGAGCCTTTTCAAATAGGGGTAACTTTAGTCTTAGGTATATGTATTCTTTTTGTTGTAAAATACAATATAAACATGTTCTCGTTTCTAGAAACAAGAATCAATCACACGTACACATATTGTCATTTTCATTGGAGTTCTTTAAATCAGTACAATGAATATATAGAAGTCAACAAAGCTTCACATTTTACCCCAAAATTTTTCTATAGCCATTATTATGAATTTTGATAAGAGTTAACGTAATTAGTATGCTTTGAATATACATATTTTGAGCTTTGGTTCTAAATGTAATGTAAACCTTTTCGCATTTTGTATTGAAAACAAAACTCGATTTGTGTTTAGTGTCCCGTTAATAGTTTGAATTCAATTTTTACATGTTATGGATTTAAAAACGATAAAAGCTTTTAGTTAAGAGCTGCACTTTAAAGTTTTCGGTTTTAAAGTATAAAACAATGAGGACAAACATACCGAAGAGATACGGTTCAGGACCCAGTCAGAAAGGATCCGTGCACAATTATGTAATTGTAAAATGGTAGAAAATGTACAATCATAACAAAGGAATACAACAACAACCAAACTCAGTAAATCCCACAAATAGAAATAGTATTGGTAGGGTCTAGGGAGAGTGAGATGTAGGCAAATCTTACCCCCATCCCTAAGGATAGAGAGGCTGCTTCCATAAGAGACCATCGACTCCAAACATGATGAACTGGATACATATAAAATAAACTACCAAGTACACACAATCAAGTGAGTGGTGAAAAAGAAACACGACAGACAAATGTAACACCCCAACCGATGGCGGAATCATCGAGGTGTCACGTAGTGACGATTGTTCAAAAGCACATGGTACTAAAATGTAAATATATTATTGAATAATCCAAATTGTCTTACATGGAAACAAAAAATACAAAGTCTGAATGAAACATAAATATTGAAATAACTTATTAAAATCAAGCACTAAAAGTCCCATGCTATAGTACTAGATCAAACTGCACCTGAAACATGTACAAAATAGGTTTGGTCAACATAAGAAATGTTGGTGAGCATTCCTAGTTTAAATACATATAGTAAGTTGAAAAAGGTATACAATTCAAGTGCAAGCTACAGTGCAAATATGTAAACTATGTATCATACAAATGAGCGAAATCAATCCTGTGACTGTATAATGTACTAAATGAACGACGGTGTACTTATCCAATAAATGGATAATAACTTAACAATAACTACGGATTCTCCGATGAAAAAGGGGGAGAATCAACCTAGGCGGGTTGTCAATCCAATAGCGCTATCCAATGTTAAGGTCGGCTTGTACAATGTTAATGATTTCACTAAGTACAAATGTATTCTACATGTAATGTCTAAGCATAAAGCACGTTTGTAAGCAAATGCACATAGTACTAGAATTGTATTGTAAAAATGTGAACTTGTATTTGTAATTTGTATAAGTGTACATGTAACACCCCAAAAATGAATAAAAGCAAAAAGGGGATAGGAAGTACTCACAGTTCGCGTAAATAACTTGAAACTCTACCGAACAACGTGATTTGAATTGAGATTATCCCAAAGGATTAACCTAAGGAATTTGATAATGTGTAAGGGAAATGATTCTAGGATACAAGTAATTCTAGGGTTCCTAATTTGGGGATATGTAATTGTTTAATTATTAATTAAGTAAATAGTTAATAAATGAAAGAAATTCGGCAAATAATTAAATAAAAGACTATTGTAGGTTTTTGATTTAGAATGATCATTTTATAGGGTTTTAAGTATAAAAATAACTTTTATAAAATTATTTCCTCAAGAATTAAATATTTAATATATTTATTCTTATTTGTCAAAGATATGATTTTAATATCTAAAAATATTAAAATTAAAGAAATTTCAACTTAAAAATTATATTTCTATTCTAAATGAACAGAAATAATTTATGTAAAATTTTGGGGTAAAAATATTGAAAAATGAATTTATTATGATTTATTTATGGTTTAAAATAACAAAAATCAATTAAAAATACAAAACGAACGATTTTTCTGGAATAAAAATTATTTCTGAAATGTTTATTGCTATACAAGTTTAGAATAATTTTTGTGGAATTTAATAAAATCGTTTAGATATTTTTATAGAATTTTAAAATTTTAAATGAATAAATTTGTAATATTTAATATATATATTAAATAAATTATTTTTGAAAAACTAAAAGTTGGATAATAAACTTTATCCTCAGAATAACTTAAAATAAATTTTATAGAACTTTTAAGCCATGTTTAGTATTTAAAATCTATTTTTAAAGATAATATTGATTATATAAGTATAAAAGAGTTTTTTTTTAAAAAAAAGGTTTGCATGTGTCAGGACTCGAACCCGAGTCCTGGCCGGTTCGTGGCTTAATCACAAGCCTAGCCACCAACTGGGCTAGACCCTGAGAACGATTATATTCGTTTTCAATAATATGTATATGTTTCTTAGATGTTGGTTTATTTATCAAAAATAAAGAAAAAATGGTGCTGGGGATCGAACCCACAGCCCTCCGGTTAGACAACAACAGACGTGACCATCTGATCTAGATCAGATGGTCGTTCAGATTTGTGTTCGAAAAACATTTATACACAGCTAACAGTTATCCCCAAATCGTGATGAACCCTAATTTCTTAATAATCCTAAATAACGAACAATAGCCTCTGATTTCATGGGGCTATTGTCTGTTGATTGCCGAACAACAAAACCATAAGAAGAATCGTTACTCACAGTGGGTATTTGTGCTTGATTGATGCGATAAAGTTTGAAAAGCAAAACGCGATCGCATAGAGATTTGTACGTGTTCAAAACAGAAATTGACAATGGGGAAAGGATTTTCGGTGGGTTTAGCTACTAGAGGAGGGTTCAATTTATAGTGTAGCACACGTATTGGACGAATTGGAAAGTTGACGATGTTTTAAATGATGAACACGTAATTAATCGATTTTTGGTAAGTTTTGATTACAATTGGCGTGTATAATACGCGGAATGACCTGTCAATCAATCTCGTTTACCATATTAGGATCAAAAGACGCGGATTGATGCTTGAATTGGAAAGAATTGCTCGCAGTTTGACTTTCCATAAGTCAACTGCACGTTTTCAGCAACCTTTATATATAAGTCGCGTAGGATATGGAACAGATATAACATGTAGCTCAGCTGGTTGTGTTGTGTGGTGTAAAGCATTGAACCGGTTTGGGCGCGGGTTCAAACCCCGACCCAAACATTTATTTTTTTTTGGCAATAATTTCAAATGTTTAATGTCAATATATGATTATAGTATGGTTCTAGGAGTCCAAAAGTGTCACAAAATATTTTTTTAGAAGGTACGGAAATGATAAAAATGCAACGTTTTATTAATTTGAAGTCTCAAACGTACATAGAACAATACGAAATGTTAAAATAAATACGAAAAGTGACGGATGTCACAACAAATGAACATATATATGCAGGTACACAACATATATGCAGGCATGATTACCAACACAAACCAAGTCCAACGTGAAAATGTACAGCCCCTAAGAATCCTTAGCCTTAATTCTACGTCTCCATGAACTCTTATCCTGGACCATGTCCTCAGAGAGGTGCAACTCTATCAAATCCTGTTCAATACGCTTATCCCAAGCCAACTTGGGTCTACCTCTACTCCTCCTACCCTCAACAGTCAGCGCTTCCACTACTCTAACTGGCGCTGACGTCTGCCTTCTCCTAACATGCCCAAACCATCTCAATCTCCCCTCTTTTATCTTCTTAGAAATACTATCTAACCCTAACCTGTCCCTAACAAGCTCATTTCTTATACTGTATAGCCTTGTGTACCCACATATCCACCTAAGCATCCTCATTTCTGCTACATCCATCTTGCGGGCTAGAGTCTTCTTGATGATCCATCATATAAAGCATAGCTGGTCTGACTGCAACTCTATAAAATTTACCCTTTAGTTTAGTTGGGAACCTCCTGTCACACAAAACTCCAGAGGCTGCTTTCCATCTACGCCAGTCGGCCTGGATACGATGGGCTACATCTCTATCTATCTCCCCATCATTTTGAACAAAGGATCCTAGATATTTGAAACTCGTTGTCTTCGGGACCGCTTGGCCATCGATGGTGATCTGCGTGTCACTGAAACCACAGTAAAGGTACTCTGTCTTCGAGCGACTAATCCTTAACCCCTTGCATGCGTCACTAAAATCACAACAAAGGAATGTTATTTCAAAATGTCACGGTCAAAAAGGTTATGCTCGCATTGAGGGACCAAACCACGTGATAGTGATTTTCGTTTTTAGTAGATTAGAGTTCGCGTTACAGAAAAAGGTAGCGGAGCAGCTTGTTGCCTCTTGATGTAATTTTCACTTTCATGTTAATAAAAATGAAAAAAAAAAAAATTATTCTTGCAAAATATACATATATATATATATATATGTATATATATGGAATGTCCATATTATACAAAGAAAATTGAAAGTTCCAAATATATAATCTACTAAAAAATTAATTATTACACTAAAAAATGATTAATTAAGCAAATTATATAACACCTTAAAGTATTCTTTGAGGTGTATTATACACGAACCATCTTACATGTCATAAGTTGAAAAAAAAATGTAATTTACTCTAGAAAATTAGGTCAGGGAAATAGTGACGAGAAAGAGGATTTACCGACTGAAAGTCTGAAAATGCAAATACCCACCAACCACCAACGAGATATGCCACCATTGGCAATATCTCACCAAACATTCCCCTGTTTTTTTTCCCTTTAATTTTATAGTCAACCAAATTTTTGTTAAATAAAAAAGACAATTTAATAACTCCAGTTTTTTTAACGTAGTTTTTATATCCACGAAGCAAATTACATAAGGATAACAAGTAGACGGGCAACAAGCTGCGCCGTCACCCCTTTCTAAATACAGAATGTTAATCTACTGAACACAAATCCCCGCCCCTGAAGAGTCAGAAAGTTTGATAAAAAAGAAAAAAAAAAACTAGCAACTGCTAGCTTTTAATACTATTGGTTTTTAAAATAAGATCAGTAAGTTAGTTAGTGCTAAAACGTATAAATAGTGAATATAAGATGTTACAGGCGTTCTGAGGATTTGCGTGGTTTATCTGAGTCGTTAAGAAAATATGTCACTTAGACTTTAACAAATTAAATAACTTAAATTAAATTTTATGTACGATCAATGGTATAACAATAAACATAACAATTAGCAAAATAATAGTATTAGAATTAGTGAAATTACATACCGTAATAGGCTTGTATCTAACCGACGATCCGTGAAGCTCTCCTAGCATTATTGCTAGCATTTAAGACTTTTAGGCCTCAATTTGGGTTAATTCAACAAAACCCCCAATTATAAATTTTTAACAATTACCTAATTAATTGTTTATGGCTTAATATTCAACAATACACCCAATTTTAGGGCCTAATAAAACACCTGATTTCATCAAATAAGAATTATACAATTAGGGCAAAATTTTAGAAAGTTAAAAAAACAAAAAACAGAAACACACACATCGAGGCTGGAGTGTGACCGGGTAAACAATGGTGGTTGGCCGCTCGGTGGTGGTAGGGGTCGGATAGTGGCAGATTAGTTTTGGTTGTCTGTTGTTTGGTCGACATAGTCACATAACGCTATGATGTTTCTTCTTTTTTTATTAACTTAAATGGGTATTGAGCTCATAAATTTGTTATGAGTTATTGGATTACTTAACAACTTTAGCAGTTTTGAGTTTAATTAGGCTTAGGTTTAAGTGTTAAACGAGATACATAGTGTGAGGTTCAATAAGGAGCCGGAGAATCATACATTTAACATATTAAATTTATCCCCATTTATTTCCTAAACGCGCGTTCGAATCAAGGCATGTCTCTGCTGAAGCTGAATGAATCTCGGGTCGAGATTCCTTTCAACAGGGGGATGATGTGGCAACCGGAAAATTTTTCTTCTCTTTCGTCTCTTCCTTTTTGGCCTTGGGCAATTTTCGGGACGAAAATTCTTTCAACAGGGGGATGATGTGACACCCGGCAAACTCAGGTTAGTAACGTTGACTAAACTAGTAAGTCTACCTTAGCGAGTCATGCATATTACGTACTTAACGGGGTCAGTCGAGTCGGTATGATGATTCTGGGAATCATCGGGAGTCGTTACGATGATCCGCGGGGTCATCGGGAGTCGGTCCATAACCATGTGTACAAGGATTGGTGATTCGTGGAATCGCCGGGTTTAATGCACACACGAGTCTCGAGTCCCGGGAATTGGTGAACGGATGTAAACGTGTTAGTTATCATGCATTATATGTTTGGAATCATTATGTGACTTATCGGTATGTGAATACGTGTTTATATGTGTTAAAATAGCGTTTAACGCGCCGAAAACCCAGCTTGGAGGGTTTCAGGCGATTAGGATCTGGAAAAGGGCCTAATCGCCTATATGTAGGCGAGTAGGAGGTTGATGGCAGGCGATTGGGACCTAATCGCCTGATGTAGCATGCGATTAGGCCCCCAATCGCATGAAATGGGCTGCTAATCGCCTATACAGCAGAGTCCGGGTCAAAACACCTATAAATAGAACCCTTAACTCCCTAAACACCTCTAGAACAACCCTAGCTGATCCCAAGCCACCCACACACCTTGAAACACCTCTGGAACTCATTTTGCTACAAAAATCACCATCTCCAAGCCTACACACCTTTCTTTAACAAAATCCAAGGTGTGTTCTTCATCCCTAACCTTTGTAAAGTTGTTATTTTGGTTCCCCAAAGGTCCAAACCTTGTTTTACTAAGTTTGTGTCTTCAAAAACCTTTCAAAAGAGTTCTAAACCAAGTCTACACCTTAATGCTTGTTATATGTGAAGTTTACATGCATATGTTGGTCTTCTTGGTGATTATAACATGATTGTTTCCATGATATGATTGTACTTCTGTTATGGAGAGAGTATTAGGATGGTTATTTTAGAGTTTGAGCCATTGTTGTTGTGTTTTGATGAAAATGTGTATTTTGACCCATTTGGATGTTCTTGAAGATTTAGGATGATTATGGTATAATTGTTGATGCAATGTTGTTAGAATTCATACTAGGAAGATGTTAGATCAGAGGTTTGATGATTTGCAAGTTTGTAGAGATTGAAATCTGATTGTTTCCATTTAAGGAAAGATAAGGTTGGTTGGTGAAACCTAGTACTTTGCCATTTTAGGAAATAATTGCTTAGAACATGTTAGATCAGTGATATGTCGGGGGGTTTTGCTTGGATTGGGTTGGTAAATGATTTAGGTTTGATATTGGGTGTTGTTGCATGTTTCGGATATGATTTGGAGGGTTAAACGCGCGAAAATCCGTCACACAGCAGCAGCAGGCGATTAGGAATCCTAATCGCCTGATGCTGAAGGCGATTATGCAGACATGAAGGCGATTAGGACCCTAATCGCCTGATATATCAGGCGATTGGGCCCCTAATCGCCAATAGGCTGAAGCTACTCGCGTATTGACTTTCCTAATCGCGTGTACTGCTGTCGTAAACGCGTTTTGACATCCCGGAACATGATTTGACACCTAGGAACATGATAGGAACCCCGGGATGCACCCAATGACTTAGTAAGACGCGTTCGGACCTGATTATGCGTTAATCGGACATTATGCTAGACTAGGTGAACTATTGCGCGTATTAAGTGTTTAATTGCATATGTTGCATGATGTCTTGTATTTACCTAACACGTGGGATGTCGGGTCACCAATGGGATGTCGGGTCTTGTCTGGCACGGTCGGTTTAACAGTTAAAGATGTTTTCAAACGTTTATGGTCACGGTCTGGACATTCGGGGACTAGTTAACCCACGGGTTATTAGTCCGGATACTTATACACATATTATGATAGGTCGCCGCTAATTGGGGCTATCATAGCATAATTACTTAACTGTTTTCAAGTAACGCAATCCAAGGTGAGTGTCACAGCCCCACTTTTACCGTTTTGCTTTCGGGGGAGAAACATGCTACTTATTTTGATTACTCATCATAGATCATGTTATACTATGGTTATTTCACGTACTATGCGGCTTTTACAGAAAGTCCCAGGGGGGAACCATGAATGTGCGGGGATGCACAACGGGGGAAATGTGGATAGATCTATTGGGCCTTACAAACCCCACCCGACGGCTGGGAGCCGGGCGGGTGCATATTGTCTCTAACACTTTGGGGGTTACCGAGGCATCGGTAATCCCGTCCGTCTGGGCTGGCTTCAACACTTATACCGGTTTAGTAATGGATTCCCAACCGCAGTAGTAGCAACACTTAACGTCTAGCTAACGTTTTCATAATATAGTAGTAACGGAAATGATCTTACCGAACTTATAACAACACTTTATAAAAGAAAACCTGTGAACTCACCAGCATTATATGTTGACATTTTTGGCATGTTTTCTCAGGTCGCTAAGGTAGCAGTCAATGGGCTAGGCGCACGGAGTCATGCACAGCGTCTAATATTTTGAAGCATATTAAACAATGTTTTGTAAACAATGATATGTCTTTTGGTTGTAAACAAGAATGCTTCCGCTGCTGGTTTACGGCTCAAAGCATGATATTTTGGTTCTAAATATAATTAAGAATGCATGTTTGTTGTATGTTTATTGTGACCGTTGACTGAGATCCTGGTGTGTCACGCGCCTCGCGGTAAAACCCCGCACGTGGAATTTGAGGGTGTGACAGATTGGTATCAGAGCCAACTGTTATAGTGAACTAGGACTGCATGTAGAGTCTAGTCTATAACTGAGTCGCACACACTAGACGGTCACAATTAGTCGAGTCTTAACAAGTGGGTAACAATATGACTTGTCGGGGGTGTCGGTGTCGTCATCTTCTATGCTACATCATCTATTTACTCCTTATCATCCTATTTCTTGACTCATCCTTACTATGATTCGATGGCGAACGATATACTATTGAACTTTCTTAACGGCGGTGTACATTGGGGTAGCTTCGGCGTACTCTTGAGATCTGTCCAGGGATTTGGACATCTCCCTTCTATGCCCTAATGAACACGCTCGTTCTTATGCATACTGTCTTGTACTTATACTTATGATAATACCATGATTGGGCGCTAGTGTTCGGTGACTTGAACTTCAAACTTAAAGCGCGCCTGGAGGACCATGTAGAACAGTTTATCATGTCGGGTGCACACGAGATCATAAACTGTGATGCATGGGATCCCTGGCGGACTTTGGGCTTGAACGGATGGACCCGCACTGGGCTCGGTCTAGTTTCTTGAAATTCCTAATGGGTTATACCACGGGCAAGCCTAAATCTTTTGTTTCATGTTGTGACAGAAGATGTCGGGAGCTCGTGGAGGTCGCAGAGGCGGCCGTGCTGGCGGTCGTGCTGGCGGCTGCGGTGGCGGCGGTGGCCGTGGGAACGTTAATATGACCCAAGCGGAGTTGGATAACCTGATGCAGCAGCATGTGAATATTGCTTTGGCTGCATTCCAAGCCGCTCATAATGCTATGGGTGGTACGTTGATTCTCACCTATTCTATCTTGTTCTGGGGTACTGTACCTTTTCTTGATTCTCACCTGCGTGTCTGTTCCAGGTGGTGCTGTCAATCCTCCTCCACCCCAGTGTTCCTACAAAAAGTTTATGGATTGCAAGCCCCACAACTTTAGTGGCACTGAAGGGGCAGTGGGACTGCTCCGTTGGTTGGAGAAAATTGAATCGGTTTTCTCGATGTGCAGCTGCCCGGAAGGCGACCGGGTGAAATATGCTTCTGCGACCCTGGAGGGTCAAGCTCTGACTTGGTGGAACTCCACCACCCAGACTATGGGTATTGGGGAAGCCCACGCTATGCCCTGGGCGGAGTTCATTCAGTTGCTGAAAAACGAGCACTGCCCGAGGGACGAGATCCAGAAACTTGAGCACGAAGTCTGGAATCATAAGATGGTGGGGTCCGAGATTGAAGCTTATACTGCTAGGCACAATGAGTTGGCGGTGTTGTGCCCTGATCTGCACGCACCCGAATACCGAAGGATTGAGCATTATGTCGCTGGGTTGGTACCGGAGATTGCAGGGTTGGTTGCTGCGGGTAATCTCACTGTTTATTCTGAAGTGGCTCGGTCGGCTCACAGGCTGACCAACATGAAGGTGGCTGAAGGGGTCTTGCCTCCTCGAGGCGCTACTGTGAAGGCTCCTGATAGTAACAAGCGGAAGTGGGAAGCTGTGGGGAAAGGCTCGAGCTCGGCTCAGCCTCAGCAGGTGAGGAAGACTGATACTGGGGGATCGTCGTCTGAACGACAACCGGGGGTTTATGCTGGGAAGTTGCCGAAGTGTGATCGATGCAACTATCATCATACCGGTCCTTGCGATGATAAGGACCGTTGCCGTCGGTGCCATAAGATTGGGCACCAAGCCAAGGATTGTAGGTCCAACCCTCTGGGGAACCGAAACCCGTCGGTCACGCCAGCCCCAGCCTCTCAAGTCGCTGCTCCCCAGGGAAATCAGGGGAAACAAGGGTGCTATAACTGTGGTGAGCTTGGTCACTACAAGCGTAACTGCCCCAAGTTGAAACAGGGTGAAGCCGGGAAGAACGGGTCGGGTAA
This sequence comes from Ambrosia x helenae, assembly GCA_030844895.1. Taxonomy (NCBI): domain Eukaryota; kingdom Viridiplantae; phylum Streptophyta; class Magnoliopsida; order Asterales; family Asteraceae; genus Ambrosia; species Ambrosia x helenae. The sequence continues at coordinate 29,359,700 of CM061227.1, read as the reverse complement.
TGGAAACAATGGGGGCGGAGGCAGGAATGCTCGCACCTTCGTGATTGGTTCGAGCGGTGCTCGACAGGATCCTGACACTGTTACTGGTACGTTTCTTCTCGATAATCGCTATGCTACGGTTTTATTCGATTCCGATGCCGATAAGAGTTTTATATCTCTTGGGTTTAGTCAATTGCTTGATAGGGTACCTACACCTTTAGAGGCTAAATACCTGATAGAATTGGCTGATGGTAAGAAAGTCGAGGCGACGCACGTCCTTAGGGAATGTCACCTTGAGTTGTCGGGTTATTCCTTTCCTATTGATCTTATGCCGGTGTCCTTGGGTAGTTTCGATGTTGTCGTGGGTATGGATTGGTTGTCTCTGTATCATGCTGAGATCGTTTGTTTTGATAAAGTCATTCGACTTCCTCTCCCTGATGGAGAAATTCTGTTGGTGCACGGTGAGAAGAGTGGGGTCCCATTGAGTATCATTTCGTGTATGAAAGCCTATAAGTATCTTCGGAAGGGATATTCTGCCATTCTGGCACTTGTTTCGGTTTCGTCTGAAGAAGAGAAGAAGATTGAAGATATTCCTGTTGTCCGTGACTTTCCCGATGTATTTCCTGAAGACTTACCTGGTCTTCCGCCTTATCGACAGGTCGAATTCGGTATTGAACTTGCTCCAGGTGCGGCCCCTATTGCCCGTGCCCCATATCGGCTTGCACCTCCCGAGATGCAGGAGCTATCAAACCAGTTGCAGGAGCTGTTAGAGAAGGGTTTCATTCGACCTAGTTCGTCCCCGTGGGGAGCTCCTATTTTATTTGTCAAGAAGAAGGACGGAAGCCTACGGATGTGTATCGACTACCGGGAATTGAACAAGGTTACCATCAAGAATCGTTATCCTCTTCCTCGCATCGATGACTTATTTGACCAGCTTCAGGGTTCTAGTTTCTATTCGAAGATCGATTTGAGGTCGGGGTACCATCAGTTGAGGGTTCAAGAAGCTGACATTCCGAAGACCGCCTTTCGAACTCGCTATGGCCATTTTGAATTACTGGTCATGCCTTTTGGTCTCACCAATGCACCGCCATTTTTATGGATCTGATGAACCGTGTTTGTAAGCCTTATCTTGATAAGTTCGTGATTGTTTTCATTGATGATATTCTAGTCTATTCCAAGAACGAGGTGGACCACCAGGAACACTTGTGTCTTGTTTTGGAACTCCTGAGGCGGGAACAATTGTACGCCAAGTTTTCTAAGTGTAGCTTCTGGTTGCGTGAAGTCCAGTTCCTTGGTCATGTTGTTAATGAGAAAGGAATTCACGTTGACCCAGCTAAGATTGAAGCCATTAAGGACTGGGAAGCACCAAAGACGCCATCTGAGGTGCGGCAATTCCTGGGCCTTGCAGGTTATTATCGTCGTTTTATCGAGGGATTTTCGAAGATCGCTCAACCCCTCACCTCGCTTACCCAGAAGGACAGGAAGTTCGACTGGGGTGATTCGCAGGAGTCGGCCTTCCAGATGTTAAAGGCTAAACTCTGTTCTGCTCCTATCTTGTCCTTGCCTGAGGGCACGGACGATTTTGTGGTGTATTGTGACGCTTCTATCCGGGGTCTCGGTTGTGTACTGATGCAGCGCGAGAAGGTCATCGCCTATGCTTCTCGTCAGCTCAAAGTTCATGAGAAAAAACTACCCCACCCACGATCTGGAATTGGGTGCGGTGGTCTTTGCTTTAAAGATTTGGAGGCATTACTTGTACGGTACCAAATGCACTATTTACACCGATCACAAGAGCCTCCAGCACATCTTTGATCAGAAGGTGTTGAATATAAGACAGCGTCGCTGGGTCGAGCTTCTTAATGATTACGAGTGCGCTATTAAATACCATCCTGGCAAGGCGAATGTGGTCGCAGACGCCTTGAGCAGGAAGGAAACGGCTAAACCTCGTCGTGTTCGAGCTCTTCAGCTCACCATCCATTCCGGCTTACCTGATCGAATCCGTTCAGCGCAGCAAGAAGCTTTGAAGGAGGAAAACCTTAAAGCTGAAACCATGCATGGTGCTGATAGCCACCTTGAACTCGGGTCCGATGGGTTACACTATTTCGCTGAACGTATTTGGGTTCCTTTATTTGGGGGCTTGCGGGAGCTCGTTCTTGATGAAGCTCACAAGTCCCGTTACTCTATTCACCCTGGCTCCGATAAGATGTACCAAGACCTAAAGATACTTTATTGGTGGCCGAACATGAAGGCGGACGTGGCTTCGTACGTGAGCAAGTGCTTGACCTGTGCCAAGGTCAAGGTCGAGTACCAAAAGCCATCCGGCCTTCTGCAACAGCCTGAAATTCCCGAGTGGAAGTGGGAGCGGATTACGATGGACTTTGTGACCAAACTCCCGAAATCGCCCAGTGGTTGTAACATGATCTGGGTAATTGTCGATAGGTTGACAAAGTCTGCGCACTTCCTCGCTATCAAAGATACCGATGGCCTCGAGTGTCTGGCACGGTTATATCTCAAGGAAGTGGTCTCTCGGCACGGGGTGCCTGTCTCTATTATTTCTGATCGTGATCCTCGGTTCGCCTCTAACTTCTGGAAATCCTTGCATAAGGCTCTGGGTACTCAGTTAGACATGAGCACAGCGTATCATCCGCAAACTGACGGTCAAAGTGAGCGGACAATCCAAACGCTAGAAGACATGCTTCGGGCATGTGTGATCGATTTTGGCAAAGGGTGGGAGAGCCATCTACCGTTGGTGGAATTCTCCTACAACAACAGTTATCATTCTAGCATCAAGGCAGCTCCGTTTGAGGCTCTTTACGGGCGGAAATGCCGGTCTCCTCTTTGTTGGGCCGAGGTGGGTGAGAGTCAACTCACCGGCCCGGAACTTGTGTACGAGACTTCCGAGAAGATCGTACAAATCCGTAACCGCTTGGCAGCAGCTCGGGATCGTCAAAAGAGCTATGCCGATCGTCGTCGCAAGCCTTTGGAGTTTGAGGTTGGCGACAGGGTTTTATTGAAGGTATCTCCGTGGAAGGGCGTTATACGTTTTGGGAAGCGGGGCAAATTGAATCCTCGGTATGTGGGACCGTTCGCAATTCTGGAACGGATTGGACCGGTAGCATACAGGCTTGATCTGCCAGCTGAACTCAGTAATGTTCATAATGTCTTCCATGTCTCTAATCTGAAAAAGTGTTTAGCGGATGAATCTTTAGTTGTTCCTCTCGAGGAGATCAAGGTAGATGATCGTCTGCGTATTGTGGAGGAAACGGTTGAAATTCTCGACTATAAAATCCGTAGCCTTCGCCGGAGTAAAATCCGCATTGTTAAAGTCCGTTGGAACTCAGATCGTGGACCGGAGTTCACGTGGGAAAGGAAGATCAAATGAAGGCTAAGTATCCCCATTTATTTCCTAAACGCGCGTTCGAATCAAGGCATGTCTCTGCTGAAGCTGAGTGAATCTCGGGTCGAGATTCCTTTCAACAGGGGGATGATGTGGCAACCGGAAAAATTTTCTTCTCTTTCGTCTCTTCCTTTTTGGCCTTGGGCAATTTTCGGGACGAAAATTCTTTCAACAGGGGGATGATGTGACACCCGGCAAACTCAGGTTAGTAACGTTGACTAAACTAGTAAGTCTACCTTAGCGAGTCATGCATATTACGTACTTAACGGGGTCAGTCGAGTCGGTATGATGATTCTGGGAATCATCGGGAGTCGTTACGATGATCCGCGGGGTCATCGGGAGTCGGTCCATAACCATGTGTACAAGGATTGGTGATTCGTGGAATCGCCGGGTTTAATGCACACACGAGTCTCGAGTCCCGGGAATTGGTGAACGGATGTAAACGTGTTAGTTATCATGCATTATATGTTTGGAATCATTATGTGACTTATCGGTATGTGAATACGTGTTTATATGTGTTAAAATAGCGTTTAACGCGCCGAAAACCCAGCTTGGAGGGTTTCAGGCGATTAGGATCTGGAAAAGGGCCTAATCGCCTATATGTAGGCGAGTAGGAGGTTGATGGCAGGCGATTGGGACCTAATCGCCTGATGTAGCATGCGATTAGGCCCCCAATCGCATGAAATGGGCTGCTAATCGCCTATACAGCAGAGTCCGGGTCAAAACACCTATAAATAGAACCCTTAACTCCCCAAACACCTCTAGAACAACCCTAGCTGATCCCAAGCCACCCACACACCTTGAAACACCTCTGGAACTCATTTTGCTACAAAAATCACCATCTCCAAGCCTACACACCTTTCTTTAACAAAATCCAAGGTGTGTTCTTCATCCCTACCCTTTGTAAAGTTGTTATTTTGGTTCCCCAAAGGTCCAGACCTTGTTTTACTAAGTTTGTGTCTTCAAAAACCTTTCAAAAGAGTTCTAAACCAAGTCTACACCTTAATGCTTGTTATATGTGAAGTTTACATGCATATGTTGGTCTTCTTGGTGATTATAACATGATTGTTTCCATGATATGATTGTACTTCTGTTATGGAGAGAGTATTAGGATGGTTATTTTAGAGTTTGAGCCATTGTTGTTGTGTTTTGATGAAAATGTGTATTTTGACCCATTTGGATGTTCTTGAAGATTTAGGATGATTATGGTATAATTGTTGATGCAATGTTGTTAGAATTCATACTAGGAAGATGTTAGATCAGAGGTTTGATGATTTGCAAGTTTGTAGAGATTGAAATCTGATTGTTTCCATTTAAGGAAAGATAAGGTTGGTTGGTGAAACCTAGTACTTTGCCATTTTAGGAAATAATTGCTTAGAACATGTTAGATCAGTGATATGTCGGGGGGTTTTGTTTGGATTGGGTTGGTAAATGATTTAGGTTTGATATTGGGTGTTGTTGCATGTTTCGGATCTGATTTAAAGGGTTAAACGCGCGAAAATCCGTCACACAGCAGCAGCGGCGATTAGGAATCCTAATCGCCTGATGCTGAAGGCGATTATGCAGACATGAAGGCGATTAGGACCCTAATCGCCTGATATATCAGGCGATTGGGCCCCTAATCGCCAATAGGCTGAAGCTACTCGCGTATTGACTTTCCTAATCGCGTGTACTGCTGTCGTAAACACGTTTTGACATCCCGGAACATGATTTGACACCTAGGAACATGATAGGAACCCCGGGATGCACCCAATGACTTAGTAAGACGCGTTCGGACCTGATTATGCGTTAATCGGACATTATGCTAGACTAGGTGAACTATTGCGCGTATTAAGTGTTTAATTGCATATGTTGCATGATGTCTTGTATTTACCTAACACGTGGGATGTCGGGTCACCAATGGGATGTCGGGTCTTGTCTGGCACGGTCGGTTTAACAGTTAAAGATGTTTTCAAACGTTTATGGTCACGGTCTGGACATTCGGGGACTAGTTAACCCACGGGTTATTAGTCCGGATACTTATACACATTTTATGATAGGTCGCCGCTAATTGGGGCTATCATAGCATAATTACTTAACTGTTTTCAAGTAACGCAATCCAAGGTGAGTGTCACAGCCCCACTTTTACCGTTTTGCTTTCGGGGGAGAAACATGCTACTTATTTTGATTACTCATCATAGATCATGTTATACTATGGTTATTTCACGTACTATGCGGCTTTTACAGAAAGTCCCGGGGGGAACCATGAATGTGCGGGGATGCACAACGGGGGAAATGTGGATAGATCTATTGGGCCTTACAAACCCCACCCGACGGCTGGGAGCCGGGCGGGTGCATATTGTCTCTAACACTTTGGGGGTTACCGAGGCATCGGTAATCCCGTCCGTCTGGGCTGGCTTCAACACTTATACCGGTTTAGTAATGGATTCCCAACCGCAGTAGTAGCAACACTTAACGTCTAGCTAACGTTTTCATAATATAGTAGTAACGGAAATGATCTTACCGAACTTATAACAACACTTTATAAAAGAAAACCTGTGAACTCACCAGCATTATATGTTGACATTTTTGGCATGTTTTCTCAGGTCGCTAAGGTAGCAGTCAATGGGCTAGGCGCACGGAGTCATGCACAGCGTCTAATATTTTGAAGCATATTAAACAATGTTTTGTAAACAATGATATGTCTTTTGGTTGTAAACAAGAATGCTTCCGCTGCTGGTTTACGGCTCAAAGCATGATATTTTGGTTCTAAATATAATTAAGAATGCATGTTTGTTGTATGTTTATTGTGACCGTTGACTGAGATCCTGGTGTGTCACGCGCCTCGCGGTAAAACCCCGCACGTGGAATTTGAGGGTGTGACAGATTGGTATCAGAGCCAACTGTTATAGTGAACTAGGACTGCATGTAGAGTCTAGTCTATAACTGAGTCGCACACACTAGACGGTCACAATTAGTCGAGTCTTAACAAGTGGGTAACAATATGACTTGTCGGGGGTGTCGGTGTCGTCATCTTCTATGCTACATCATCTATTTACTCCTTATCATCCTATTTCTTGACTCATCCTTACTATGATTCGATGGCGAACGATATACTATTGAACTTTCTTAACGGCGGTGTACATTGGGGTAGCTTCGGCGTACTCTTGAGATCTGTCCAGGGATTTGGACATCTCCCTTCTATGCCCTAATGAACACGCTCGTTCTTATGCATACTGTCTTGTACTTATACTTATGATAATACCATGATTGGGCGCTAGTGTTCGGTGACTTGAACTTCAAACTTAAAGCGCGCCTGGAGGACCATGTAGAACAGTTTATCATGTCGGGTGCACACGAGATCATAAACTGTGATGCATGGGATCCCTGGCGGACTTTGGGCTTGAACGGATGGACCCGCACTGGGCTCGGTCTAGTTTCTTGAAATTCCTAATGGGTTATACCACGGGCAAGCCTAAATCTTTTGTTTCATGTTGTGACAGAAGATGTCGGGAGCTCGTGGAGGTCGCAGAGGCGGCCGTGCTGGCGGTCGTGCTGGCGGCTGCGGTGGCGGCGGTGGCCGTGGGAACGTTAATATGACCCAAGCGGAGTTGGATAACCTGATGCAGCAGCATGTGAATATTGCTTTGGCTGCATTCCAAGCCGCTCATAATGCTATGGGTGGTACGTTGATTCTCACCTATTCTATCTTGTTCTGGGGTACTGTACCTTTCTTGATTCTCACCTGCGTGTCTGTTCCAGGTGGTGCTGTCAATCCTCCTCCACCCCAGTGTTCCTACAAAAAGTTTATGGATTGCAAGCCCCACAACTTTAGTGGCACTGAAGGGGCAGTGGGACTGCTCCGTTGGTTGGAGAAAATTGAATCGGTTTTCTCGATGTGCAGCTGCCCGGAAGGCGACCGGGTGAAATATGCTTCTGCGACCCTGGAGGGTCAAGCTCTGACTTGGTGGAACTCCACCACCCAGCGTCATGCACAGCGTCTAATATTTTGAAGCATATTAAACAATGTTTTGTAAACAATGATATGTCTTTTGGTTGTAAATATAATTAAGAATGCATGTTTGTTGTATGTTTATTGTGACCGTTGACTGAGATCCTAGTGTGTCACGCGCCTCGCGGTAAAACCCCCGCACGTGGAATTTGAGGGTGTGACAATTTCTATATATATAGGATAAACATATAATAATTTTGATATGTATAGGATAAATGTATGATAATTTTGATATAATATTTAATGTTTTACCATTATGTCATTTATTTTTTCTGTTCTTATATTAATTTTTTTCTCAAATGATACTCTCCCGCGGACTATATGGCTATAGTTGAATTACAACTACAGTCACGTTTTAGGTTGTCAACTGATTATAAGGTATGACTTGGAACATGATACAATCGAACAACAAACGGGTTAACTTGAAAGAATTTGAATTAAATTCGGTCGATATAGATTTAATCTATATCAGAAAAAATCAAGTTGGTTTTAGTCATTTTTATTGCAGTGTAATAATAAGTAAGAAACATCAAGCACACATAATTCTCTCCACCATGGGATAAGGCGGAATGGGAAAGCGGGTTGGGTGAGAAGCTTACGGCAGAGTCAGGGTGCGGATTTTCTAGCTATTCAAGAATCGAAATTGTCGGATCCTTCGATGCAGTTTCTAGCGACTTGTTGGGGTAATTCTCAGTTTCATTGTGAATTTGTTTGTTCAGATGGGGCTGCAGGGGCTTAATTTCGTGGTGGGATCCTCTTTGTTTTAAGCAATCGGGGTTATTAAATCGAAACATGTGTTGATAATTTCGGGTTTGTTAGTACATTCTGGTGTTTTTGTAAACGTCATGAATGTGCACGCCCCAAACGATCCGGTTGATAGAATGAATTTTTGGTCCGAGTTATTATTTTTTAGACGTTCCTTGTGTGGTTTATGGATGTTTGCGGGCGATTTTAATGATGTTACGTGTCCGGAGGAGAGGGTTAACTCTGAATTTGTCCATCTAAATTCATTGGCGTTTAATAGTTTTATTCGGGATGCTGAGCGGTTTGAATATAACAAGGGAGGACACAAATTTACATATATGTCGGGTGCAGGGGACAAGTTGAGTAAACTGGATAGATTTTTGGTTTGCAATGATTTTTTTGGCATTATGGCCGTGTGCGATATATCGACGGCCTTACCTCGGTTACTCTCGGATCATTATCCTATTGTGTTGATTTTGCAGAATAAGGATTTTGGTCATACGCCTTTTCGGTTCTTTAACTCGTGGTTGGAGCTTCCTGGTTTCGAGACTTTTGTTAAAAACATTGCGGATAAATTTGTTTATTATGGGCCTCCTGACTTGGCTTTAGCCGCTAAGTTAAAGTGGCTTAAAGATCGTATCCGGTCATGGGTTAATAATGAGCGGAATAAACGTGCACTAAAGTTTTTGCAGCCAAAGAAGATTATGGAGGATTTGGAGGCGCTTGCTGAAAGTCGGATGTTGAATGATGTAGAACTTGAAAGTCGAGCCGAAGCCAAAAAAGTAGTGTTCGAGGAAGAAAGATTGAAAGCGGGTGATGCTAAACAAAAGTCTCGGGTGAAGTGGGCGATAGATGGCGATGAAAACTCGAAACACTATCATTGTGTTATCCGGTTGAATTCGGCAAATAATCGTATTCATGGGATTAGTGTGGACGGGACTTGGGTTTCAGATTCGGTTACTGTTAAAGACAAGATTGTTGATTTTTTTGTGGATACGTATGGCCTTAAAAGGCTATCTAAACCCATTTTTCATTGTCCAGGTGTTGGTGTCTTGACAATAGAAGAGTCGCTAGAGTTGGAAGAGGTTTTTTCTATGGAGGAGATTACTAATGCAGTGTGGGAGTGTGATGGTGACAAGGCGCCGGGGCCGGATGGTCTGAATTTCGTTTTCATAAAAAAACTTTTGGCCTTGTTTAAAGGAGGATTTTTTCAAGATGTTTTCGGATTTTCATGATAAAGGAGCGGTTGCTGAAGGGTGTTTTTCGGCTTTTATTGCGCTTATCCCCAAGGGCCGAGACCAACCCACTTTGTTGGATTACCGTCCTATAAGTTTGGTAGGTGTTATGAATAAAGTTCTTTCCAAGGTTTTAGTCATGTGCCTTAAAAAAAATGATGTATCGGATTATTTCTGAGGAGCAGATGGCTTTCTTAAGTGATCGTAATATTCTAGACGGACCACTTATTTTGAACAAGTCCATTGCATGGTTGAAAAAGGCTAAGAGGGAGGGGCTATTTTTTAAAGTCGATATTGCCAAAGCCTATGATTCGTTACGGTGGGATTACTTGGATGACATTATGCGACAAATGAATTTTTCCTCTAAGTGGCGAGGGTGGGTTATGTCCATTGTCTGTAACTCACGTGCTCCTGTCTTGGTTAATGGCTCTCCAACGTATGAGTTTTCTTGTGAATGTGGTCTTCATCAAGGTGGCCCGTTATCCCCGTTTCTATTTATTATTGCTATGGAAGGGCTCTCTAGAATTATGAGACGGGCGTGTTCATTAGGCGTTTTTCATGGTCTATCTGTCATTAACTCGGGTCCTCTTTTATCTCATCTGATGTATGCCGACGACGTGGTCTTCTGTGGTGACTGGTCTGTTTTTAATGCGCTAAATTTGAGACGATTATTGTGGGGCTTTTTTCTGGTTTCAGGTCTGAAGATTAGTTCAAATAAAAGCAGCCTATATGGTGTTGGGGTAGATGAAAACGAGATTTCTCAGCTTGCTGCAGTGTTAAGGTGCCCCCGGGTAGATTCCCATTTACTTACCTTGGGGTCCCTATTGGTTGTAACATGAATCTGGTGCGTAGTTGGGATATGGTGGTGGAGAAATTTCAAAAGTGTTTGTCAAAATGGAAGGCTAAAACGCTTTCTTATGGGGAAGAATTACACTATTAAAATCAGTGTTAAGCTCTTTACCTCTTTATTTTTTCTCAATTTTTCGTGCATGGATTGAAGTAATAAATAAATTGGATAGATTGAGGCGGATTTTCTTTTGGGGAGGCACCGAAGAGGTTGATAAGATGAGTTGGATAGCGTGGGAGAAAGTCATTGTCCCGGTTGAATATGGAGGTGTGGGTTTGGGTTCTTTAAAGGATGCGAATTTGGGTTTGCTTGCGAAGTGGTGGTGCCGCTTTAAAGAAAATAAAGACGCATTATGGCGGAAGGTGATATGGTCTATACATGCTTCAAGGAGGGGTTGGAAATTCATTCCTGTGAAGGCTTCTCTTGCAGGAACTTGGAAGAACATAGCGGGTATTCCGAGTGTATTGGGTCGTCACAACATTGACGTGCAGCAAATGGTAAAAGGGATTCCAAAGAATGGGGACACGATCTTGTTTTGGTACGATTGGTGGGTGTCGGATAATTCTCTTGCAAACAAATATCCGGCATTACTTGCATTAGACAAGAACCGGTTGTGTTACATTGCGGACCGTGTGATCCTCAATAATCAACCTTATTAGTGGGCTTGGGATTGGAGGCTCAGCTATTTTAACAATATAGAACAGGGTCAGTATGCTGGGTTGTTGGCTGACCTGGCTGGTGTCACGTTGCAGCCAGGGAAAGACGGTTGGAAATGGTCGATAGGGTCTGAAGTTGGGTTTTCGGTTAAAGGTATTAAACGCATTTTATTTGATGCTATGAATCAGTTACCGCATAGCGAATTCGTGTGGTGTAATTGGGTACCGAAGAAGGTGGCTTTTGTCGCGTGCAGAGCGTTTCTTGATAGGATTCCAATAGCTGAGGTGTTGGCTCGTCGGCATATCCCGGTTGATTCTCAGGTCTGCCGGTTGTGTGGGGTGATGGTGGAGACGGTCGATCACTTATTTACAGGGTGTCCGACTTTAGGGGAGGTTTGGCAAGCAATTTTTGATTGGTGTAATGTCCCGACCAGTTTTGTTTTCCATGTCAAGGACTTGATTCTCTTACACCGTTCGGTCATGTCTGGTAATCGTCAAAAGAAGGTGGTTTCATGGTGTTATTCTGACAGCTTTTTTGGAGCATATGGAGAGCTAGGAATGATCTTGTCTTTAACGCCAAACAAGTGTCAACGCAGAAGATTTTTGAAGAAGTCAAAATCATGTCATACTTGTGGATAACTAATAGAGCGAGATTAGCGAATATGTCATGAGACTCTTGGGGTAGGTTTGATTCTTTTCGGATGGGGTAGGTTATTGCCTTGTTGGTAGTTTTGGGGTTTTTGTTTGTTCTGTTTTTGTTTGGTTTGTTTGTGAGATATGTTCCGGATTGTTTTCGCTAGCTCCTTGCTAGCTTATTAATAAAGTTTGTTTGGCCGTTCAAAAAAAAAAATTCTCCATCTATATTTGGCAAACATGATTCTCTCCTCAAGATTACTGCATTTATTTAGTAAATATGTACCTTATTGTTAGTCCATAATTCTCTCTTTGAATATTGCTCTTGTACTAGTATTTATACTTGTATCTTGTATCTTGTATCAATTGTATGTACAAAAACATTTCAAATCATACCACTCTATATGGTATAAAGAGCCACTTTGCTCCTCTGAGCTCATCACTGATCCTGCCCCCATCTCCCTTCTTCTTCCTTTCCCCCCTTTCCGTATCTTCCATGGCAGACACCAAGATCATTGAAATCACCACCCATACTCACTTTCCCATCAAGCTTACCGCTCACATCTTCCCTACCTGGAGAAAACACGTTGTTGCCATGCTCACAGGTCTTGATCTTGACTAGCATGTCGAAAGCCCCACTGCACCGCCACCCAAAATCATCCAAGATAAACCTAACCCCACCTACCGCATCTGGTATCGCCAAGACCGGATCCTTCTCAGCGCCATTCTTGGAAGCTGCTCCAAAACCGTTTAGCCTATCGTGACCTCTGCCACCACTTCTCAGCAGGCTTTTCAGCGCCTCATCGAAACCTTTGCTGGTGCCTCCCGATCCCGAATAATCTCCCTGAAAGCCCGACTATAAAAAAACTCTCAAGGCACAAGATCGGCCATTGATTTTCTTCATGAAATGAAGGCCATTGCTGATGAACTTGCCCTACCCCTCCGACCGGTTGACGATGAAGATCTGATTGTTCACATCACCGATCAGTTAAATGATGATTTCAAGAATCTGGCTGCTACTCTCAAGACTCGTGATACACTAATTTCCTACTCTGAATTGTTTGCTCAGCTTATTGATCATGAATGGTGGCTCCAAGAAACATCCCAAGCGCCTCTTATTTCCACCATCAATAATACCCAGACTCAAAGACAACAGGCCCAATATCACAACATGCCCACTCGATCCACAACCTATGAACCACGCTATCATAACAGGCCCAAATGCAACCGTGGGTCTTATAGCAACAATGGTCTCAAGAAATCTCTCTATGGACTCAAGCAGGCACCGCGGGCTTGGTACAACGAACTCATTACCTTTCTTGAAACCTTTGGCTTTAAAAAATGCCTCTCTGATGCCTCCCTCTTTGTCTACAACCAAAACGGTACATTGCTTACCTACTCGTTTACGTTGATGACATTGTCCTCACCGGTAACACTCCCAAATTCTTGGATACCTTTGTTCAAGCCCTTAGTCACAAATTTTCTATCAAAGACCTTGGCTCACTTCATCATTTCTTAGGCATTGAGGTCATCCCCACGCCTCGTGGCCTATTCCTTTTGCAACAAAAACACATCCAAGACATTCTTACTACATTAAAATGGACAGTGCCAAAGAAGTGTTTACCCTTCTCAGTACCTCTGATCCTCTCATTACCGCTAACTCTTCTCCCTTTGTTGACTCTGCCCCATATCGCCAACTTGTTGGAACTCTCCAATATCTTGCATTCACTCGTCCTGACATCTCCTTTGCATTAAATAAACTTTATCAATTCATGCACTCTCCCAAACAGTCAGACTGGCAAGCGCTCAAAAGGGTTCTCCGATATTTAAAAGGAACGATGCATCATGGTTTGTTCTTAAACAAAAGCTCCCCTCTACACTTACAAGTCTTTTCTGATTTCGATTGGGGAGGCATACACGATGGAGGATGGTCAACTACTGCGTATTTAATATACCTCGACTCCAACCTTATCTCATGGCGATCATCAAAACAGAAAACGGTCTCGCCCTCCCCTACCGAGGCCGAATGTAAAGCCCTTGCAAATGCTGCAACCGAACTCGCTTGGGTCAAGAATCTACTTACTGAACTAGGTATTGAGCAAACAACACCTCCCACTTTGTTTTGTGATAACACGGGCGCCACCTACCTTTGTGCAAACCCAGTCTATCACTCCCGCATGAAACATGTTACATTGGACTGTCATTTTGTTAGGGACAGGTTAATGCTGCCCACCTCAAAGTTCTACATGTCACCAAGGACCAACTTGTGGATGTCCTAACCAAGCCGCTAGCAAAATCTCCATTTTTACTATTCTGTTCTAAGATTGGAGTCTCCAACAGATCCTCCATCTTGCGGGGGCGTATCAAGCACACATAATTCTCTCCACCAAATCCCCCATGTATATTTGGCAAACATGATTATCTTCTTAAGTCCACATAAACATATCACTAAACCTGAACAAAGGTTGTTCTTGGACGTGCATTTTCAGCTTCGTCAAGTAATTTTTTGACTACAACTAAGATTATTGTGATCAAAATAGAAAACTAATAAATAGGGAGAGAAAAGAAAACGAAAACAATATATTTGATAGAAGGGGTAAAGTGTGAATCTTTTTCCGTGCTTTATGATTAAAGACATATCTCATTATCTATATTTTCTGATATTTATGAGTAGTTGGATTGCAAGTGACATATTTATAAGAGGAAATATAAGAATATACCAAATGTCCATTTTATGATCCTATTGACTCAACATGGTTTGATGAGATCCTAAGATCATCCACACTAATACAAACAACTGCCAAAAATGAGGCACTTATCATACTATTTTTATTTATATTCTTGGCCAGCAAACAACATATCTCATTTCACCAAAAAAAAAAATATATACAAAAAATAGCAAACGGTAAGAAGCTAGCAAACCACCCAAAACAACACACCCAAAACTAAAACATTACATACAAATTTCCGATAAATTAAACCTCACCCAATTCTCCAAAGTAATGTTACTCTGTTTTACCGCTGCTTTACCCAGAAAAACGTTACCGTCGGATCACCGAATATGGCGCCAATACTTACTCGTTTCCCAGCAAAAAGTAGATCATTCCGAGCCTTCCACACCAACCAACACGCAGTAAGAATCACCGCTCTAATAACCTTTCTTTTCTTTGCGATCAAATCCAACGTATTGTAACTAGAAAGCAAATCTGTAACATTGAATCCACAAATATTCGGGACTTGCACCAACCACTAACCTTTCGCCACACCCTAGAGCTCACCGAGCAAGAAGTGAAGAGATGATTAGCGTCCTCCTCCCCGTCGTCGCAAAGCCTGCATATAACCGACCCCCTAAAGCACGTTTCTCTTGTGTAATCCCTTCAAAGTCGCCAATCTATCTTGCACAGCTCTCCATCCAATATAATTACTTTTTCTCTCTTCTATGAGCTCACATAGCCCGTTTTTAGCGGTTTTTATACAGACAAACTATCCCAACACTCAATTTCCCCTGTCTCACGAAAAATGCCCAGAAACACCATCGTTACGGATGCTAAAATATTTACTTACATTTTAAAAATATATAAGAATATTCATAACTTTATTTATTTAGAACAGAAATTCAAAAATCATAATACCATAACCTTTTGGTGTGTAACTTTGTATTCACATTATTACAAGTATAAATAATGACCCACAAATTGAACCACGAGTCCACAACCTATAAACCCCCAAAAATTACACAAAACATAGAACCCTAACTTACGAAAACAGGGGTCCAAACTTTAAACTTTAACAACTTTTAAAACACAAAATATACATAAAAATAAATCCAATGAAGCAATATGACATAATAATCCCATTACTCTTCTCTAGGAGGGGACCAAGGTGTCATATCCATGGGATAACTACCTAACACCCTCAAGAACGAAGTAAACTCTTGAACCTCTGCTAAAGCATTCTGTGCTCTAACATCAGCCATTGAAGCTTCAAAGTCCACATAAAACATATACTCGAAATGCTTAGCAGTTCCCACGTTTGCATCATCTACAAGCCTAATCGGACGGTTGCGATGAGGCCTGCTTTCGATTTTCGTCAAACTAATGTTCCTGAACGCGAAAGCTGATAACACTTTGAACAATACGGACGTTCCTTTATCGTGTGCGAAAACAATGCTTGTTTTAAACGGACGATCTGTCCGTGGAATAATCGGTTCGCGAGCAAGCATCACGAACCGTGTTATGTTACTGGAATCGTCTTGGATTCCGTCCGCGAGGATGTTGAGATTGTAGAGCTCGGCGGCGCGTGCGGAAGCAATCGCCGCCGTGTCGCGGAGTTTGTTCGCGGAAACAAACTCCGCGGCTCCAGCTGTATCGTCAACAGCCTCGCGTGTAACATTTAGTCCTAGTTTTGTAAGCGTTAGCTCGCACTGAGCTAACGCTTGTGGATGACTTATTACTCGGTTTATATATTCTTTACGCACTCCTGGCAGTGCTAACAGACAGTGATGAACCGGTAACTGAACTTCACCGACTATATGTAACCGATGACGTAATAGCAAATCATAATTCCGATGAATACTACCACCCAACGAATTTTCGACCGGTAAAACGGCTCGATCTGCAATCCAAAGCTCGACGGCTTGAAAAGCGACTTCGAATTGGTCACAAGGTATGGCTTCACATTCAGGATAAGCTTTGCCTGCAGCAGCTTCACTATAAGCACCAGGAACGCCTTGATATGCTACACGTAGTGTAGAACCGTGCATAGGTGCTGGAGATAGGTCAGTTATGGTTAACGGTTTAGGTTTTTTATCAATTGCTACTAGATCTAATGTTTTGTGGCCGTTGACGCCGTTAACAACGGTGAGATTGTTGTTAATATTATTATTATCAGCACCGTCTGTTTTTTCGGTGTTTTGCTCCTGTGACACAACCTTGCTAGCAAGGATGGCACAGGAGCTCTGCCAATCGACTCGGCTCTTACCGACTCCACCGCTCGCCTGAGGCGCTGGAATAGCCGGCGCCGCAGGCGACGCGGCTGGATTGGTCGTGTTAGGAGCCGAGTCGAATCGGCTTGTGGCTGATTTAATAGGGAAAAAGAGGCGTTTGGGGTTAGTTAACGGTAACGGTGATGGGGATGGGGTACGGATTAATGATTTGAGGTTAATTGTGGAGGATGGAGCTAACGACTGCATCGTTATTTTCTGTTAGGATGCCGTTAATCGGTGACGGATATGAATCGGTGGTGTGGGTTAGGTATCGGTGACGGCGTTATGGTTTTTTTGAAGCTTGGTTAAAAGAGGGGGCCAAGCTGAGAAATTGAAATGAGAGATTTGGGTTTTTTATAATATTGGGAAAAGGAAACGAGTAAGTAAGACTTGAAAAGGTCAGGCTCACACCTACCCCCTCTTTTAAATTATACGTCATCAATAATGTTATTTATTTATTTTTTGATAAATGAATTTTTTTAATATATAAAATAACTGGAAAAAATTATATCAAGATAGCGAATAGATGGGCATAAGATAAAACAATTTTGTTAAATAGTAGGATGACTTTCAAGTTGAAAAGTTATGAGACTACCATATATATATCTTGCTATTTGAATTGTGAAATGGTGTTTTAATGTTTTAACAAGTATTAAAGTTTATCTTCAAAAAAAAAAAAAGTATTAAAGTAAGAAATGGAATACAATTAATTATTTGAACACCATTAATTACTTCTAGATTGTTTATTAAATTTGAGATGAAGTAGGTAAGGTGTGTAAATTTTGATCTTGAAATATCTAAAGAAAATATTGCCATTTGTACAAAGTTTATTATGTTAATATATGTTTGATTTTTAATTAATAATAAATATGTTAAAGTTATTTGACGGCTTTACTCTAAGAAATTATATTTTATTCGCTTTTAGTATTAATTTTATTCACGCGTATATGGTTCTTACCTACAACCTCTTTGACATGTCATATCGTTTGCTTAGGTGCATTTTTCTTTGTATTTTTCAATTTTTATATTATATTTTCTTTTATTACTATTATTCTCTATGATAAGTAACAAAGAAGTTAAGAAGATTGTTCGTGGTATTGTTATGGTTTCTATTAGGGCCATTTAGATGGTATATATATTTTTGTTTTACTACGTGACGCTTTTAATATTTCTCTAAATCCGGTAGCTTTTTACTAATTTTTCTAGTGTTGTTTGCTTATAGATTGTGTGTTGTGGAGCCGAGTGTCTCTCTGGAAGCAGCCTCTCTATCCGTAAGGATAGATGTAAGATTTGCCTACATCTCACGCTTCCCTGACCCTACTCTTAGCTTTGCTAATTGTAAGATTTAGTGGGAAAGGTTGTTGTATTATTGCTATATATTAGTATTATAATTTATTAGTACTATATAATATTATACATGTTTGAATAATTACTTTAGACAGTTATATTAAACATCAAAACATTTATCTAAAAATCATATAAATATATACACACGACACACATATTCACATGAGGTGTTGAATAATTGTTGATTAAAAAATACTTGAAATTGCTATCTTCTCGAGGAGTTCTCCACACCAAACGTTCATACTTGTAAACCATGCATGAAAGATTGAAAGGTGTTGTGTTCTACATGCGGGATTTAGCTACATTACCTCACACACACGTGACAAAGCTTCAACATCCCATGGTCTTAGAGCGACTATGAGGGTCTTAAAAGTGTTTATGGTACTAATTCTTAATGATCATATTGAAATACTAGTTTGACCTTCGGAAGCGTCCCAAAATAAACAAATCTAATATGAAGTTATTGTGTACTATAAAAAGAATAGGTTGTTTTTAGGAGGGGGGGGGGGGGTTGTAAAAGATCAACACTCGTCTCTGTACAACTGTCAATTTCTCAATATACTCTAAAGTTGCGATGTGAACCTGAAAAAAAAACAAATTGGTATCAAAGGTTATGCCATGATGATGATGGTAGGTGATTCTGATGTTTAAAGTGAGCATATGTTAATGATTGACATACCTGTTCAATTTTCACTGAATAAAAACAATCAATAGGTAAGCAGTGAAGATCTATTTCAAAGATAAATAAACATGATCTAACTGCTATCAACTAAAAAGATTGTAGGATAGTAACTTTTCATGTTTTTAGACTATTTTCTCTACTCATATATAATTTAAATATCTATTTCATTAATCACCACATAAAAAAGTCGGGTTTTTTTTTTCTTTTTTTGTATATCAATATGGTACTCGTTAGAAAGATAATAAAACGCTTGTTAATTTGGTGTATTTTTTTTAAAAAAATGTCGTATAAAAATGTTATTAATGTTAAAAAATCGTGGGAGAAAGTGCATCTGTCATGCACATGAGAGATAGAAAATATTTTTTTTAAAAAGTCTCACAATATGTCACATGGTAGAGGGAGAGTGGCCTCAATGAATGTCATGTCATCATGGGTGCTTTCATTTATATATAGTTATAGATTATAGATTATAGATAAGGGACCCTTTATTTCATTGAACCAAACACACAAATATATACAATATTTGAATTAAATACAAGAGATATAGTAAATAGTGTCATGCTAACGAGAAGGTCCGAGAAGGTCATCTGACAA
This sequence comes from Ambrosia x helenae, assembly GCA_030844895.1. NCBI lineage: Eukaryota > Viridiplantae > Streptophyta > Magnoliopsida > Asterales > Asteraceae > Ambrosia > Ambrosia x helenae. Next base: position 29,340,611 of record CM061227.1, on the reverse strand, counting down.
CATAGATTAGATCCACTGAAGAACCAAGGCATTAAGTTCCCTCCATGCAAGATAAATGACATCAGCTTCGGTGAGGCCTGTTTTGCTGTCAATATTGTCAAGAATCTTATATGCTATAGTGTGAAGCTTGAACAGTTTATTCCAGGCGGAGCAGATAACTTTGGATTCGTCAAGGGTACGGATCTTGGTTTGGATATTAGTAACTGAGTAAGTTAGGTGCAAAGAGGAGGGTTTGGGTTGGGTTTCTTTGTTTGCGTTGTCAGGCATGGTTACAGAAGGAGCCAAAGCTGATGAACAATAGGGAAAGAAGGACGGTCGGGAAAAAAGGGAAAAAGAAATTAGGGTTTTTAAAATCGGGGCTCTGATATCAAAAAAGTGTTTATAACATTAATTCTTGATAATCATATTGAAACATAAAGGACCATTTATATATGGAGATTATAGATAATCCTATCCCTAAGGTAAATATACATACAATATTTGAATTAAACACAAGAGATATAGTAAATAATGTCATGCTAATAGGTCTATAATTGGCCACTGTTGATGGGGATTGAATGACGATGAGAAAAAGATCCAATTTCGTATGCTAGAGTGGAAGATGGAATGGTATAAACCATTACGAAGTAATGAAAGATTGTGTGTTTGGTTAAATGAAATGGAATTATCCATTCCACTAGACATTCCAATCCCTCAAAACCATTTCATCCACCCCCCATGTTTTTTTTCATTTCATCCCCTCCTTCACTATTTATTAACAACACTAAAACCCACCACCCACCACCCACCACAACCACCCACCTCTGCTGCTGCCACCACCCACCACCATCGTCACCACCCACTACTGCCACTGCCACCCACCCATCATAATCGCCATCAACCACCACCCACCATCACCACCACAAACCCACCATCGCCGCCACTTGCCACCGTGGCCACCATCACCACCACCCATCGCCGCCGTCACCGCTACATATCAGGACCCACCACTGATTTTATTCCCTCGTCTTTTCCTGTCTACTAAACAACATAAAGTAATACTTCATTTCATTCCCAAATAGCAACCAAACAAGACATGGAATGATAATGATCCATTCCATTACCTCGTCCATTTCATTCACTCATCCATTCCATACCCTATACCAAAGTAACCCGAGTTATCTTAGGTGAAAGTCTTTGATGTTAGTTAGTCAAACTGAAGTTTAAATAAGTCTAATTTTTGTGTCAAATTTTCGAATCATGTTAGCATTCAAATCAATTTTGAATTCAGTTTTCCTATCAAATTTGGTTGTGATATGGATTCCATATGACTTGATAATTAAAATTTGAGTTATATATTTATGCACAATTTGAAAAACCCAATTTCTTTGATTAAAAAATGAGTTGTTTCAAAAAAAAAAAAAAAAGCAAACGGGTCGGTTGTTATTGAGGTTTGGTAGGGTGTAAGATTTAGATTATTCCACCTCGTCTATTAATGCAACTTCCCTTCCTTTCAAATATCTGTTAAAAAGGGCCCCTCAACTTTGTTTTTTACATCATATCGCTTAGAAGTCGTCTCTCATATCACATTTTTGTACTTATTTGATAATTCCTCTTCATCACGTTGTTTGCGTTTCAAGAATATTTCAATTTTCTTCACTCCTATGCATTGTGTTACAAATCTATTTCCCTACTCATCTTGCAAAAAATATTTTTATCGTGCGAGTCACGTATTCATAACGGTTTAATTGGGAATTTCGTGCTATGTGTAGATATGAAATTATGCGTTTCGTATTTAAGTTTACGTTTAATGGTTGTATTGTTTTGTCTATTTTGTTGGTTGTTATGTCTAGACATATATTACTATTTTGATGATGTTAAAAATATAAACATATATGTCAAAATAAGATAGAAACAATACGTTAGCTTAATGGTTGGACCGTAATCAATCTAGCAAAAATCTGGCAAGCCCAAGATCGTTGCCATGCTTAGACCATGAGGCAATCAATGTCATGGTCATATCATGAACAGTGCGGGGACATATTCAATACGCGTAAATTTTCGGACGAAAAACAAGTAATTTACACCGCTGAGCAAAATAATAGTGGGGCCGGGGCATTTCCGACCCTAAAAGCTTCGCCCCTGCTCATGAAGAAATCTTACGTTGTTCAGTTACAATAATGCAATTTGAACAATTACATCAATGTCTCCACATTTTATAGGTTTAACTCATGGATAGTACATACAAACTATTACAAATTTACAACTATTACAAGCGTACGTTTAAAATATAACCATACAAGTGTCATACCTAAACAAAAATCACTGTCTACGTAATTCGTAAACGTGTCTAAGTATTATAATAATTTTAAATTATGTGGTACCTATTAATAGCTGAAAATAATATATTAAAAAAAATAATAACATTATTCTCAGCATGTGATTTTATAGACTCCAAAAGTGAAAAAAGATTTCCTCAAGATACTTTAGATATTATAGGTATGGGTATATTATCACACACTTCTATGTATCTATGTATTCGTAAATAATTTAATATCTTTGGTTGTTTATGAAAAAATATATTCGATAACTAATTTTTTTTTTCGTTGGAACAATTTTCATTTCATACTAAAAGCAACAAGAATTACAAGTGAGGTGCGGGTAGACGGGCAACAAGCTACGCCGTAACCCCTTTTTGAATGGTAAAGCAACAAGATAACTAAATGGTATAACAAATTCCATCCCATTTCCCCCACTCTAAAGCGAGGTTTGAGGAGTCTATCAGAAAAAATAAGGTAAAACATAGGAAAAACAATGGAAATGATGATAAAGATTGATAGGAAATGATGATAGGAAAAACAATGGAAATGATGATAAAGATTGATAGGAAAGTATAGGAAACTAAGTTCATACGACAAACTAAGTTCATAGTTTCAAACGACAAAATTGCTCTGATAAATAAAGATAGGGAGGTTATATTAAAACCCCCCACTTCTATTACGCTTTGGTTACTTTTTTAACTACCATGGTCCGAGGTTAAGTATTTTGATTTTGACCCCAGGCGGCGCTTCGAATCCAGGTTTTATTTTTGGGGTAGTTTTAGTATTTTGAATTGGTTTTTTTTTTTTTTTAATATAATTATTGTAAAAAAAATCTAAAAATTAAAAAAACAAAAATAATAACCACCAACTTGTATCGACGTGATGTTTAATGGTGTTGTCCTTGAAAATAGCGATGGATGATATCGATCAAATTGCCAGAGGGTCATTGGTCTACAGAGTTTCCAACCCCTAATACCATACAAATGACCATGTTTGAAAAACAGAGAGTTCTTATGGAAGTTGCTAAAATAGTTAAACAAATGTATTTGTGAATAATACATTCATCAAAAAGACCATCTCTTTGTTAGTCACTCTCATAGGGAAATCTTTTCTCACACTTATGCGTAGATCAAGGAGATTCATGAAGATATTCATCAAGACCTTTGCAGAGGGTTACTATTTATATATAAAGAACACTATTCATATATCTAGGAGCAGGAATTGTTTACCTTCCCATTGATTTCAAGTATGTTGCCTTCATCGTTGACAGATATCTCTACGACAACAACTGAATTTTACCTGCTTGCCTGAAAGTAGTCCAAATACCATTGTTGTTGGATGTTCATGTGAGAATGCATAGTACAAAATTCTTTTGACAAACGTCTGACTGACCTGAAGTTCCTTCATCGTTGACAGATATCACTCCGACAACAACTGAATTTTACTTGCTTGCCTGAAAATGTAAATCCAAGATCCAGGATGAGCTAGATATTCCTCATGATGAGCAGGAATTGTTTACCTTCACATTGATTTCAAGTACGTTGCCTTCATCGTTGACAGATATCTCTTCGACAATAACTGAATTTTACTTACTTGCCTGAACATTTGTTTTACTAATTTCCAATTCTTGATAGTTTCATTATACTCGTGTCCAGCCTTTAAATCAATCAGTCGGATCGGCGATTTTGTTTACCCTCCCATTGATCAGAGAGATTTAAGCTAATCAAACTCATATATCAAGCCGGTGCAAGTTATGTTGGAGCACTATTCTTCTTGATCTTGATCTTCACACTTGCTTTAGGAGCTCCGATCTTCTTCCTATTATCTTTGTTAAAAGCGGTCCAACTTCTTGCCTTCATCGTTAAGTCAAAAGCGGTCCAAATACCATGGTTATTGGATGTTCATGTGAGAATGCATAGTACAAAATTCTTTTGACAAACGTCTGGCTGACCTGAAATTCCTTTGCAACCTGGTAGAAAGGAACTAGGTTGCAAATATAATAATAATTTAAATAATTATAATAATTTAAAATTATAAAAATCCATCACATCACGATTTGCATCCTGGCAATAATGAGTAACCTACCAACCTCTATTAATAGACTTCATTTATTTCTTCTTCATCTTCTTCTACTTGAAGTGTAGAGTGATAACTAACCCTTCATCTTCTCTGTGTAAAGTCCTAACAAAATGTAAACTAAAAGAACCAGGCTTCAAACACAACTTTTTGCTCAAGGTAATATTATTGTAATATAATATTTCACCTGTACTGGTTGTCAAAAGAAATCGACAGTAGGATCGACGCTAACAAGCAACACATACAGAGTTCGTTGTACTGGTTGTCGAAAGAAATCGAGTGATGATAGTCGTTTTCGGCATTGTAAAGCGATCGTTACTTTAATGATCAGGAACATTCCAAATAACTGTTCAGTTATGGATCCTTTGATCAGAAAATATATTCTCAAACAATTCCTAAAATAAATCTTTCGATAATCGCTGCGGTTAGTGGATACCATGGATCCGAGAGATTCAAGCTAATCAAACTCATATAAAGTGTTCGATGTCACTGTGAGTAGATAAATTTCGTAGTGGTTGGAAACTCTGATGAATAGTGACCATTTGGCAATTGGTTACTTAATGTTTTTTATATATGAATAGTGACCCTCTGCAAAGGTCTTGATGAATATCTTCATGAATCTACTAGAAGTGTCATCTTGGTCGAACTCATGACACGCGACATTCGTCTCATCTTATAAAATAACATAAACACAATCATGTGACCCATGATTAGAGCTTTAAGTTGTGACACACAAAGATAATAGGAAGAAGATCAGAGCTCCAAAAGCAAGTGTGAAGATCAAGAGGATGCAAGTTGAAGAAGAAGATGACAGATATCACTAACATAACTTGCACCAGCGTGAGATATGAGTTTGATTCGCTTAAAAACTCTCTGATCCATGGTATCCACTTTCACCTGAAGCTTTACTTTCCTACCTCTGTTTTGAATTTGTTGCTTTATAAAGTGTTCGATGTCACTATGAGTAGATACATTTTGTTGAATAGTGACTGTTTAATGTTTTTTATATATGAATACTTTCCTACCTATGTTATGAATTAGTATATAGAGAGAAAACCGGCGAACATCATTCAAAATTTCAACTTCCCGCTAACCTCTGCGCCATCATCGACTACAGCAAACCGACGATCTTCCTCCACGGCACTCCTAATAGGCCTCTCTTTACATCACCATACGATTAAAGGTTCCAGTTTTGTTTTTGTTGCTTTTTAATAATAAGTTTTGTGTTTATCAAACCCTAACGTCTGAAATATGGATCTCGTTGTTTGATCGGTTACTAGATACCATGGATCAGAGAGATTTAAGCTAATCAAACTCATATCTCAAGAATCGGGAATTAGTAAAATGATTTTATAATTCTTTTAAGGCTTAACACGAGTATACTCAAACAAGGGTTCCGCATTTCGGTACATTTTAATTGATCGGATGTGACTTCTGAAAAACCACAAACGATCAATTAAACATTATGAAACGCGTCAAACAGAGACCGGAAGTCCAGCATGTCGATTAGACATGCAAAAATTGTCTTTTGAAAAAATATGGGTATCGACTATATAGTCGGAGCACCACGTACAATGATTCATGAAAGTTGTACAAACTCGGATGTTTCAACCAAAACACACAAACGAGCAATAAACGACCCGTAACGCCTCAAAACGAATTTTGTTGTTTTGGGAACAACTAAAAACATTTTAAAATGAATCAAAACAAATTATTTTTTTAAAAAAAAATGCCAAAGCGCCTAGCTTTGGTCAAAGCTAGGCGCCTGGTTTGCTTAATTAGACCACAGGCGCCTAGCTTTGACCAAAGCCAGGCGCTTTGGCCTTTTTTTTTAAAAAATAATTTGTTTTAATTCATTTTAAATACTTGTTATTGATTAAAAATTAATTTTAATTCATTTTAAAATGTTTTTAGTTGTTCCCAATACAACAAAATTCGTTTCAGGCGTTACGGGTCGTTTATTGCTCGTTTGTGTGTTTTGGTAGAAACATCCGAGTTTGTACAACTTTCATGAATCATTGTACGTGGTGCTCCGACTATACAGTCGATACCCATATTTTTTCAAAAGACAAGAGAATGAGCTAAAGCAAAAGCCGCCGGATTCGTCATCCCCCTCGGTAGATAAGGCTGCGGGTTGTTTCATGCCATAATAGCTGGACTTCTGGTCTCTGTTTGAAGCGTTTCGTAATGTTTAGTTGATCGTTTGTGGTTTTCAGAAGTCACATCCGATCAATTAAAACGTACCGAAACGCAGACCCTTGTTTGATTATACTCGTGTTCAGCCTTTAAAGAATTATAAAATCATTTTACTAATTCCCGATTCTTGATACTTTCATGAATCGTTTGTAAAATCATAACCATAGCGATTATCGACTTGCCAGAGGGTCATTGGTTTTCAGAGTTTCCAACCCCTAATACCATACAAATGACCGTGTTTGAAAAACGGAGAGTTCTTATGGAAGTTGCTAAAATAGTTAAACAAATGTAAATCCAAAATCCAGGATGAGCTAGATATTCCTCATGATGAGCAGGAATTGTTTACCTTCCCATTGATTTCAAGTATGTTGCCTTCATCGTTGACAGATATATCTCCGACAACAACTGAATTTTACTTGCTTGCCTGAAAATGTAAATTCTTGATACTTTCATAAATCGTTTGTCAAATCATAACCATCATCATCATTACACCCTCAAAAAAGAAAATAAAATAAAAATAAATATAATAATAATTTAAATAATAATAATGTAATATAATTATGGTTAATGCTCAAAGAAGTCAACCTTTGTTGACTCCTAGAAGTCTTGAAGACCAAATAACTTTTACAAGATACTTGAAACAAGGTATGGATATGGAGAATACGCAATGAGATGATTTCGTACAAGATTCCAACGCAAGCAAGGCAAATTCAGTTGTTGGACATTGTGATCGGGAGAATTCCTCTGATCCATTCATCACAAGAACAGTGCTCCAACATAACTTGCACTAACTTGAGATATGAGTTTGATTAGCTTGAATCTCTCTGATCCATTGTATCCACTAACCGTAGCGATTATCGAAAGATTTATTTTAGGAATTGTTTGAGAATATATTTTCTGATCAAAGGATCCATAATTGAACAGTTATTTGGAATGTTCCTGATCATTACAGTAACGATCGCTTTACAATGCCGAAAATGACTATCATCAAGAATGACTTTTACAGAACAGTGCTCCAACTTAACTTGCACCAACTTGAGATATGAGTTTGATTAGCTTAAATCTCTCTGATCCATGGTATCCACTAACTGTAGCGATTATCGCGTGTCATGGATCCTTTGAAAGTGGATACCATGGATCAGAGAGTTTTAAGCTAATCAAACTCATATCTCAAGCCAGTGCAAGTTATGTTAGTGATATCTGTCATCTTCTTCTTCATAAAGAACATTAAGTAACCAATTGCCAAATGGTCAATATTCATCAGAGTTTCCAACACTACGAAATTTATCTACTCACAGTGACATCGAACACTTTATATGCGTTTGATTAGCTTAAATCGCTCTGATCCATGGTATTTGAAAATAGAGAGTTCTTATGGAAGTTGCTAATAGAAAAGTTTAACATACAATTTTTAGTTTTCCAAAAATTATTTATTTATTATATATAATAAATATTTCAAGTTTATTCCATTATAATTATAAAATTCTATAAAAATATCAGAACGATTATATAAATTTCCACAAAAATTATTCTGAGCTTATAAACATTAAACATTTCTTAAATGATTTTTATTTCTGAAAAATCATTTATTTAATATTTTTAATCGATTTTTGTTATTTTAATCATAAATAAATCATAATAAATTCATTTTTCAATATCTTTACACCAAAATTTTATATAAATTATTTCTGTCCATTTAGAACAGAAATTCAAATTTTAATTTAAAAATTCTTTAATTTTAATATTTTTAGATATTAAAGTTATATTTTGACAAATTGAAATAAATAGATTAAATATTCTATTTTTAAGAAAATAATTTTATAAAAATCATTTTCATACTTAAAACCTTATAATGTGACCATCTTTAATCTAGAGTTTACAAAAAAGACTTTTTTTATTTATTTATCGAATTTCTTTTATTTAATAAACAATTCAATTATTAATCAAACGAATACTTATCCCCAAATTCGAAACCCTAGAAAATACTTGTAGACTAGAAAGACTTAGACTTATTTGTTACCTTATACATAGGGTAATACTTGGCAACTTTGGGCTACACATACTCTATTTCTCAAGACTTAATACTTTGCTAAGGTGAGTTTACGTAACCATGTTTATGCAATTCTTTATACTTGAAACTTTATACTTAAGCAATTCTACATACATGTCTAGTTGTAAACTTTAATGCCTCATGACTTAGACAACTACTGTTAGACTTAAACTTCAACTTACATAATCATTAGCTATGGCCAAGCCGGCGATACTCAATAATAGATCTATTGGATTGACAATCCCACCTAGATTCGTTGACCATCTTTTATGGGGAGCGCGGGTGATTGTTATCGTTCCAACGTGATATTAAGGTGAACCGTGGATGACGGGATGGACCTAAACTTGTCGGAGGTTTGATTATGTGCATACTATACTTCATGTTTATTCATGTAGACTTAAACTTACGATAGACATATGAATTGCTAAACTTTTATTATTCTTAAACTTAATTGCTTGGCATGGCTTATGTATTCTCACCAACTTCTAGTTGACCCCCCCCCCCATTTTTTACAAACTCAACAGGAAATAATGATGCTTGAAGTCTAGTGCTAGCAGGAAGAGACAATTTGAAGTTTATGTTTTGTTTGGCTATTTGATGTATTAGAATTTCATTCAAGACTCGTTATGTATTATCAAATTTTGGATATTTTGCTTTAAATAAATTTCAATTAAAACTTGAATACCATGTGCTACTGTATACTCATTCTTACGTGACACCTCGATGTTTCCGCCATCGGTTGGGGTGTTACAGATTAGTATCAGAGCCTTGGTTATAGGGAATTAGGTTATTAGAAAAATAATCTAGACTATAACCTTAGGGAATTAAAACAGTACTTGCTTCTCTTACTTGTAACCCTAATTGCTTCCTTAATCTTATCCCTATCCTACACCTTATACAACCTTAAGCCTTTACAAGTTGACTACTCTTATTCGTCTGCTGCAATCCTGATCCACCATTAGATTAATAGGACAAAATCCACAGGTTTAGCCTGAACCACCTTGAGATCTCGTCGAAGTTCTGGATTTTAATAACGAACACATGCAATCTGGAAGGGTGAACGCCTGTATTCCGAGTCTTCTGTCTAGGCTGGCATTGTGCATATATCCCAATCAGACGAGGGACCCGGATGCCTACCTGGGAATTCTCGGGATGAGTGTTCACTTATAGGTTAAAGCATGTCTTCACTATGTTATTAGAATCTAGAATCTTTGATAAGTCAACGTTTTCGTTTATTCGTTTTAATTAATGGATAAATGATTACATTCCTTATATTACCTCATTCATTTCATTGTGTTTCTTATAGATCATGCCTCCACGTCGCAGCACTCGCAATAACAGTGGTGGAAATCATGAGGAAGGGAGCAGCAACCACAACCATAACCACGACACTAACCACAACAATGGAGGTGATGCCCAACTGGCTGCGATCATTTCTCAACAAATGGCGCAACAGATCGCAAATCTGGTTCCTAACTTACTGGCTCAAGTCATCCAAATGAATGGGAACGGCAATGGAAATGGAAACGGCAATGGAAATGGAAACGACAACCACAATGGGAACAGGAATGGAAACGGGAATGGTCTCCCAGCCTGCACTCTCAAACACTTTAATACCTGTAATCCTCCTAAGTTCAGTGGGGATGAAGGAGCTACTGGTCTTCTACAATGGTTCGAGGGTATTGAGAATACCTTCATTAACAGTGAGTGTCCCGATAACTTTAAGGTCCGTTATGCTATGAGTGTTCTTCACAAACGAGCACTCACTTGGTGGAATGAGGAAAAGCGCACCCGTGGAGCTGAAGTCGCACTGGCCTTAACTTAGGAACAAGCTAAAGATGTTATGAAGGCGGAGTTCTGCCCTCGTAATGAAATCAAAAAGTTAGAAGATGAGTTTCATGATCTTGCTCAGGACAGTGGAGAAAACCTTGCCTACAACACTCGTTTTCACGAACTTAGTCTTGCTACCACACAAGGTCACCCCCTTGCCTATTGCGATCGAAAAATACATTGGTGGCTTACCCATGCAGATTCAGGACACGGTGTGGGGAAGGAACCCTGCTACTCTCGAGGAAGCAAAGCGTTTGGCGGCCACCCTAACAGATAATCATGTGAAGGCAGGAACCCTGACTCGGAAAGGGGAAAAGAAAACTGTCGGGAAGGATACTCCCCAACCTGCTGTTGAAATTAAAACTGAGTCCTCAACCAATGGAAGGCGCAAGGCCAGGAATTTTGCAATAGATGCCACTGCCCCACCCAACAAGAAACAATATAACGGGAACCAACCTAAGTGTGACACCTGTCAGTATCACCACCCAACCCAAGTGCCCTGCCGTCGGTGTACCAAATGTCAAAGGTATGGGCATCTTGCGGATGTTTGTCGAATTCCTGCTGCAAATGCCCTTGCTGCTCCGAATGACCTTGCTAGGGACCCTCCAGCTACTTAACAACAAGCTCCACCGTTTGAATGTTATTTTGCTTTTAAAAATTCAATGTATTGACACTTTTGATTCAAGTATTGAGATTTTTGTCTTTTACATGAGAGTCGTTTATCTAGTATGATCACAACACTTGGATGCATGCTTGTTTGAATGTGAACTAATTGCTATATTAATATCTAAACCTATACAACTACAACTCACATACCATACTCGTTATACTTATAAACTTGCTTACATAAACATACTATCAATTGGCAATAAATGCTACACTGATAGAGGATGAAGTAGTTGTTCAACAGTTAGTTGAGTACCAAATAACCTACTCAACGATTGGTAGAGGTCATCATGCCTTTTCAACAGTCGGGAGAGGCCCTACAACCTGCTCAACGACTGGTGGAGGCTATCGAACCTGCTCAACAATCGGTAGAGTCATAGAAGGACACAAAACCCTAATGTAAGGTAAATTGGTGATTGCGGTCCGGAACGTAATCATGAATTTACAGGTACGTTAAGGTAGTGTGAAATTCTATCAAGGTTTTCGGTAGTTGACCAATTATAAACCTTAGTTACCTGGTAGTTCTTATTCTCCTTGCGATTTCAAGACACACCTAATCCTACCCTTAAAACTCACAAATAACAAACCACTTATCCAAATTATTTGAAACAGATTATTCTATTCATGTTGTGCCTTAACACAAAATTTTCCAGACCACACTTGTCCTAACCAATCACCTTCAACCCTGCGTTTTCAATAAACTTCGGGACGAAGTTTCCAAAAGTAGGGGAGACTGTAACATTTCGCATTTAATCCTATGTACGTTACGATAATTATTAATAAAACGTCGAATTTTATCATTTATCGTCCTTTTAAAAATATTTCGTGACGCATTTGGACCCCTAGTACCATACTATAAACATATAATATCAATATATTAATGATAAAGTTGTCAAAAAAAATTATTGCATGGGCCGGGGTTCGAACCCGAGCCCATGGCCGGTTCAACCATACACACACAACACCAAACCAGCCGGTCTACAGCATCTAGTTGGTATCATTCTGATGTAAATTATATTTATCTTATGCTTGGGATTGCAGTTGACTTTCAAAAAGTCAATCTGCGATCCCACCTTCCTTTGATACTCAATCAATCCGTATTAATAATCCTATTAAGGCTTGATTGATGATTGTTATGATTGACTCGCGTCCATTACACGCTAATTAGCCTTTATCACATTCCAATTATATACCAATTACGCGTCATAGACTTTAATAGGGTCAAACATTTCCAATTCGCATCACCCGAACCTTCCACTATAAATTGAGACCTTCACATCTTCCTACACTCGCCGATATCTCTTTCCTCACCTTCAATTCAACACCCGCGTTTGGCCTGGATTCAAACTGGGGTTGAGGGTTTGTGCGTCGTTTGGATTCTCCGCTGAAACACACCTTCCAAAAAAATAAATGATTATAATAGCTATCGATAAATATACAAACGTTACGTATATTTATTCCAACATATTTGAGATGTGGACATAGTAAATGAATTGATGGATTCTTTTGTGTGAATGAAAAGAGACGAGACAAAGCCATGAGAGTAGAAGCAATCGGGAGAAAGAAGAGGCCATCGGAATCCCTTGATAGGAAGGGTTAGGTCATCTTTAATAAGATGAGATTGCTGGCTGCGTTAGGCTTAATGTGTCAGGCCTCATTCATGCCTGAGGCCATACATCATACGTAAATCGGATACTCATTATAATAGACAAATTGCTTGAAAATCCACTTTAGATGCATATGAATGTGCTATGTGTACACTCATGAACGTTTCATTATAAGCATCATACAAGTATAATTTTTAATTTTGTAGTATTTTCACGTGTGGTATTATTAGTATATTTAAAAATAAAAATAAAAAACAGTTTGGCTGAATGCCGGAATAGAAATGGTATTTTATGTGAGTCAAATCAAACCCAAACAATACCCATGTACCTCCCACCTTCCTCTATTGTCTTGGCTTCTTAATCATTATTATTATACACAGTAGTTTAAGTTAAATCATAAATGTATATATTATTATATTTGTTTTTTCGTGGAGTGTATACACCCCTTTTGCAAGTATTACGTGTCATGACAAGTAATATAATAAATATCTGGAAAATGATGAGGTGTTAAAATATATAATGAAAATGGGTGCATACGTGTCATCTTTGCAATCCAACCAAGAAACGCATTAATAATATTGTTTGGTGTGCTCTCATTTCAACCGTACACATCCCCGATTTTCCACATATTCTACTTTTTTTTTTTTTGAATGGCCAACAAACATTCATTAAACGCTCAGGCTAGCGGGAAACTAGCAATACACCCAACATACAAAACTAAATAAAACAGTTCGCCCTTGTACAGAACAATAAACAAACTACATGAACAACAACATTAAACAAAAGACGACAGACAAAATCCTTGCCATTGCTCCAAGTTAGATCGCCCATCTTCGCACGCGCCTTAACCCAAAGGAAGCTCAATGTTTTAATATCCCCCCCCACACTTCTGCGTAGAAAGCTGCACCTGTTTAAATATTAAGTCATTTCTGCAGCCCCAGATACACCAAATAGACGTCAAATAAATCGCGCATAACACCTTTTTCACCTTCTTGGAACCGGGCATAAACTGATGTAATGATAGCAGATCTCGGACATCGAAAGCGTAAATGATTCCCACCCTACACCATTGACCTATGGCCTGCCAAACTGAATCTGCGAATGCACATGCAGTGAACAAATGATCCGCGGTTTCAGCTACTTCCCCACACAACGGACATGAACCGGAACCCACGTTGATGTTCCTTCTTTGCAGCTCGACCTTTGTTGGAAGGCGATTAAGCCCCGCCCTCCACGCCATTATCTCCACTTTTCGGGGCACCCAATTATTACGTGTAAACACCCAATTTGAGGCGTCCATCCTAGTATCCTGCAGCAACTTTTTAACATCTCTAACCGAGAAACCTCCCACCCCGTTGTTGACCCAAACCCACTGATCTGCAGCCTCGATAGAGGTGGCTGCTGCATCACATCCCCAAAATACCCCAATTCTGTGTTCGCCATACCATTTAAGACTCCGCCCCTCCATGCCCCAGACCCACCCCGACCCATCCAATGATACCCGCTCTGCAACAGACGCCTTTTTCTGTGATTCAGCAGCAAACAAGGCAGGATACACAGCTGCAAGTGGTCCAAAGCCGCTCCAGTTATCCAACCAGAACATTAAATTCGCACCATTCCCTACGACACCTTTTATCAGGAGATCCACATCAACGCCCATAGTTTTCAGCCCTTCAACTGCCACTGCGATGGCTTTCCACGGCCCTGGAACGGATAACCTATAGGGAATAGGATTCCATGCTCTAGACGAGTGATGGATTGACCAAATGACCTTGCGCCACAGCCCATTCGGTTCGACCCGAAACCTCCACCACCATTTTGCTAACATTGACAAATTCGCATCCCTAAGTGAACCAAAAACAAGGCCACCCCCTTCATAAGGCGCAATTACCCCGTCCCAAGCAACCCAATTCATTTTAGCTTTCTCCTCCGATCCCCCCCAGAAAAATACTCTACGCATCCGGTCTAACTTATCTAGGACACCAATAAGGGCTTTATATAACGAGAAGAAATAGGTCGGTAAAGAATTCAATACCGATTTTATGAGTACCACCCGACCTCCAAACGACAAGGTCTTCGCTTTCCACATCGATAACCTATTCCTAAACGTCTTCAAAACCGGCTCCCAATGTTTAATAAGATTCATGTTAGCCCCAACTAAGAGGCCCAAATAAGTAAACGGAAAATTGCCCCTCGTACAATTAAGAAAGGCCGCCATGTCTTGTACTTCAACATCCTCCACACCCACACCAAAAACGCTGCATTTGGCAAGGTTTACCCTCAACCCGGATACAAGATAAAAACATCTAAGTATTCGTTTAAGGTTTGCCGCATTAGCCCTACTCCACTCCCCTAGAAAGACCACATCATCCGCGTAAATGAAATGTGAAACCACAAGGTCGCCATGCCCACATCTCAACCCCCGGAATAGTCCCACCTCACCCGCTCGCTTAAGGATACCGGTTAGTGCCTCCATAGCCAAAACAAACAAAAACGGCGATAGTGGATCTCCTTGTCTAAGACCACGCTCACAATCAAACTCATGTGTGGGCGAGCCGTTAACGATCACCGATGTCCTTGCCGACTTTACAATGGCCATTACCCATTTGCACCAAATGGGAGGGAAATTCATTTGTACCATCACCGACTCTAAGAACCCCCAATTAAGTGAGTCATACGCCTTTTTCAAGATCCACTTTGAATATTAAGCCTTGTCTTTTCATCTTCCTCAACCACCCGATAACCTCGTTCAACATAAGAGGGCCGTCCGTAATACTTCTACCGGAAAGGAAAGCGGATTGCTCCGGCGACACTAACTTCCCAATCACCCCTTTAAGTCTTGCGACTAACACCTTTGATATCACCTTGTTTATGCACCCCACCAAACTAATGGGTCTAAAGTCCCTGAAATCCAACGGATCATCTTTCTTCGGATCAAAGCGATAAATGAAGAAAAGCAACCAGTAGAGACAGATGGATTCTGGTAAAAATTCTGAAATAATGATACAAAATCAGCTTGTAAACCAGCCCAACACCGCTTAAGGAACTTAAAATTGAACCCGTCTGGCCCGGGCGCCTTGTCCCCGTCACACGCCCATACCGCATCTTTGATTTCTCTCAGCGTGAATGGTTGTACAAGCCCATCAGCTTCCAGAGTAGTCAGCCGCTGAGCATAGTGAACACTGAATAGTCGGTCTCAAACCCATGGGCTCTTTGAATTTTTCCTCAAAAAACTTGAACGCCTCATCCTTAATAACAATAGGGCTCGTCTCCCATACTCCATCAATTCGAACACCATTTATCCTATTGGTTGATGTATTCGTATTTATAACCCGGTGGAAAAAACCGAGTTTTCATCACCATCGACCGCCCATCGAATGCGTGCCTTCTGTCTTTCGTCTAAATGCACCTTCCTATCAAAGTCCAACACGAATACCCTGCAATCATCTTTCAAATTCGCTTCGGCCAAGGACAAAGTCCTTGATTCAGCCAACACTTCAAGCCGCTCCATCTCCTTCTTCTTAACATTGTACAATTCACGACTTTTCCGCTTGTCAGCTGCCACCCAATCCTTAATCCTATACTTCAAAAATTTTAATTTCGTGGCAAGAGCAATATCCGCCGGCCCCACAAAAGTAAACTTAGAGCACGCATCTGCCACGAAATCAAGAAAACCCGGAATCTCAAGCCACGTATTAAAGAAGCGAAACGGTGTGTGACCGAAATCCGCTGCAACAACCGAAAGTAACACCGGGCAGTGGTCCGAAACAAATCTGGAAAGGACGGTCACCGCCGCGGTAGGCCAGGTAATTGAAAAAACCATCACATACAAGGAAACGATCTAACTTGCTCATCTTGATGTCATTATCCGACACATAAGTAAACCTCCGTCCACCTTGATTATACTCACACAAGCCAGAATCCGAAATAAATTCATTAAAGTAAGCTGCGTTCGCTTGAATGAATTCTGAATTCAGCCGCTCCTCCTCAGCCCTTACGTCATTAAAATCCCCAAAAAACACCCACATGCCCGGATTCGTCTCCTTTATCACTTTTAGTTCCATCCAAATACCTCTCCTAATCACCAGATCATTTGACGCGTACACATTTACTATATTAAGCGGCTCTCCTGAGTTTAACATGACCCCCAAATGAAAAGATAATACCTGTTTTTGACGACGCCTAATTTACGAAACACGGAAGGATCCCAAATACTCACAATACCACCAGATCGCCCTTCTGAAAACACTAAATCCGAACAAAATTTAGAATTTCCCCAGAATGCTGATAGCTTGAACATTGACTCCGGCCCTAATTTAGATTCATGTATTCCGATAAAATGAACATTGTTGCTTGTCTTCAAACCTCGTACCCAAGACGTCTTTCTATCGTCCTTTACCCCCCTTAAGTTAATACTTAGGAAATTCATTGTGGAACCATGACGTCGCCTTCACCCAAAACCATTTCTTGTACCTCATTCCTGAATCCACCAACTTCCATCCCCACGACTGAACCAGCAGCAATGGTCGCATCTACCTCTTCATTGACTCGGTTACTACTCTGGACCCTATCAGGATCGGCCGTATCAGTAACAATTTCATTGACTGAGTTAACCCCTTCCGTATCAGCAACAACATTATTCCTTTCCTCCATATTTGTTCCAGCACTCGTATCACCCATACCCACCTGTTCAGTACTCCCACCATCATTTCCAAACATAAAAACCCCATCATTATTCACACCCTGGTCCCCCATGTCTACAGCCTCAGGGCTTGGGCTTCTATACATTCTGGGGCGCTTCCTAGATTTTCTGGCCCACCATAGATCTTTCAACTAAACCCAGGCCCAATATTAAATGAACTCAATGGCCTATTAAGATCAAAGGATCTATTGTCCCCCACCCTTTGGGCCCCTCGTGTTATTATCATTATTAGACTTTAGGATATTATTATTATCAATATGTGGGTTTTTTGTATTATTATTATTATTATTATTATTATTATTATTATTATTATTATTATTATTATTATTATTATTATTATTATTAAAAGATCTTACATGTTCCCCATGCACCTGTTGATCTTCCCCATGCATATTGTCTACCCCATGCACCCCATCCGACCTTACACCTTCTGCCGGAGAATGAACCCCCAGATTCTGATTTACCGGATCGTCAACCCCTCTCCGATATTCACCTTCTTCCAACTCATCAGCTGGTGCCGCTACGGACTCATTTGATCTGGCCGGAGAATGAAAACCAGACGATAATAGCATTCCTGCCAGGGTTGCATCCTGACTACACTCCTCCTCAATCACCCAGGCTTTGAATTCATTCTCCTTCCATATTATACAGACTTCTTCCTGAATCCGAACCATAGAATTCGTCACAACCAGCACCCTTCCTTCCACGTTATCCGTCCCAAGCCAGGAGAAGTCACATTTGTTCACCACTCTGCCAAACAAACCAGCCACTTTATCGTAGGTACCTCCATCCCGTAGTTGTAGTGGTAGGCCTCGCACTTTCAACATAACCACTCTCTCATTGGCAACCTCCTGCCCTTCCCATAGCACAGCAGAGACAAGTAATTTGCCCCATAGCTCCTCCTTTCGGTTGACAAATTGAATGGCAGTACGCTTATCCCTAAACACCATAAGCACCTGTAAACCCCCAACGTGGCTCACGGGACTTTCGGTGTAACCACCAGCTTCAAGCATATTACGTACTCCTTTGAAAGCCGCCATATCCTTAACCACCCCAATGACCGATCTCATGGTGCAATGGTCAGGGAATAATGCAGCATTAACACCAAGTTGTAGACTCTTCATTGATGCGCTAGATGTACCAGGCTCCCCGGTTACAACGTTTTTAAACGCCGTGTTATTAACCCCTGTCTGCTGTGCATACACCTTAGGTTGGAATGCCGGGACACTTATCGGATGAAACCGCTGACGTTGTGGTGGTTGTTGTACTACTTCCTGTCTCCTGTTATCCTTCGTGAACCTTGCCACCGTTGCCCCCACCTTTGCTTCCAAAATCTTCACTGTATTCATCGCCCTTAGTGTTTCGTTCATGTTCCTCACCCCCAGGTATCTAATGAAGCCAAAAATATTACCCCTCGAGTCTCGCTTCCGGGCCACGTATGCGTCCTTTTTAATTCCGTGCGGTTGGAATGCTTTCCACAAGACAGAAACAGACACACCGTCAGGTAGGTTAGAGATGAAGAAAGTAGTCACCGGTCTAGGATCGTGCACGCCTCTGTTGTTTCTTTGCCGGAAATCGCCGCCTGTTGGTCTCCCCATTTTTTTTGGATGGATGGATTCCACATATTCTACTATGTGTTATTCTACTATGTGTTACATATCCAAATGATTATATAGAATTGCGTGTTTATTTATTAAAAAACCAAATCCAAAGAGTGAAAAAGTTTAGAGAGAACGTATATCCTTACGTGTTAATTAAAATTTAAATTTCAATCACTATATTTAGGTAACATTGTCACAAGTTAATGAATAATAATAATATTGCAAGAATTCTACTGCTCATAGTATTCTTGCAGCCCGCTACTTGCATTATTATGTGAACTATATATCTTTTACTACCCTTTTGGACCATGCTTCATGATAGAATAAACATGGAATCCTGGACACTAATCAAAGAGTCAACTAGTTTTATTAAAAGCATCAATATATGTGTCATTTTTATTACACTTAGCCAAGTTGTGCTGACCAAAAGTCATATCTTTATACTTTACTCAAGTCCTGATAAGGTTTGATAAAAACAAATGGAACCTTTGATATGGGTATATATAAATTCACTGGGCCAAGAGCGATCACATATATAGCCGAAGTCAACTTAACGTACTTCCTTGTGAGATTTTGGCCATTAAATGAAGAACATTTGTTACTTTAATCTTGGTTATATTCGCTTTGATGCTTTGTGTTATATCAACAAGTATAAGTTCATCACGTACCTACAATAATCCTGTAGGTATCATTATCTACCCGTGTAATCAATATATATGTGAAGATGGAATATATGTTAAGAAGCTTGACGATATGAAAAGGAAATGACATATGATAATTACATATACATTGTCTATAAATAGGTGGTTAATTTCCTACATATTGTATCATGAACCATATAAACCAATAAATGAATATGACGAGAGGTTCATACATGAAGAGAAGAGCGTTTTTATTAGGTAGCCAAGGATGATTTGTCTGATTACAACATACTCAAGGTTTTTGATATGACATTGTGTTTGGTTTGTCAGGCAATCATTCCTTAGCTGACTTAATACGCTTTTCTATCTCATGTCACACCTTCTCATCTTCCTACCAAAGCATACATTGCGTTTAGGATTTTATAAAATATTCTTGTGTCATTCATTTTGAAATTCTTGTGTTAAATATTGTAAATTTGATCATGTTGATTCAAAGTTCTTTACTAATCATCAAACATTCTTGTTAAGCTAAATTCGCGGTTGTTCTTCTCCTTCAACGTTTGTAATCTTATTAAAGAAAACGCATGCGTGTGACTTGCAACCGTTTGATCACTATTTTTTTAAAGACAACTTTCTATTTATTTTATTTATTAACTTTTATTATTATAAATATAAATAATATACATTTACTTTGCGATCTCCATCTCCGTCTCTAAAAACATATTTTTCTCTAAATTTGTTAAACCTCTCACATCTCCTCTCAATCTCTATCTTTATATTTTTTTTTTCATTTGTTCTTTCTTTTTCTTCCTGAAAGTATAAACCGATATGCTTGAGTTACAAACTTCCAGTCCTTAAATTTTAGAGATGGGAATAGTGAATCAAAGAGAGAGAGAGAGAGAGAGAGAGAGAGAGAGAGAGAGAGAGAGAGAGAGAAGAGAGAGAGAGAGATTCATTATAACAAAATCTTTATACTTTGGAGCTAAAGAGAGAGAGAGAGAGAGAGAGAGAGAGAGAGAGAGAGAGAGAGAGAGAGAGAGAGAGAGAGAGAGAGAGAGAGAGAGAGAGAGAGAGAGAGAGAGAGAGAGAGAGAGGAGAGAGAGAGAGAGAGAGAGAGAGAGAGAGAGAGAGAGAGAGAGATTCATTATAACAAAATCTTTA
Organism: Ambrosia x helenae; assembly: GCA_030844895.1. Classification (NCBI taxonomy): domain Eukaryota; kingdom Viridiplantae; phylum Streptophyta; class Magnoliopsida; order Asterales; family Asteraceae; genus Ambrosia; species Ambrosia x helenae. The sequence continues at coordinate 29,319,781 of CM061227.1, read as the reverse complement.
TACTTTGGAGCTAAAGATGGAGTCTTGAATGAAAAAAAAGGTAAATATGAAAACTCTCAAGAATTTAAAGATTGCCCTAGGTCAGTAGCTTGTCTTCATCGGCTACATTAGTCCAACAAAACGGCATAGTTTAATGTGATCATATTTGATATTCCTACCACTTTGTAAACAGATTTTCCTTATACTTATTGACACGTAATTTTCTAAGCATAGTTGGGCCCAAAAAAATAGCCCATTATATAATACCAATTGGTCGTAGCTTGAAATAGAAAGTACCTATATAGTTGGGCTAAAATCTTAGTTTTGTCTCTAAACTAGTTTATTGCCTACGACTCTATGATTTTCTTTTCTTCTTATTTTAACAACTGAGATTAGCATGAAGGAGACTATTTACTTAACTTTACTAAAATTAATATAAACTAAAAATACTAGAAGTGATCCCGCGCTACGCAGCGGGACAACCAATTTTGAATGAAAGTTAAATGGAAATGTAGACGAAATAGTAATAATAACACTAATAAAAAAAAATCCTAAAACTAAAATATTGTAAAAAAAAAAAAATCTTTAGTTTTCTCCAACGCCAATTGGTTCTAGGAGGTTTGGTTTATTTTTGGCCCATCGTGGTTTCTAGCCCGTGTCGATTTGACCAAAGAACTTAAAAGAACCCAAACTGGTTTGAGAAAAAATGGGTTATCTCTAGGCTAATTTAATGTAATGGGCACTTTTCGAGCCTTTTTTCTCTATTTTGTTGTCAAAGACGTTGAAATATAAGTTTCTTAAAAAACACTTCAATATCCATTTAGTCTGAATAATTCATTTACTCGGAAGCACGAATAGAGAACTTAAACTAATATGAATATATTCTGTGCAAGGGTAATTTTTTATATAATGTTCTTAATAAGTAATACAATGTTTTTTAGGGCCGTCGGTAGAAAAAGAAGTATAATCTATAGTTTGATTTACTCAACAAATTATAGTTTTTAAACATTTGATAAACAACTAAATAACTTAATATTATATACATATCATATTAAATATTGCTATTTTAATTTAAAGAAATATAATGCATTTGAAAAAATGTTAAATAACATACTCTAAGTCTATTTTAATAATGTAATATTAATTTAAAGAATATAATATTTTCAATTTTATGTGTCGTGTCAACGTTATGATATTTAGAAATAGGTAACTTTAAGTCTATTTATTTGCTCCTTAGTTGTATATAATAACATAATACTATTACTTATTTTGTTTTTATAATTTTTTTTAATTTTATTTTGTTCTAATTATATATGTATCTCTATCTTATTTTTTTATTTATAAGTATAAAAATTATTGTTAGAGAAAATGCATTTAGTTCATTTAATTATAATTATAAGTTTATTAAATAAAGTATTAATTAGTTAGAAGTTTATATTAAATAATGTATTAATGATTTGATGTAAATTACAATGATGTTCTTATAATGAAGTTAAATTACCTTGTTCCCATTTACAATGCACTATATAATAGTATAGATAGTTGTATATAATAACATAATACTATTACTTATTTTGTATTTATATTTTTTTTTAATTTTGTTTTGTTCTAAATTTTTTTTTGAAAGGCGAATTTCTTGCTCCTTGTGAGACTTGAACTCAAGACCTCACACTTTTAGTGTATTAAAAGGCTTTGCCTTACCTTATTTTTTATTTATAAATATAAAAATTATTGTTAGAGAAAATGCATTTAGTTCATTTAATTATAATTATAAGTTTATTAAATAAAGTATTAATTAGTTAGAAGTTTATATTAAATAGTGTATTAATGATTTGATGTAAATTACAATGATGTCCTTCTATAATAAAGTTAAATTACCTTGTTGCCTATCTAGAATGCACTATATAGTAGTATAGATAAATCAATTAAAACCCAACACCTACATCTTCACCACCAGCCCACCTCCTTGGGTGGAAGTTGCAAGGGGATTTTAGGCGGTCGAAGTTAGGGGTATTCATGGGTTAAGTTTACTTGGTTTATCCGGTTCGGTTTTAAAATTTTTATACCCCAAACCAAAGTAAATTAAGAATATGTAAACCAAACCAAACCAAATTGAATTCGGTTGGTTTCGGTTTAAAACCAAACAAACCGATTTCAACTAAAATCAACCGAATTGAACCGAAGTGTTTTTCTCTAACTTATATACCTTTGTATTCCGAAATCCGAATAGAAAGCTAGCGATTAATATAAACCAAAAGAATCAAACCACACAATATATTATAAAAGAAAGTTTAAAAGCAAAATAAAACAAACAAATCCGGAAAATAGTCGTACAAGCAAACACAAACATCATAGAAATTAAAAATGTATCATCAACACTACCAAACAAATTAAAAGTTTGGCTACTTGAATCCTCTGCATTCACTGTCTTATTAGAAGTTTATCATTTTATTGTAAACTCCAATTTTGATCAATATAATGTGCAGTGAGACACGTATAATTGATTTTGTGCAAAGACGTCCATGTATCAGTCGTCAGACTACCTCTAAGAGCAGATTTTTTCAAATCAGCTTTAAAAATAATTTTCTCATCAATATATATGGCTTATTAAATATTATTATTTTTATTTAATAATTAATTAGTTTACTGGTTTATTCAGTTATCTGAATAAACCAAATAAACCAAATTTAAAAAATGTAGAACCAAAAACCAAACAAAACACCAAATTCATTGTTCGGATCAGTTTTTTCGGTTACGGTTCGGTTTACGGTTTTTATTTGGTTTTCGGTTTTTCTGAACACCCCTATTGGAGGCACAAATCCCTCTTGTTTAATTTGGATTTGTCGCCTGCATATATGAACGAGAGATTGAGAGCTGATGAGGTTGCAAAGGGATTTAGGTGGTGGAAGCACAAATCTCTCAAGTGTGGAAAAAGAGACAAGTAGTGTTAATTGTTGGGTTAATGTGTGAAGTCCTTGGGTTTATATGTTGTTATTGAGCTTAGATGTTTAGAAGACTTGGATGGAAGCCCGTTTCGTTTTTCTTGTTCATCAAGTAATAAATCTTAACTGCTCTCTATACATATCATATGTATCGTAATTTCTTGTACTGAGAGCTAATAAAGAATATTAGTTGCAGCCCGTAGATGGAGGATTTACACCGAATGCAAACCTATCAAGAAATCCAAACCTCCAAGTTAAATTGATAACATCAAAGTAACTAAACAAAACCTCTAGTCATAGATTCAAGTCATAAAAGACATGAATACATAGAGAACACTAAAACATTCAAAATAACTAGTCACAGGTAATATGTGGTGGAACAACTAAATCAAACAAGAAGATAAGACATGGTTAAATCCTAGAAGGCCAAAGAAGATTAAAGACTACATTGTTGATGAGGAAATTCTTTTGCAAGATTAAGAGATCTCTTCTCTTCCTTCATTATTGCTATTTTGACTATAAGAAGTCAAGCAATATTTTGAATATAAGCACATTAAGCCTTCCACATTTCAGCTTTAGCCTAACTAGTCCCTTAGCTTTTCAAGACATGTAAATCTAGTCATCACATATCTAGTTCTTGATCTTGTCTACTTTCGGCTTCATGTCCAGCAACCTAACTCCTCTAACGATCAATGGTCCATTATTCCATCATCATGTACCAACAATTAGAGAGCACTTATATAAATCACATGTTTGACATTGAATTGAAACTATGTATATATGTCAATAGAACCATGTATATTCTCGTGTGCTTTTTTTTTTTTTTTTTTTTTTCTGCGTGCTTATCGTTTTAGATTCGTATGTTGTTTTCCACCATGGCATTGGATTCCTAACAAGATACCTTCAATACTCTAGGTGTTTCTCAAAGAATTATGGACAAATAAAGAGTGTATGTTGATGATTCTCACAATAGTTACTATATTTCTTGAAATAATATTTTCACTGAAGGCGCAAAGGGTGAGCCTAAGGCCTCAATTCAAGACGCTTAAAAAGCAAGAGCTTTTTTAAGCAAGACAGACATTATAAAATTACATTTTTAGGAAAATTAAACATGTTTTAGGCATCTTTAGGTTTAGTTTAGGTTGGTTTAAGTTGATCCTAAACTTGTTTAGGGCTGCTATAAATGTTTTAGACATGTTCAGACATTATTGGCAATTCCTTCAGACCTTGGCTTGTAAAATGCGTCTGAGGGCCTGAAAGTGTGGCTTTTGAAGCGAAGCGAGAAGGCTGTGCTGGGCCTGAAAAGTGTGCGTAGGCACGCGCTTCAGGAAGCCTTGACAACAAAGGTCACTATGACAATTTGGGGCTCGCGTGTGTTATTTGACATCGATGTGGTATGAATTATCATACATTCATACCTTCTGTTGTGAATTGCACTAATCTTGATTACATGTACATTTTTCAGTTCGGTGTCTTCTTTAACCATAAAGCATCAGTTTTGGTCGCTTTTTTTTGTTGAACTAATGAAGCACTCTTGTAGTGTAATTGGTTGCGGCTGAAATTTATGTTGTTGCTTAACCATCAATGTAATCAAATCAGCTGCTAACGTAACCAAATGCACCAGTTAGAATAGCTGTTACAAAATGATACAACAACGAAGAATAAACTTTTATACCATTAAATTCAGAAAAAAGAGAGTGAATAATACTATCCCAATGGATGTCAATCGTATCCTTGAAAGTAGAAAGTCCGATGGTTGCTTTTTAACATTATAGTATGTTTTGGCCTAATATTACATTCCATAGACTTTTTAAAAGTCATCATGTTCATTATAAAAGTGTTCTATGGCAATGTTTTAAAACCCAGTTTTTTAATTATACCAGATTTGGCTAAAAAATGGTTTAACCGGTTGAACCCCATTGTACCATGTGGTTAACCCGTGTTGAATAGTTAGCTATATAATTTTAGCAATTACAAAATAAACACAAAAAATAATCTAAAAGTACATAATTACATGCTAAAATACTATAAAAAAGTTAATCAATAATTAAAAATAATCCAAAAGATAATCTAAAGTTTTTAATTTTTTAAAAGTTATTCCTTAATAAAAAATAATCTAAAAATAACCCAAAAACTAACCAATGCCGGTACCGGTATAGCGGTTCAAACCGGTACACCGGATTTTACCGGCGGTATAAAATCGATACCGTTTCCCATATTTACCGGAGTGTTTCGTACCGGATTTCTATCCGAAAACGGTAATACCGGTATAACCGGCCGATATTTACCAGTTTTTAAAACATTGGTCTATGGTATATTATTATCCATGATCATTACAATGAATACAAGGCCCTATATATAGGGGAAATAATACAAGATAAGAATGGAAGTAATCTCTATCTAATAACACTATACAATATCTTCAAAATATATGATAATATGATTATGCTAAGATTCCCCATCAGTTTGATCGGGCGCGGAGCAGACGTTTAAACTGGACCGAAAAGTTTGAAAAAGTTCACGAGATAGTCCCTTTGTAAAGATGTTAGCGTATTAAGACTCAGAAGGGACATGTAATACTCGTATATGACCAATGCAAACCTTCTCGCGAACAAAATGAATGTCAATCTCAACATGTTTAGTCCGTTGATGCTGAACCGGGTTGTTTGACAAATAGACGACACACACATTATCCCAATAGACCACGGGTGCCTACAAAAGAGGGATGTGAAGCTCAAGCAGAAGTTTACGGTTCCAAGTTGCTTTGGCGACTGCATTTGCAACGTCGCAGTACTCTGCTTCCGCACTTGACCTGGAAACGGTGGGCTGACGCTTCAAAGACCACGAAATTAAATTACCCCCAACGAAAACACAATAGCCACTGGTGGAATGGCGAGAGTCAGGACAGCCGCCCAGTCTGCATCAGAATAGGCCACAAGAGAATTGACTGAAGACTTGATAATTCAAACACCGTAGTGGATGGTGCCCTGTAAGTATCTAAGAAGCAGTAAACGAGTTCGGGTTTGGGTTGGGGTTGGGTATGACCGAAGATGAAGAATGATGTGTGGACGACTGCTGCTGAGTGAGAAGGATAGAATACGAAGTGGATTTTCGGGCTACCATGCGTATAACTTCTTCATGAAGCATGGTTCGGGCGGCATCCCATACAACATTATTCTGGTTAATGAGTGAGGCAGTGGTGTTGTATTCCTGTGGGAGTCCGCGAATGAGTTGTAAACGAGCAGGGATTCAGTGACTAGGTGATCGACGTCCTCTAGTTGGTTTGCAAGATCATGAAGACGCTCACAATAATCGTAGACCGATGAACAGTTTGCAAGTGTGAGGTTGCATAATTGCGTCTCCATAGCAGCCGGGCGGTTGAGACCTGAGCCAGAAGCCGAGGCAGAAGGCCGTCCGAAATGGTGTTGAGAATCCATTGCAGCACTAACGCATCAAGTTCGAGCCACATAGGATACTTGTCATCAGTTTCGGTGGGATGGTTTGTGCCGTCGAAATGGTGTAAGACTTTGTATGCAACCGCGTGCAATCGAAAGAGTTTAACCCACGAAGTATAAGTGACTTTTGTGCCGTCCAAAGTTCGTATTTTTGCTTGGATGTTGGTTACCGAATAGGCGGGATAAAGAGGGTTTGTTTTGCCGGCCGTGGCTGAGGCTTCAGGGATCTCTGTGTCTTTAGTCATGATCGGGAAAAAAGGACAGGAATGTCACACCCCAACCGATGGCGGAATACATCGGGGCGAGACTTGTGGTAGATTGTTCAAAGACTTCATGACCCTAGAATTCGTGACAATATAATATAAAGATAAAATTTCATTCATAGCATAAACATTGTCTAAAAGATAACCGAAATACAAATTGTTTCATAAAGGAGAAGTACAATATCAAAATATAGAATTTAAACTAGCGTGAGTTTCTAGCCAATCCTAAGTATTTTTTCTTGAAAATCCTGCATTAAACATTTCCTGCAACATGTATAAAATATCCGTCAACACATAAAGCATTGGTGAGCATACTAGTTTTAGTTTACATACATAGTATTTTAGAATGGTTTACTCAAATCTCATACTATAGCATTGCACATACCGATCATACAAAAGACATAACTCAAACCCGCGAGTACCACAGCGTATACCTAACATATTCATGTTAGGCCGTTTAAATCTTAACAATGACCCATAAAGGGGGCGGTGTGCTGGTCCTATAGCGCTATACATGTTAAGTGGACTAATAATACTTAATGATTTATGTCTAAGTATCTAAGAATCATAAGCATGGCAAGTAGCATATAAGTATGTTTAATAGATTGAGCATGTGTGTTTATGAAAGCATTAATGTGTTTTGCATATGATACATGTTTACACCCCAAAAGTGATAAAGAGTAAAAAGGGGACAAGTATGACTCACCTTTGGGTGCGTTTAGTAAGGTTCCAAAGACGAGTCTTGGGAGGTTAGTTCCTTAGCCTTGGTTAACTAGAATTAGAGAATAAAGGGTCTTAGGTTCGAGTTTAGATTATAGATTCTTGAGAGTCATGCAAGCCTTTTAGGCAAACCAAGCACAAATTGCCTGTAGGGCAATCCGGATGGTCATGAGATTAAGTTAGACCAAGAACAAAACCATCATAGATGATTCGGATGATATAAAGTTAGGAATGTGAATCCATTTGATAGGTTCATGTTATAACCACTTCGCTTATGGAATAAACGTGGGTTTTGGACACGGGATTTTCCCTTTCTAGTGTGGATAAATCCGTAGCACAAGAAGGGCCAAGAGAGTTGGTAAGGTAGGGTGTAACCACAAACCTTCCAAAGATTAATAATAAACTAGTAAGATAGAAACTTGAAAGTATATGTTTATATTATTATATAGTATAATTCAGAAAACAACAACCGTTCGAACCTCTTTTAGGTGCTCTACCCTTATCACACTTCTATGGATAAATATGGGGAAGATCCTAGAGGTTTCTCCAAGGAGTTTTAGATGAAAAAGAGAAGGAAAAACTGAAAAGAAAGAAGGTTTGAGCTTGGAAAACTTACTGATGTGTTATTAGGAAGTATGCTCAAGAAACTTGAAGTTTAGAGAGATTTTTAGGAAGAAAAGAGATGAGCAAGAGATTATGGAGTGGGGAGGGGTTGTATTTATAGGTGGGTTAAGGTGGTTGGGTATTAAATAGAGTTATTAGGGTGGTTGGGAGGAGATTAAGTGAGGTTAAACTTGGTGATTAAGGGATGTCATAATTGTTTGTAGTCTGCTGTGTCCTTTGCGTCCAAAAAAATTAATAATTAAGCAACGAGATTCAATATTTAAGATTGTTGGTTTTGTTTGAAAAAGTCAAAGAAATCTGATTTCAAGGTTTCATTTTCTTTTTTTTTTATTTTTTTTATTCTAAAAGTATTATTATAAAAAGTATATATATGTTTAAAAATAAATAAATAAATATATTTTAAGATCTTAACTAAATGAGTTTCTTGTTATAACGCCTAAATAGATTAGGATAAATTATAATGACGACCCGTTACGAATTGGTAAGAGTATAAAAGAAACGAGTAAAGGCGAACTTGGAATTTGTTAAGTATAGAATTTAGAATATATGCAAAACTAAAAATCACGCGATGTTACATAAAGTTTGCGTCACATAGAATTTATAGAATGAATGAATTAGATTAAGATTAAATGCAATTGATAAAATACTTTTCCATTGATCATAAGCTCGGGATTACAAGGGTGTAAAAATGACAAGATACAAGAATACAAGGACTAGAATGGAAAATACAAAAAATACGAATGTTACAGTCTCCCCTACTTTAGGAAATTTCGTCTTGAAATTTATTCAAGTGGCTTGACTGAAAAGATGTGGGTACTTTTTCTTCATTTGCTCTTCATGTTCCTAAGTGAATTCGGTTCCATTCTTCGATTCCCAACGAACTTTAACTAGCGGGATACGCTTTCGTTTGAGTTGTTTGACTTCACGATCCGTGATTTCCACTGGTTTTTTGACGAAATGCATAGTCTCGTCAATTCGTACATCATCAAGAGGAATGTGTATGTTCCCTTCGGCTAAGCACTTCTTCAAATTTGAAACATGAAAGGTGGGATGGACATTGTTGAGTTCTTGGGGTAACTCGAGCTTGTAAGCCACTTTCCCAATTCGCTCAATGATTTTGAATGGTCCAACATACCGTGGAAATAACTTCCCTTTCTTTCCAAACCTAACTACTCCCTTCCAAGGAAACACTTTGAGGAGTACATGATCACCAACATTAAATTCAAGGGGCTTTCGCCGCTTGTCAGCATAGCTTTTCTGACGGCTTCAAGCAGCTAAGAGATTATCACGGATCTGGATGATTTTGTTGGTCGTTTCTTGGATTATTTCGGGACCGGTGATTTGTGCTTCACCAATCTCGTGCCAACATATGGGAGAACGACACCTTCGGCCATAGAGAGCTTCGAATGGAGCCATTTGGATGCTGGTATGGTAACTGTTATTGTAAGAGAACTCGACCAATGGTAGATGAGCATCCCAGTTTCCACCAAAGTCGATTACACAAGATCGAAGCATGTCCTCAAGAGTTTGGATCGTACGTTCAGTTTGTCCATCAGATTGAGGATGAAAAGCTGTACTAAGATTAAGCTGAGTTCCCATGGCAGCCTGAAATGTTTCCCAAAGACGGGAGGTGAATCGACCATCACGGTATGAGATGATGTCAAGAGGAATACCATGACGACAAATGATTTCCTTGGTGTAGATATGGGCTAGCTTCTCAACTTTGTAATCTTCACGAATGGGAAGGATGTGAGCTGACTTGGTTAAACGATCAATGATTACTCAAATGCTATCATGACCGGATGATGTTCGAGGGAGCTTGGTAATAAAATCCATAGCAATACTTTCCCATTTCCACATGGGGACTTCGGGCTGTTCAAGCAAACCCGACGGTCGTTGGTGCTCGGCTTTTACTTTGGAGCAAGTGAGACATTTGGACACAAAGAGAGCAATGTCCTTTTTCATACTGGGCCACCAATAATTGCGACGGAGATCTTGATACATTTTATCCGCACCGGGATGAATGGAGTATCGGGATTTATGCGCTTCATTCATTATAAGAGTACGAAGGTCATTACGACTGGGAACCCAAATACGATCAAGATAATAAAGAATCCCATCTACCTTAGATTCCAAGTGTAATTCGGCACCACAAGACATTTCTTCATATAGAGTATTTTCATTGACCGATGTATGCTGTGCGTCTCGAATACGGTTGAAGAGATCATTTTGAAATTGAGAGCTGCGAAGACGGTCGGTTTCTTGGATATTGCATAGAACTGCATGACCTTTTCGACTAAGAGCATCGGCTACTACATTCGCTTTACCAGGATGGTAGCGAATTTCGCAGTCGTAGTCGTTTAACAATTCAACCCATCGTCATTGTCGCATGTTAAGATCTTTTTGATTAAAAATGTGTTGGAGGCTTTTGTGGTCGGTAAAAACAACACATTTCGTACCATAGCGGTAATGTCTCCAGATTTTTAAGGCAAAAACCACGGCACCAAGTTCGAGATCGTGAGTGGTGTAGTTCTTCTCGTGGATTTTGAGTTGCCTTGATGCATAGGCGATGACTTTGCCTCGTTGCATCAGAACGCAACCAAGACCTTGATTCGATACATCACAATAAACCACGAAATCATCATTCTCCTCGGGAAGAGCTAGAATAGGAGCATCACAAAGCATGTCCTTGAGGGTTTGAAAGGCTTCTTCTTGTTTAGGACCCCAAATGAAAGGTTGGGATTTTTGAGTCAAAGCGGTGAGAGGTGTAGCAATTTTGGAAAAGTTGGAGATGAACCGACGGTAGTAACCCGCCAATCCTAGAAAAGAACGAACTTCGGTAGGAGATTTTGGTGCAATCCAATTTTTAACGGCTTCAATTTTGACAGGATCAACATGAATACCCCTATCGTTCATAATATGCCCAAGGAATTGAACTTCTTTTAACCAAAATTCACATTTAGAGAACTTGGCATAAAGTCGTTCGGCACGTAGGAGTTCTAGAATCAAACGGAGATGTCGTTTATGGTCGTCTTCAGATTTGGAATAGATCAAGATGTCATCAATGAACACAATCACAAAACGATCCAAATAAGGTTTACACACTCGATTCATTAGATCCATGAACACTGCAGGTGCATTGGTTAAACCGAAAGGCGTCACCATGAACTCGTAGTGACCATATCTTGTGCGAAAAGCGGTTTTTGGAATATCTTCTTCGTGGATTTGAAGTTGATGGTATCCGAACAAAGATCGATTTTTGAGAAACAAGTATCTCCTTGGAGCTGGTCAAATAGATCATCAATGCGTGGAAGAGGATATCGGTTCTTGACAGTAAGCTTGTTAAGCTCACGATAATCAATGCACATACGGAAAGATCCGTCTTTCTTTTTAACAAACAAAACAGGAGCACCCCATGGAGAAGTACTCGGGCGTATGAAGCCTTTTTCGAGCAGTTCTTGGAGTTGACTAGCAAGTTCTTGCATCTCGGAAGGTGCAAGACGATATGGCGCTTTTGCAACAGGTGTAGCACCGGGTATGAGGTTAATACGAAATTCAACGGAACGAGTAGGAAGAAGACCGGGTAGATCTTCGGGAAAGTCATAATCAACAGGTATGTCTTTTATGTCTTTTTCTTTGTCTTTGGTTGTTACCACATGAGCCAAGAATGCAACATATTCCTTACGGAGATACTTTTGAACTTTGGTACAAGACATGAGCTTGAGTCCTTTGGAGGCTTTTTCACCATAGATTTGTAAAGTGTCACCGCTAGGAAGCGGTATACGGATAAATATTTCGAAACAAACAACTTCGGCACGATGCTTTGCAAGCCAATCCATGCCTACTATGATGTCAAAACTTCCCAATTGCATAGGATTTAGATCTATGGAGAAATCATGGTCATTAAGATTCAAGGTGCAGTTTTTGATGATGAAATCAATAGAGATGGGTTCACCATTTGCGACTTCAACGGTGAAAGGTTCCGATAATTTAGATCGTGCACAAGTAAGTAAGGGTTCAAATTCTAAAGAGACGAAACTCTTATCCGCACCAGTATCAAAGAGTATAGAAGCATAAGATCCATTAACAAGGAACGTACCGTTCACAACATCATTTTCAGTTTGATCTTGGGCCGCATTGAGGTTGAAAGCGTGACCCCTTGGTGGTTGATTTTGAGCCGTAGCTTGAGCTTGAGCTTGGTTGTTACGAGTACATTGAGGAGCAAAATGATTAGGATCACCACACTTGAAACATGCACGCCCATTGCCGATGGCTAGAGGAGGTTGGTTAGCAGCTCGAGGTTGGTTGACAACTTGAGGTTGGTTGTTTTGGGTTCTAGGGCCGGTTTTGCAAGTTTGGACAAGGTGCCTATAGCGGTTACAATTGGTACAGAAACGGCAAGTAGAGGTTGGTGGGTGATGAAAATGGCACATGTTACATTTTGGGAATGAGCCGGTGTATGGTTTCTTGGCAGGCACTTGGTTAAGAGGAGTTGGAGCTTGAGCTTCGGTGGATGGAATGGTAACGGCATAGTTTTGGTTTCGGGACTTGCATTTGCGGTTATTGCTATGGGTTGATGGGGTTTTGGCTTCCTTTGGTTTGTCGGTGGGAATGGTGGTGGTTTGATTGACGGTTTTGGTGGTGTTTGGGATAGTTAAGGTTCCATCTTTCACTTGGTTATCCGAGATTTTGGAAGCTAAACGAATGGCTTTTTCTAGGGTGGTGGGTTCGGCTCCTTCAACGATATCACGAACACTCGTTGGGAGGCCTTTGAGATACTTAGCTATGATTCTCTTAGTGGTGTTGAATTGGTGAGGTACAAGGACAAGGAGTTGCTTGAAACGATTGGTATAGGTTGGGTTATCACCACTGTTTTGCTTGAGTTTCCAAAACTCATCTTCGAGTCGCTCAATCTCTTGCGCGGGGCAAAACTCCTCAATCATGAGTTGCTTGAGTTCCTCCCACGGCAGAGCTAAAGCGGCTTCGTTTCCACGGGTGGCTTTCTCGCTTTTCCACCACTCGAGTGCCCTTGATTTGAAGACACTAGTGGCGTGACGAGTGCGGAGATCGTCAGGGCATTCGCTATTGATGAAGATTAGCTCGATGTGGTCGAACCATTCGAGCATAGCGGTAGCACCATCGTTTCCCGTGAAAGAGTCGGGTCGATGTAGGTTAAATTGCTTAAAGGTGAAAGTGGTGGTTTTGGAGGATTCGGCTTTTGAGTCAACAAAACCGTGTGGGCTTGCGGATGCTTGGATTTTGCTAACCACTTCGGGTATGACCTTGGCCATTTGCTTGGCCATGAAAGAGAGCATTTTCTTGTTGGTGCTTTGTTTTGAGCTTCTTCCGTTTGACATGGAAGACATCTAAAGGATAAACAAACGGGTTATGAGCTTTGATCAATGGTTTATTTGTATAAAGTTTGCATTTTGTCTTTGTTTTTAGAAATAAATTAAGCATAACAAGCACATAGTGTCAAGTAGTTCAAGTAGCATGTAGTTTCACACTGTTTTACAAAGCATAACACATAAGTATAAGCAAGTATAGTACATTTAGACAATATAAAGGAGCTTTGATTAGTGTTGGTTTGCGATTATTAGTATTGTTTATAGATTGCTAGAGTACCTGAGATGCGAGTCTTGAGAGCTTTTGCGAGTAGTAAAAAAATAAAAAATAAATAAATCGAATATATGTAGTGAAAACATAGCAAGAAAACAACATTGAAAATATTATTAACATAAAATGAGGGGCTTGTTTTAAGCAAGCCATTGGAGTGTTCCGGAATGGAACTAAGACTAACCAAAGTGGTTTGAATTTACCTTTGAGTTTGAAAACATGCTTTGGCCTAATAGGTGGAATACTCTCGCCGAAACTTTCGGTTAACGGTATTCACCCTTCCAGTTACTACATGTTTCTTGTCATTAGTAAATTTGAGACTTTGGCGAAATTTAAAAAAAAAATATCAAGGATTGAAACTAGTCGCTAAGTTGCGGATTTCACTCCTATCTTAGCGAGGTCGTTTCTTTGAGTGTGGTTTGTACACTTTGTCCAACGTGGTAAGAAAATTAATTCTAACCTTCGATTGGTAAGTGTCCACTAGAATGAGAATTGTGAAATTTCCACCAAGGTGAGGATATCACTCCTATCTTGGTGTAGTTTCAAAAATACAAAGAATTTTTGCGGATTGAAAGTTATCACCAAAGTGAGGGTTTCACGCTTATTTTGGTGATTTCCTTTCGTTTGTGTTATACGAGCGTCTTCGAGTGTAGACTAATCCACAAATAGGAAGGTAAATTTTAAGGACCAAGAGAATGGAGTAGAAACAGGATATGGAGAACAAGTATTTTAAGCATGATAAAAGGAATGGTCAAAAAGGTTCTTAACTATAGTCTAGGTCAAACAGGGCAATTTTTCCTAATTCCCTATAGTCATGGCTCTGATACCAATCTGTCACACCCCAACCGATGGTGGAATACATCGGGGCGAGACTTGTGGTAGATTGTTCAAAGACTTCATGACACTAGAATTCGTGACAATATAATTTAAAGATAAAATTTCATTCATAGCATAAACATTGTCTAAAAGATAACCGAAATACAAATTGTTTCATAAAGGAGAAGTACAACATCAAAATATAGAATTTAAACTAGCGTGAGTTTCTAACCAATCCTAAGTATTTTATCTTGAAAATCCTGCATTAAACATTTCCTGCAACATGTATAAAATATCCGCCAACACATAAAGCATTGGTGAGCATACTAGTTTTAGTTTACATACATAGTATTTTAGAATGGTTTACTCAAATCTCATACTATAGCATTGCACATACCGATCATACAAAAGACATAACTCAAACCCACGAGTACCACAGCGTATACCTAACATATTCATGTTAGGCCGTTTAAATCTTAACAATGACCCATAAAGGGGGCGGTGTGCTGGTCCTATAGCGCTATACATGTTAAGTGGACTAATAATACTTAATGATTTATGTCTAAGTATCTAAGAATCATAAGCATGGCAAGTAGCATATAAGTATGTTTAATAGATTGAGCATGTGTGTTTATGAAAGCATTAGTGTGTTTTGCATATGATACATGTTTACACCCCAAAAGTGATAAAGAGTAAAAAGGGGACAAGTATGACTCACCTTTGGGTGCGTTTAGTAAGGTTCCAAAGACGAGTCTTGGGAGGTTAGTTCCTTAGCCTTGGTTAACTAGAATTAGAGAATAAAGGGTCTTAGGTTCGAGTTTAGATTATAGATTCTTGAGAGTCATGCAAGCCTTTTAGGCAAACCAAGCACAAATTGCCTGTAGGGCAATCCGGATGGTCATGAGATTAAGTTAGACCAAGAACAAAACCATCATAGATGATTCGGATGATATAAAGTTAGGAATGTGAATCCATTTGATAGGTTCATGTTATAACCACTTCGCTTATGGAATAAACGTGGGTTTTGGACACGGGATTTTCCCTTTCTAGTGTGGATAAATCCGTAGCACAAGAAGGGCCAAGAGAGTTGGTAAGGTAGGGTGTAACCACAAACCTTCCAAAGATTAATAATAAACTAGTAAGATAGAAACTTGAAAGTATATGTTTATATTATTATATAGTATAATTCAGAAAACAACCACCTTTGGAACCTCTTTTAGGTGCTCTACCCTTATCACACTTCTGTGGATAAATATGGGGAAGATCCTAGAGGTTTCTCCAAGGAGTTTTAGATGAAAAAGAGAAGGAAAAACTGAAAAGAAAGAAGGTTTGAGCTTGAAAAACTTACTGATGTGTTATCAGGAAGTATGCTCAAGAAACTTGAAGTTTAGAGAGATTTTTAGGAAGAAAAGAGATGAGCAAGAGATTATGGAGTGGGGAGGGGTTGTATTTATAGGTGGGTTAAGGTGGTTGGGTATTAAATAGAGTTATTAGGGTGGTTAGGAGGAGATTAAGTGGGGTTAAACTTGGTGATTAAGGGATGTCATAATTGTTTGTAGTCTGCTGTGTCCTTTGCGTCCAAAAAAAATAATAATTAAGCAAACGAGATTCAATATTTAAGATTGTTGGTTTTGTTTGAAAAAGTCAAAGAAATCTAATTTCAAGGTTTCGTTTTATTTTTTTTATTCTAAAAGTATTATTATAAAAAGTATATATATGTTTAAAAATAAATAAATAAATAAATATTAAGATCTTAACTAAATGAGTTTCTTGTTATAACGCCTAAATTGATTAGGATAAATTATAATGACGACCCGTCACGAATTGGTAAGAGTATAAAAGAAACGAGTAAAGGCGAACTTGGAATTTGTTAAGTATAAAATTTAGAATATATGCAAAACTAAAAATCACGCGATGTTACATAAAGTTTGCATCACATAGAATTTATAGAATGAATGAAATAGATTAAGATTAAATGCAATTGACAAAATACTTTTCCATTGATCATAAGCTCGGGATTACAAGGGTGTAAAAATGACAAGATACAAGAATACAAGGACTAGAATGGAAAATACGAAAAATACGAATGTTACAAGGAAAGGGATTAGATGGACGACGGTATTAGGGCGGCAGAATTAGGGTTTGTGAGCCGTAGCTCTGATACAATAAAATGGTCTATGGTGTATTATTATGGATGATCATTACAATGAATACAAGGCCCAATATATAGGGAAAATAATACAAGATAAGAATGGAAGTAATCTCTATCTAATAATACTATACAATATCTTCTTAACATATGCTAATATGATTATGTTAAGACATTATACTATTTTTGGGCCTAATAATATTTCATTCTATGGACTTTCCAAAAGTCTCACGAAACCTGATTGGTTATTTTTTCTTAGTCAGACTAAAAATGCTGCATTTTTCCATATATTAAGGGTGACGATTTTTCAACACAGGTTAAAACATGACAAAAAAATATTTAGGTTTTGGGTTGACCCGTTTAAAAAATTGGAGGTATTTGTGTTGATTGTTTGACCCATTTAGTTAAATAGGTCGACTTTCGAACTTGTTTAATAAACAGGTTGGTCAACCCACTAACCCATTCGTGACCCGTTTTACCCTACTTTTTACAACCCACCAACTCGTATTAACGTATTTACAACATGACATTTCATGCTAACCCATTTGGTATGTTTAGAAAAATGGGCTAAATGGGTTGTAGTCAGGTCATAAGATTTAAAGTGTGTGCATGATAATATTGGTGTTTTTGACACGAATAAAATATGTGTCGTGTTGCGGTTAAACAATTCAACCCATCTCCCATGCATTATCTGATTTACTCTTAGACATGTGATTTACTTCCCTCATGTTGGTCGTGGGTTTGGTGAGTGGGGATGCCTAATGGTGGCGTACACCATTGTATGTATATACACATTTAATGCTAACCTAGCATCATTTTCAATTATTCCTCACGCACCCACACCTTCACACCCGCACCAACACACCCGCACCTCTGCCATCTTAAGTGCCCACCAAATCTGCCCCTATTTCATCTTTCTTACCCTATCCTTCAGATTTAATGGTAACACATTTTTTTCACCATACGCGTCAGCTAAATTACTCCCCCTATGTTCTTCTTCATGTCTCATCCACTCCCTTTCCGACCCACTACTTTTCCTTAGGAATACTTTTGGTTGTTATGGTGGGTTGTTGTGCACAAAAAAGAATGATGTGGTATATTGCAACTAGACTTAGTGATGGTGCATGCTTTTTCTCAATCTATTATTGTTTGGTGTAACCAGGTTTACTAGACGAAGAGACACCTTAATTTTGTTAGTCGTTATAGAGCCTACTTGTTGCTACAGACTTTCATTAGACGGGGATCATTGATAACACATAGACCTTTAGCTAGTTATCATACTAGCCACTATCTAGTTTGTTATTTTCGCCTTCTCATACCAGGAGTGTGTATATGGAACATCCCATGAATTTGTTGACTTGACTCTCCCTTATTATATCTACTTACCGAAGAAAACCTCCATCAGTAGACACGAAGATATAGCTTTGGTATGACTAGCATACAAGCCTATCAAATCTACATCACATTTTAATTCCTATCTAAAGATTTGAAGAATATATTCCCTTTGTATGAATTATTATTATATATCTTTTATAATAGTTTTGGACCATGCTTCATGATAGAATAAAAATGGAATCTAAAACCCTAGTAAAGAGTCAACTAATTAGATGAAAAGAACTAATATATGTCACTTTTATTTCACTTAGCCAAGTTGCAACTGAACCAAACTCAAATCCGGATAAGGTTTGACAAAAACAAATAGAAGCTTGTGATACGGGTATATATACTTTCAACGTGTGAAGAGCGATCAAATAGCCGAAGTCAACTTAATGTACTTATATGTATATGTGAGATTATGGCCATTAAACGAAAAACATTTGCCACTTTAATCACTGTTATATTCGCTTTCAATCATATCAACTAGTATAAGTTCATAACATGTTTAGAATCTTGTGGGTACCATTGTCTACTAGTATGGATTGACATATTAATGAAGGTGGAATATATGTTAAGAGGTTTTCTAAATACGAAAAGGAAATGACATCGCATGATATTATATACCGTCTATAAATATAGGGTTAATTTCCTACATACAAGTAACATGAATCAAACATAACATAGTATAATAAATGAATATGACGAGAGGTTCATACATGAAGAGAAAAGTGGTTTTATTAGGTTGCCAAGGATGATTTGTCTGATGACAACACGTGTAGTTTGAAATATTTACAACCCTCATGTTGAGTTCATCGGACAGTCATTCTTGGCAAACTAAATTCACTCTTTTGTCTCATGTGAGATCTTCTCATCTTCCCGGTGTAACACATGGTCGTTCGAGATTTTCAAAAATATACCTGCGAGGTATGAATTTTTCTTTAGTTTTGAAAATATTTTGCGTCACTATAATTTGATGATATTGATTCTTAATTTGTGGTCATTTCACTACAAAGCAGGTATGAAGCTTGCTTGCTAGATGTCGAAATTTGAGAGATGGAGTTGTTCTTGTATCATTATTAACTTAGTCTAAAGCCCATTACAAGTTAAATTGATCAGTTGATCCAAATGGCGTGGGGCACCTGCTTTAGCCGTATGGCATTTTCTGATTGGTGGGACCTGTATTTAATTGGTTTGTATTTTTTTTTAACTTTAACACAATTTAAATAATATAATATTCCCCCTTTCACTCCTCACAATTTTCACTCTTTAAGCACGGGTCCCACAAGTGCCACATGACGCTTCATCCCCCCTTTCCCCCCTTCACTCCTTATAGTCTTATAAAAATTAAAAGGTTGCAATCTCTCCACAATCTAGTTGTGGTGGCAACCCAAATAAACCCTCAACTAATTTAATTACTTAAATAATTTATAATATTCAAGTTTAAAAAAAACTTAAATACACTGTATTTCTTACCTTTTTTTTTGTAAACATCTCGATATAAATTTTATTATAAAATGAGTTCGTTTAAAAAAATATTTTTATTAAAAGATTGGGTTGGTTGGATTGTAAATGAGGATAGTCTTATTGATCTAATCTAAAAAAAAAACATGATAAATCGTAATTTTCTTTCTACAAATTACCATCACTACTACATTTTATAATTTAACCGCCAAAGATCTTAATATGTAATTATTATTGTATTTTTTAAAGTTTTAATTTCACGTCTTACAATTTAAAAAGTAAACATCTTTAATCAATTTACTTTTTATCTAATTTTATCTTTTCTTAACTTGCGTTCATTAACTTAAAAAAAAAGTTGAATACCAGATATGTTTAAGTTTTTTCTGCGCATTCCGATATAAATTTCAAATTCTCATCGCATCATCCGTGAGGATCCCATTATATATATATATATATATATATATATATATATATATATATATATATATATATATATATATATATATATATATATAGGGGAGGGATAAATTGAAAACCCTCCCCAGTTAAGAAAACTCACGAAACCCACATCTTGACCATCCATCCTACATGATCTATGGTTGTGATTGCTTCATGCTTTTGATCAAATCTTGAAATACATATGTAGTACAAAAAGGGTAAAATGGTCCAACAATTTTTAAATTCTTTCTCTCCCTCTCTTTCTTCCTTCCTGACAAGCACATTTCTCTATTTGATTTACTCTTTCTTAACTCATTTCTCTCTCATCTCTCCTCTCTTCTTTCATTTCTTAAGAGTTGTACACTTCTATATTATTTTATTAATAAAAATCACAATGTTTTTCTCAAAATTTAATTTTTAATAACAAACAAAAAAAAATATACATTTATTTTAAAGATTTTTAAGTAAGTTACCATAATTTGAGTAACACATCTTTCAACGTTGACTCACCCAATAACACAAAAACATATGTTTTCACAACTTATCTCATAAAAAACATATAATAAAATATAATCCAACAACAAAACATATGTTTCCGCAAACTAATCTCACTAAAAACATACAATAAATTATAACTCAACAACAATACATATGTTTTTACAACTTATCTCACAAACATATAATAAATTATAACTCAACAATAAAAACATATGTTTACACAACTTATCTCACTAAAAAATTATAATCCATCAACAAAAACATATGTGTTCACAAACTTATCTCACTAAAAAGGTCAAATTGTAAATCTAAACAACAAAAAAACATATGTTTTTAGATGAAAAACAACTTTAATATTTATCACCACCACCAACGTTGCAGGAACACCACCACCTTGTCAGATCTTGAGTCGCGGTTTTTCATTCGCGACCTTCAAGGAGTGAAAACCATCGTCAACTATCGAACCATGGTACACACAAACATAAAACAATATCACAATAACCATAAAAAGATTGTAATTCTAAAAAAAAACAAATTTAGACAAACATAAAAAGTTAAATAAGCACCTAAAAATACCTATGTAATTTAAATACCACACAACATTGATCCTAAAAATTACCCTACTATGCTTGAAAACTAACACATTTTTTCTCTTTCTTTAATATTAGTATTAATTCTTTAAAAGAGAAATGAAAGTTTGAAAATTAAAAAATGGTGGATCCCATTCATAAAGTGCTAACTTGCCTCTTAATCTGCCATCTTCAAAATCAAAAGTTGTACTTTATCAAGATATTAAAACACACAAAAGCAACCGTAAAAATCAAATCTTGAGTTCAAATTGACCATAAGATGAGATTGTTGTTTAAACCCACAAAAGTCAAAGCTTAATTACCCCAAAGATCAGAAAACTCACTTGTCGTCGCCCGGTGAACGAAGAATGAACAAAATCAAAAGCTTAATCAGTCCCCTTCTCTCTTTTTTCCTTTGGTTTGTCTCTCTGAGGTTGAGATAGATCTGGGTTTAGATCTAATGTTGGTTGGAATAAAAACAAAATCAAAAGTTGTATATGTGTTTTGAGGTGAGAGAAAACATCACATTGAATTGGTATTTAAGGTGAGAGACAATTTGTCTGGTTATTGTGTTGCATCTATAGAGAGAGAGTGTGTGTGGAAAAAGTAGATAAGAAAGATGTATGTACGATTTGTGTAAGAGATGTGAAAGATTGTGTGAATGTATAATGTCTATATTACCCCTATCTTAATCTTCAAAATGGTTGATGTGGAAGAATCTTGGCCATACAATGGGGTTTCTTTGGTTTTCTTAAGTGGGGATGGTTTGCAATTTATAATTCCCCTATATATATATATATATTATATATATATATATATATATATATATATAGGGGGTGGTTAAAATAAAAACCCACTCAAAATGAAGAAACCTTGTAAACCTTATGAGAGCCATTGATCTAAAGTGATCAATGGCCTAGATTCATTCCATATTATTTTAATAGATTTAATAAGGTAGATGACAAAATAAGGGCACAATGGTCAAATGCCTTTTTTCTGAAAAGCACATATGACAAGTAGACCCCACACATGTCACATCATCTCTCTCATACTTTTGTGATCATGGTTCTAAATCTGTCAGCACGTCATGTTATATATGTAACATATGCAGTGTTGCGTACGTTAAAATTGCACAGACTCTGGTCTCATATGTGATTTTTTGTTGCATACGTTAAAACACATAGATTGTATATAATCAATTAAAAACTTTATAGATAAAAAAACATTCAAATGTACACAAGAATTGTTTCTTACAAAAGTGCTAAAATCAAACAAAACGGTCATTACAAATCAACAAATGATAAAAAAAACTATCATAAATAAAAAAAAGTGTCTACACTTCATTCTTGATAATCATCTTCATCTTTAATGCAAAAAAATATGCTCACCTGCAAAAAAAAAAACAAAAAAAAAACAAAAACAAAAATCATCAAATAAATGTAAAGCCCCCCCCCCCCCCGTCTTAACGTATGTTAACCATCTGGATTACAAAAAAAAAATACGAAACTGATACAAACAAACAAACATTGTTTTATCCATTTAGTTATCAAGATTATCAAACATACGAAACTGAGCAACTTAGTTCTGCTGTTACATACGAAACAGACGCAAACATAGATTTGATCCCATGATTAGTGACTTTTGTTTTAATTAATATATGGTAAAAAATCAGAAGCTAATTTATACCAACTCAGTTCTGCTGTTACATACGAAAACAGACGCAACATAGATTTGATCACATGTGTAACTGATGAAAGTCAAAAAATCAAACCTTTGTATCTGGTAAAAAAAAATCAGAAACTAATTTATACCAACTTAGTTCTGTTGTTACATACGAAACAGGCGCAGTATAGGAAACAAAGGCAAACATACATTCCACACATTATAATACTCATACAAACATGCACATACTGGTAAAAAACAAATCAGACATATTGTTGCATATGTTAAGAGACATTAAAATTCACCAATTTTGATTAAAAAACATATTAATAATAATGTGTGGAATGTATGTTGATTAGTTATGGTGTTACATACAAAAACAAATGCAAACATACATTATTATTATTATTATTATTATTATTATTATTATTATTATTAATCAATATTACACATGTGTAACTCATGAAAATAAAAAAATCAAACCTTTGTATCTGGTAAAAAAATCAGAAGCTAATTTATACCAACCTAATTTTGCTGTTACATACGAAACAGACACAACATAGATTTGATCCCATGTATAACTGATGAAAGTCAAAAAATCAAAACTTTGTATTTGGCAAAAAAAAATCAGAAACTAATTATTTATACCAACTTAGTGGTGCTGTTACATACGAAACACCTATACACAAAACACCACATAACTCACAAAGCCCACTAGATGGACCTTGCAACAACCCGGTACAGACCCCAAATTTTTTTTTTCACGATTATTTTAATAGAGACCAATGATAAACGAGACGATAGTGTGCGAAACTAAAAACCGAACCTGTATATATGACATATTATTAAAGAATACCCGTCACGAGACCGAGCCAATATTATTATTATTATTACTAATAAATAAAATTGTATAATAAAAATAACAAGTAACACTTTGATTAGGATAACCTATTTTGGAACTTGTCGTTTAGCTGTGAGACACAATCACGTGTGGATAGGCCAAGTAACACAGAATCACATATTACAAAAATATATAAGTATCACAATCACACGTGGATAGGCCAAGTAACACACATGTATTAAAAAAATAAAAAAAATATAGCTAAACATAAACAAAACAAAGAACAGGGGCTTCTCGAAATATCTTGATTAGAAACATCACCTCTGTTAAAACAGCAGTTTGTTCTCACCTCATCAAAAAATCTTTTTTTCCCTCACCGTCGAACCCTTCATCCTCTTATTCCACTCCAAATACTCAACCATCAGGTAACAATATTGACCCCCTACAACCCATCCACCGCCGGAACCACCCACTTCACCCATACCTGTGAGTATAGATCGATGAGACGATTAGGAAGATGACAAGGAACAGGGGTGTGATGATTTGTTTGATTATTAATCGAGAAAGAGAGAAACTGGTTTTTGATCCATGATTTAGAACAGGGGTGTGATAATATTATGAAGCTGTGGTGGCTGTGGCGGTGGAAACAGGGACGACGACGACGGTGATGACCAGGGACGAGGGGAGGAGAGGGGTGGCAGCTGTGGTATTAGGGGTGGTGAAAGAATTCTGATTGTTAGAGAGAGAGAGAGAGAGAGAGAAGAGAGAGTGAGAGAGAGAGAGTATGTGTGTGAGAGAGGGAGAGATCTTGTTTATATAGGAGGGAGAACAAAAATATTCAAACTTATAAATGGGGTGGAAAGATAAAATGTCTAATATACCCCTCAAGACATAAAATAATATATTTTCTAATGGGTGATGTGGTGCAATGTGGTCCACAAGATGGGTTTCCGGGAGTTTCTTCGTTTTAGAGGGTTTCTAGTATCCCTTTCCCCTATATATATATATATATATATATATATATATATATATATATAGGGTTAGGATACTTTGAAAACCCTTATGAGTTATGAGAACCATAGGAACTCTTGTGGACCATTGATCTTCTCCATCCAATGGTTGAGATTAAATCTTAAGGTGTTTTGTCATCACATGATAATTAATTTGTATTATGAATATTTTATTTGAATAAAGTACATTAAAGGGTGTTTTGGTAAAAACACCATGGAAAGAGAAATACTTAATATAATATTATACTAATTTTTTATTTAATTATTCAAAATATCAAAAAAATTTTACTATTTATTATTTTTTAAATCCTTTAATTTTTTAAAACAAATAATCAGATAAATATGATGAGGATGATTTTACACTAGTGTAATTATTTACACTAGTGTGAATCTACCATGATTTACAAGGGTGTAATTACTTTACACTAGTGTAAAACCAACAAAAAAAATCTACCAACAAAAACATCTATGTATCCGTTTACAGAAAAGTGTAAAACAACAAAATCTTGCCATAAAACTTGCCACTGACTCACACAATTACACTAGTGTAAGAAAACGAAAAACATAACCAAATTACAAATCCACCAAAAAAAAAAAAGAAAAGAAAACCTACATCTAAAACTAATTCTACAAAAAAATCTGGTTCACTAACTCAAGCAATTACACCGGTGTAAAACTCTTCAACAATTCAGATCCTGGTCTGCACAATCATAACAACTTAAATGAATTAAAAAATGAAGTTATTTAGTGGAAATTATTTTCACAATTTATCAATTTACACCAGTGTAGAAAACGAAAACAAAATACTTACAAAATACCATAAATCTATCCTAACACGATTAATAAAATCACGAAATCAAAAACGTGTTTTACGTTGGTGTAACCCCAAATGTTTATTAGAATGCTAACCAAAAAGCACCAAGAAAAACCATGTTTACGTTGGTGTAACCCATTAGTCATTGAACAACCTGATGGGTTGATTTAAGGATGTGTATAAAAACACCCATAAAATGCATTTTAAAGATTATTCAGTGTCAAATGGTGTTGCTTTGATATTGTTATGTCATTTCAGGAGTTGACAGCAAAAAGGAAGCAAAAATGACGTTTTGGAGTTGCCCGGGCAAGAAACGGAGGCATACGCGAGTTGGAAAATCAAAAACGGACATCTAAGGGAGTTAGCGTAGGATACGCCAAAATTGGCGTATCCTACGCCAATTGCGTAGGGAGTGTCCAAGATGTTTAGCGTAGGGCAGCAAAAGATTGGTGAGGCTGAACAGGATTTGCGTAGGATACGCCAAAATTGGCGTATCCTACGCTAAAAGTCAAAGTGGTCAAATTGTTTCCTTTTTCAAGTCAAAACTGATGGGATCAAGTGTTAATGGCGATTTTATGGTCCTTGACTGCGTGGGGAGCTGTTTTGATCTCATTTTTCAATATAAAAATCATCACCATTGAAGAGAAATAATCACACAATCATTCTACAATCATTTTCTACACAATTTCTTGGAAGATTGAAGAACACATTTTGAAGATGATGAACACCATAGCCATGTGTGGCTAAAACTCTTGTATTACACTAGGGATGTAAGTTTTTGATACCTAGGGCTTAACATTTGGGCATTGCATTGTTTAAACTTTTGATTAATGTTTTTATGTACTTGAATTACCAGTGTTGATTAGTGATTAATCTGATGTTGAAATCATTTCTAGTTAATTGATCTTGTGCCAATTTCTAAATGATATGAACATGGTTCCTTGCATCAACACTATCATAGGATTGTATGTTCTAAATGATGAAGTATAGTTTAGTCCATTGTGAATGTTGATAAAACTTGATACCTAAGTTTATTGAGCAATCAATCCGTTAGTACCAATTGCATTATCATTGTTCATCCAATTATGCCTAATTGTTGAAAGCCTTAGTGTTCAATTACCCAAATCCTTAGTGTAATCACCTCTATCTTATTGTTACAAGTATTATTAATCATTTCTTACAAATTTCATTTTAAGCTTCATATTAATCAACAACTATTCAATCAATTCTAAACATCAATTCATTACTCATATAAGTAATTAGCACCTTCATAATTGACAAATTTAAAATTAACTAGGAAATACTCACTAACCACACGCTCCTTGGATTGATACCCTACTTACCCTATCTACATAGGTTAATTAGGTTTTGCATGACCCTAACGACAGGTCATCAAATGGCGCCGCTGCCGGGGAGCTAGTGCGCTTAGTGTTTATTGAGTAGTTAATAGTGTGATAATCTGTTTAAATTGTTGTTTGGTTTATTTTCTACTTTTCCTTGTTACGCGGGGTGTGTTACTTGTGCAGTTTACAGGTAGTGCATGCGTACGCGACATTCGGGGAGAACTTCTCCTTTAGTGTTTGAACCGGAAATTGAACGAGTAGCAAGAAGAAACCGACAACACCGGTTAGAGGAGCCGATTCCTTCTAACTCCCAATCACCACCCATAATTCAACCTTTGTCCTTTGAAACCGTTCAAATGGCAAGCTCAAACCCAAATCGCCGTTCAGGTGAAAATAGAAGACCACCCACTCCACCTCATCCAAATCAAAACCAACAAAACCCACCTCACCAACCAATTCCACAACCGAAATCCCAACACCCGAAATGTAAACCAAGGTCCTTCCATGTCTAACCGTGGCAATCCCACATTTGATCCGGTCAATCGGTACAATGAAGCCGGATATGAAGATTATGTTGAGAATATTGAAGAATTGAGGGCGAACATTAATGATGATGATCCATTTAGTGTACCAAGTTATCAATCATCAGACAGAGTTAGTGTTCATTCATACCACTCGGGAGAAGATGAATATTCTGAAAGGGATTACAATGAAGATGATGAGGATTGGGGCTACAGAAATGTTAGTGATGATTATGGAGATGAGGAAGAGTATCACGGTGATAATAGTTCTAACGTGGGTGCAAATCGAAACGGGGACAATGATGGTTATTACAATCACGTCATTAATAATCATCAACCAAGACAAAACCCAAGAAGACATCAAATTCCCAATATTCACCGAAACCGGGGTGAAAATTTTGTGGGTCGAGCAGAAAGAAGACCTAATGGGGGAAGACAACATAGAGATGAAGAAGTGAATGCTCCAAGACGAAGACCCCCAGTTCCAATGCAAGGAGTCAATGGTCGGTTTAGACCACTTGCATCCGAGAACGAATCACCTATTGTACCACCACCTCCAGGGAGAAGATCCTTTGATTGCAAGCCCAACTACATCAACATCATTCCTCATTTTCATGGGATGGCTAATGAAGACCCGTATGATCACTTATCCGAATTCAAGGCAATGTGTGGTACTATGGGAGGTCATAACTTTTCACTAGATGAGGTACAGTTGAGGTTATTTCGGTTTTCTCTCAAGGATAAAGCAAAGACATGGTTCCTCACCTTACCCGCACACAGCATCTACACTTGGGGAGAAATGCAACAAGTATTTTTGGATGAATATTTCCCCAGTTTTAAAACAGATGCGGTACGGTTAGAGATTCGTTCTTTTCAACAACTACAAGGGGAACCGCTTCATGAAGCTTTTACTCGTTTCAAGGAGTTAATTCGAAAATGCCCACACCACAATATTGATCTTTGGGAATTGGTCAGCAGTTTTGTTAATGGACTGAGCAAGGAAGAAAGAAAATATCTCAAGTCTACTAGCAATGGAACATTGTTATCTAATCCGGAGCAAGAAGATTGGGATTTTTTGGAGCTAATGGCGAAGAATTCAAAATCGGAAGAGGCAGCTGATCGAAGAACTAAACACCCGGTCTCTAAATCTCTTCCCGATGCAGATTCAAGTTCTAAGGACCGAATTGCTCAGTTGGAGAGAGAGTTGGCAAGAATGAAGAAACGGGAGGTGTCATCGGTACAATACCCCGTGTGTGATAATTGTGGAGATTTGGGGCATAAAGCTAGTGAGTGCTCCGGCGATATGGGTCAAGCAACCGAAGAGGTGAATCAAGTGTATGGAGAAAGGAAGTATGACATGAACTCCAACACTTACCATGCAGGCTTGAGAAACCATCCTAACTTTAGGTATGGTAATCTCGCGAACCAAATGAACCCGAATTTCCAATCGGGAAATCAAGGCGGTAGTGGGCAATATCAAGGTCGCCAAGGTGGTAATCAAGGTGGTTACCAAAGAAACAACTACAATCAAGGTGGTAACCAAGGATACAACAACAATTATCAAAGAGGTTACAACCAAGGCGGCTCTTCAAGCAATCAAGGAAACTCTTCTGGAAATCAAGGTGGTGATGAATCTTTGAGTTCAAAAATGGATGCTTTAATGAGCATGATGAAAGACGCCAACAATGACATCAAGGAAATAAAGAAAGGGAATGAGGTAAGGGATAAGTCTCACGAGGCCTTGGCAAACAAGTGGGCCAATTAGCGGAAGAAATGGCTCAATGGAGAGGAAGCACGGGGAAGCTTCCTAGTGATACCACTATCAACCCGCAACATCAAGGTTCGAGTTCGAAGAACACTCGCAATGTTCCCATTAATAAGGTAACCGTTCTTCGTAGTGGTAAAATTATTGATAATAAAATTGAAAATAAAATTGAGCCACCATCTCCCCAATTTGTTGAAGGGGAGGTGGAAGATGTAAGTGATGAAAGTGAAAGTGAGGAAAGAACGGGTCAAAATAAAAGTAAACAAAATGTTGAAAGTTCAAAACCCGTTGAGAACAAACAAGCTCCAAAGGCTAAGGAAAAGGGTATGGAGGGTAATACCGTCCCTTATCCCGAAGCATTGTTGGAGCCATCTAAAAAAGTGGTCAAGAAAAGAGGCCCGCAACAAGAAGAGTTGTGGGAAATTTTTAAACAAGTAAAAATTAATTTACCACTTTTAGATGCAATCAAACAAGTCCCCTCATATGCAAAGTATCTAAAGGACATGTGTACCCAAAAGAGAACTCATAAAATACCCAAGAAAATTGATTTAACTGAAAATGTGAGTTCTATTCTTTCGGGTTCACTTCCACCTAAGTTACAAGATCCGGGAACACCTATCATATCCATTCAGGTTGGGGAATTTAAAATGACTCGGGCGCTCTTGGATCTTGGAGCTAGTGTAAGCATCTTGCCGGGTAGTCTTTATGACCAATACGAATTTGGTCCACTTCAAGAATCTAATACCACGGTGGTATTAGCCGATTTGACTCCTAAGCTACCCCGCGGGATGGTTACCGACGTGATAGTAAAAGTTGAGGATTTTTATTATCCGGTGGATTTCTTAGTACTTGATTATGTTTCCATGGACCTAACCAAACAACCAACGGTTATTCTTGGTCGACCATTTTTAGCCACATCTAATGCACAAATTAATTGCAAGACAGGCACACTTGACATGACCTTTGGTAATCGTAGGGTCCGATTAAATGTTTTTTCAAATGGGACTGACCCTCTAATCAATGATGAATGCTATATGGCAGACATTATTGACGAGTGTATACCTCTATACGACACTGTTGTAGATGAGGAAAACACAATAGAGGAGTGTTTTATGTTTGACAGGTCACAGGAGGAAATGTTGAAAAGCATAGCTGAGGAGGAGAAGAAGCAAGAAGCAAAGGCGGTACAGGAAGGAAGACCACCATGGACTCATCAAGTGGAAAGCCTTCCGGATCATATTGACACAAAGTTGAAGCCATCATTGGTTGAACCGCCACAAGTAGAATTGAAGGAGTTGCCTAAGCATTTGAAATATGCTTATGTCGGTGAAGGCAACACGCTCCCAGTAATCATTGCTTCAAACTTGACTGGAGAGCAAGAAGAAAAATTGATGAAGGTGTTGGTGACCCATAGAGCTGCTATTGGGTGGACTGTGGCGGATTTGAAGGGTATTAGTCCGTCAATTGTGATGCACAAGATCATCACAGATGAGAAAGTAACTCCCGCAAGAGACGCTCAAAGGAGACTAAATCCTAACATGCGGGAAGTTGTGAAGAAAGAAGTGCTGAAATGGCTAGATGCGGGTATCATTTACCCCATTTCAGATAGCCAATGGGTTAGTCCAACTCAAACCGTTCCAAAGAAGGCAGGTATCCAAGTCGTGAAAAACGACTCAGGTGAGGAGGTAGCTACCCGGCCGGTAACCGGGTGGCGGATTTGTATTGATTATAGGAAGTTAAATGCCGCAACTTCCAAAGATCATTTTCCTTTACCTTTTATTGACCAAATAGTAGAAAAACTAGCCGGACAAAAATTTTATTGTTTCTTGGATGGGTATTCAGGTTACAATCAAATTGCTATTCATCCCGAGGATCAACAAAAGACCACGTTTACTTGTCCATATGGCACATTCGCATTTAGACGAATGCCATTTGGCCTTTGTAATGCCCCCGCCACCTTTCAAAGGTGTATGATGAGTATCTTTTCGGATATGGTGGGGGAGTCTTTGGAAATCTTCATGGATGATTTTTCTATTTTTGGGTCATCATTTAACTCTTGCCTAGGTCAATTGGAAAAAGTGTTACAAAGGTGTGTTGAAACAAACCTGGTTTTGAGTTGGGAAAAAAGTCATTTTATGGTCCAAGAGGGGATAGTGTTGGGCCATGTGGTTTCTAGTCGTGGGATTGAGGTTGATCACGCTAAAATACAAGTCATTTCAACCTTACCTTATCCCACTAGTATTAAGGGCATTAGATCATTTTTGGGGCATGCCGGTTTTTATAGGAGGTTCATTAAAGGTTTTAGCGACATAACAAAACCTTTGTGTAATTTGTTATTAAAAGATGCTCCATTTAATTTTGATGAAAAATGTATTGAAGCCTTTAATATTTTGAAAGAAAAGTTAGTTGGGGCCCCAATTTTGCAATCACCCAATTGGTCTTTACCGTTTGAAATCATGTGTGATGCAAGTGGGTATGCGGTTGGGGCCGTGTTGGGCCAACGGGTAGAAAAGAAACCTGTTGCTATATACTACGCAAGTAAGACTCTTTCGGAAGCACAATTAAATTACACAACTACCGAAAAAGAGCTACTTGCGGTGGTATATGCACTAGACAAATTCCGGTCTTACGTATGGGGTAGTAAAATTATTGTCTATACTGATCACAGTGCTGTCAGGTATTTAATGGACAAAAAGGATGCTAAGCCCCGACTGATTAGATGGATACTCTTACTGCAAGAGTTTGACTTGGAGATACGTGACAAGAAAGGAACGGAAAATGTGGTTGCCGACCATTTGTCTAGATTGATGATTGAAGAGGAAGACTCAACGAATGAAATTAATGAGTTGTTCCCAGATGAGCATTTATTAGCAGTTTCGACATTACCTTGGTTTGCTAACATTGTTAATTTTTTAGTGACAGGTACAATGCCGGAACATTGGGTGAGGAGGAAGAGACTCCATTTTTTGTCCCAAATAAAACACTACATTTGGGATGATCCTGATTTATTTAGAGTGGGAGCAGATCAAATTATTCGAAGATGCATCCCGGATGAGGAGATCATGAGTGTTTTGAAGCACGTGCATTCTTATGCATGTGGAGGGCATTTTAGTGGCCAAAAGACGGGTCACAAGGTTTTATCTAGTGGGTTGTATTGGCCAACAATTTTTAAGGATTCGTTTGAGTATGCTAAAAATTGCTTACATTGTCAACAATTAGGAAGCATCTCAAAACGTGATGAAATGCCAATGCAACCCATTTTAGTTGTTGATGTGTTCGATGTATGGGGAATTGACTTCATGGGACCATTTCCCAATTCTTTCGGTAATCTATACATTTTGGTGGCGGTAGATTATGTTTCTAAATGGGTTGAAGCTATCGCCACCAAAACCAACGACCATATTGTTGTTTGCAATTTTATACAAACATATATTTTTTCAAGGTTTGGGTTACCTCGCACAATCATAAGTGATGGGGGATCTCATTTTAAAAACCAAAAATTTGGAAAATTGCTTAAGCGATATGGTGTTGACCATAGAATTGCCACCCCATATCATCCACAAACTAGTGGACAAGTCGAGGTGTCCAATAGGCAAATTAAAGAAATTCTACAAAAAACGGTTCGTGCGGACCGAAAGGATTGGTCAACTAAGCTCAATGATGCCTTATGGGCCTACCGCACGGCCTACAAAACGCCTATTGGAACAACTCCTTATCGACTAGTGTATGGTAGGGATTGTCATCTCCCGGTTGAATTAGTTCACCGGGCATATTGGGCCATCAAAAATGTTAACTTACAATATGATGATGCAGGCCGAGAAAGAAAACTCAAATTATGTGAGTTAGAAGAGCTAAGAGATGGAGCTTACGAAATCGCGTCAAAATACAAAGACCAAATGAAGAAAGTTCATGACGCAAAGATTCGCAAAAAGGAATTTCAAGTGGGTCAAAAGGTTTGGCTCTACAATTCCAAGTTGAAGCTCTTCCCGGGAAAGCTCAAGAGCAAATGGACCGGCCCTTACATCATAACAAGGGTTGGAAAATTTGGCGAGGTAGACATCGAGGACCCGAAAGATGGGTCAAAACAAACTGTGAACAGGCATCGGTTGAAGCCCTATGTGGAGTGCCAAACAGAACATGGTAACATTGTGGAGTTGGTAAGTTTATTAGAGGGCTTACCAACTTATGAAATCAACTAAAATGAAGGTGAAAACTCCCATCCCAGGTATGTATTCTAATTATAGTATTGGGACAATACTAAATTTTTTTGGGGGGTGGGAAGTTGTAAATATTTGTACAAATTTTTTTTTTTTTTTTTATAAGTCTTTATCTTTTATTTAATTAAACCCTTGTTGAAAAAAAAAAAAAAAAAAAAATTCTGAAGTTAGCGTAGCCTACGCCAAAAGTGGCGTAGGGTACGCAAAAGCCATTTTCCCTACGTAACCCTCTGCTGCCCTACGCTAGCCATGGTGAACCTGCCTACGCTATTAGCGTAGGATACGCTAGAAATGGCGTAGGATACGCTAGAAAACGAAAAAAAAAAAAAAAAATTCTGCAGCGTTGACCAACGTTGACCCGGCCCAAAAACAACTTTTTGCCTTTACAACTCATTTTAATAAAATCAAACACATCAAACCTTCAAACCCTTCATCCCTTTCACCCATAAACATCTCAAACCCTTCCAAACTTCAATCCATCCTAACTCTTTCAATCCTCCACCAAATTTAACAAATTTTATATGAAAATCATATAGTTTTTCGAGACCTACAAAACCCCTAACTTAGAATTTGTTAATTTTAACGTTTTGAGAGGCGAATCAAGGGGTAAAGAAATCGCAAATTTGGTGGTGTTCTTGTTATTATCTTATTTCTTGCTTGTGATTATTTCCCTACTCAATAATCATCATGAAGGTATGTTCCTCATAATTTTTCCTTGATATTTTCATTAGTTACATATTATGTGTTCATGAATGTTTGAGAGATTGATATTATGTATACTAGTGTTTAGGATGATTATTGCTTGGGTATATCATTTGTTGTTGAAAAAAAAAAACGAATTTTTTTTTTAAAAGCAAGAAATAAGTGTGGGGAGGGGATTGTAGAGATGTAAAATATATGGTTGTGAATTTAGGCGATTAGCACAACATCCTTAATCGCTAGTGTATGTTCATAGTCATAGGATGTCATGTTTGAATGGAATGTAGTTAAGATGCATGCTAGTATTATTGGGATTAGACAACTAATGTTACATTGTTGTTTTGAATACAGAATATCTTTAGAAGAAAGGGCAAGGAGCATGCCGAATCATCTTCTCAACCAAAAAGGAAAAAGGGGAAACGAACCAATCTACGGGATGACTCTGACGAAGAAGTTGATGAAATCCAACATGAATTGGATCGTAGCGAAAGGGCGGAGCGTGTTGAAAGAATGGATGTGGACCTTCCTACATGGACCGAAAAATCCAAAAGACTGTCAGCCTTTCCTGAAGAAATTAGGCCAGCCATGTGGTATCAAAAGATGTCAACATTGAAGCATGATACCGAGGGAGTGTTGGTTTGTGAGAGATCATATGATAGGGAACAGTTGCGGTTAGTGGGATTGACACAGAAGTTCGAAAGAATCGGTTGGGAAGCGGCTCTAGATTATTGTGCAAATCGTGGGAAAAAGATCTATTTGAAGGCAATCGAGCAGTGGATGTCCACAATTGAGCGGGACTTTGGTGATAACCCACCTCTCACGTTGAAGATGACTGGTACCGTGGGAAAGAAAAAGATGACTTTATCCTTCGAGACATTACGTCAAATTGCCAATTTTGACTCTTGTCCGGAGAATGAATATTATTACATCCCCGAGGAGATCTTTTGGTCCAAAACCCAAAAAAATAGCGACCCACAAAACATGTTTGATAATGTGGTCCCGGTTAAAAGGGGGAATGACTACCGCAGAGAGGATATGGCATGCGAGGCCAGATTTCTTTTAGGTATTTCGTTTGAAAACCTAATGGCGAGGCTTGGGGATAGGTCAAAGGTGAGAGGTTGGGATGTTCGGGTGCTACACGCACTCATGTATGGTACACCACGCATATCTTTTAGGCATCTGGTCATGATGAATGTTTGGGACAGTCGCGAAAGCCAAGACCGGAAAATGATTCCACACGTTAGGCTCTTGTCATATCTAATGGAGGCACAAGGGGCAGTGACAAGGTCAACTCCAGCCATTGAGGTAGATGTCATGAAGATGAAGTGGGGAAGTTTTGTCAAGGCAAAGTTCACTTATGAGAAGACTGCAGAGTATCATGTGTTGCTAGATAAACAAGGTAACACAAATATCATGGCATTACGAGAGGATGTGGAACAGGAAGATGATGACGAGGTGCACACAGATGAGGCTGAAGAAGAAGAAGAGGAGTTACAAGTTGTGAGAGAGAGACCGGTGATTCGGGAGATGAGCAGGGAGGAGGCAGAGATGGTAGCAGAGGTCAACCGGGCAAGACCCGGTGGTTATCAAGGTTGGACTTCATTCAAGAAGTCAATTTGGGATCGAGGGACACGAAACATGGTATTAACACGTCAAAGAGAAGACGCGGCAATGAAAAGGGAGCAAGCGCGAATCGCAAGGGAAGAACAGCGAGAAAGAGATCAGGTGGCGAGAGAGGAGAAAAGAGAAGAGGAAAGAAAGGCACGGGAAGATAAACATTGGTGGGCAGTTAATTATGCCCGAGAGATGGACACAACCAACAGGTTCTTGGAGAGTGAGCAGGTTAGACATCACCAGGACTTAATAGCAGGGCGTCCTTATGAGCCATTTGTTCCCTATGTTGATTATTCAACTATAAGGGAACAACCACAGGAGGTGATCAACCAGGTTAGGTGGCCCCAAGGGATCTCATCCAGTTATCTTCCCATCCCGCAGCCACCACCGCCACCACCACCAGCTGAAGGATCTTCCTCTTCTGCCGACCCACTCAGTGACTACCATGGATGGATGGATGCAATTTTTGGGCATCCGAACGCGCCTTATCCACCACCGGGTCCGAATGATCCCTACTACCGCTGATGGATGGTTTTGGTAACATTTTATGTGTATCATTGTAGACTATTTATTTTTATTGTTTTGTCTTTTATTTTGTGTGGTTGACTTTATTTTGGGTTTGCTTGAGTATGTTAGAATTTATGTTTTGCATTCTAGTTCTTTTTTCTAGTTGTTTTGTATGTGTTGATGATTTGAGAGTGAGCCTAGGATATGCATCACCGGTGAGTGTTCAGTGAAAAGGAAAAAAATGGAGGATGGGAAGCATCCAAGTATGGAGAGCAAGGATTCATCGAGGAAATGGAGACATCCTTTGTTTATCAGGTGCTTTCTATTCTTTAATCTTTTATGTGTTGTTGAATAAGGCTTGGGGTGGAACTTTAATGTTCATGTTAGAAAAAGATGTAGTAGGATGAAACAAAAACATCCTCGCACTTGTGAATTAATCAACTATTTGGTTCCCTTATTCGTGCAAAAATCCCACATTGAGGACAATGTAAACTTTAAGTGTGGGGATGGGGGAATAGCCCTTGTTAAAAAAAAAAAAAAACCAAATTCTTTTTCACCATGATATTGGATCACAAAATTCGACCCCTAGTCATGGTCATAATTCTTTAAGTTCCTTGATGTGTTTTTCCAAGGATGTTTTGCAAAATATGGATTGCCTAGTTAGAAAAAATTAAGAAGAAATGTAACACTTTTGCATGTCGGCAACCCATATTCCCTTTAGGTTCAGGAAGAGATTATTGAGCCACCACAACATGCCAACACCTTACAAATATTTGTCCACATTCTCCGGCATGTTGTGTTCATTTGATTTGAGTGTGCTATTATAGGCGCATAAGGTAGAACTTGCAATTTTTGATACGCCTACTACTCTAGATCAATTGTGGACACAAGAATGATTAAGGCATTAGGTTAAACCTTTTATTTTTTTAAAACCAGTTTTATCATCCTTGAACCATTTCAATATTCCTTAGTTAACCAATCTTGAGCCTGAAACCTTTTCAATTGATCACCCATATCAACCTTTTGACCCATTTAACCTTTTCAATTTTTGAAACCCAGCGTGATGAAAATTCGATTGTAGGATTTTGCTTTGTATTATATATGATTTGCAATGTTAGTAAAAAAAAAAAAAAAAAAAAAAAAAAAAACTGAAAAGTATGAGAACAAATATGTTACAAACAAATGAGAGTTCTCATAGAAAAGCACAAAAATATGCTTGAGTTAGAGATTGAATAAAAAGGCGCAACATTGCCTTAGAATTGAGAAGTTAGTTAGTCGTTGGAATAAATGTCGAATTTTCATCACCATAGCCACTTAAAATATCCCTTTCCATACCCTTCGCCTAGCCCCATTACAACCCGTTTTAAAGACCTTTCGACTTGTGTTCACTTTTGAAAAATATTGTGGAAGGTGATTGAATTGCAAGCTTATGCTAACATGCCCTATGATCGGTTTTGAGTGATTGACATGAAATACTAGCACATTACTTGCTAGCTGAGATAGTAAACCGAGTGGAGTGAACCATTGTGAGGGGTGTGCAAAAGTGTGAAATCAAATCTAGTTGGATTTAGCTAGGCATTTGTTTTAAACATATAAAAAACCTTGGAATGTAAATCTACTGACAGGCGTAAGTCTTGTGAATTGGGGTATGACTAGGGGCCGTTTTTGAGAATCGATAAAATGGTTGGAAATTAATTAGATTGTTGATTGAGCATGGTTTATTGATTTGCTTGAGGGCAAGCAAAAGACAAGTGTGGGGATGTGATGGGTTGATTTAAGGATGTGTATAAAAACACCCATAAAATGCATTTTAAAGATTATTCAGTGTCAAATGGTGTTGCTTTGATATTGTTATGTCATTTCAGGAGTTGACAGCAAAAAGGAAGCAAAAATGACGTTTTGGAGTTGCCCGGGCAAGAAACGGAGGCATACGCGAGTTGGAAAATCAAAAACGGACATCTAAGGGAGTTAGCGTAGGATACGCCAAAATTGGCGTATCCTACGCCAATTGCGTAGGGAGTGTCCAAGATGTTTAGCGTAGGGCAGCAAAAGATTGGTGAGGCTGAACAGGATTTGCGTAGGATACGCCAAAATTGGCGTATCCTACGCTAAAAGTCAAAGTGGTCAAATTGTTTCCTTTTTCAAGTCAAAACTGATGGGATCAAGTGTTAATGGCGATTTTATGGTCCTTGATTGCGTGGGGAGCTGTTTTGATCTCATTTTTCAATATAAAAATCATCACCATTGAAGAGAAATAATCACACAATCATTCTACAATCATTTTCTACACAATTTCTTGGAAGATTGAAGAACACATTTTGAAGATGATGAACACCATAGCCATGTGTGGCTAAAACTATTGTATTACACTAGGGATGTAAGTTTTTGATACCTAGGGCTTAACATTTGGGCATTGCATTGTTTAAACTTTTGATTAATGTTTTTATGTACTTGAATTACCAGTGTTGATTAGTGATTAATCTGATGTTGAAATCATTTCTAGTTAATTGATCTTGTGCCAATTTCTAAATGATATGAACATGGTTCCTTGCATCAACACTATCATAGGATTGTATGTTCTAAATGATGAAGTATAGTTTAGTCCATTGTGAATGTTGATAAAACTTGATACCTAAGTTTATTGAGCAATCAATCCGTTAGTACCAATTGCATTATCATTGTTCATCCAATTATGCCTAATTGTTGAAAGCCTTAGTGTTCAATTACCCAAATCCTTAGTGTAATCACCTCTATCTTATTGTTACAAGTATTATTAATCATTTCTTACAAATTTCATTTTAAGCTTCATATTAATCAACAACTATTCAATCAATTCTAAACATCAATTCATTACTCATATAAGTAATTAGCACCTTCATAATTGACAAATTTAAAATTAACTAGGAAATACTCACTAACCACACGCTCCTTGGATTGATACCCTACTTACCCTATCTACATAGGTTAATTAGGTTTTGCATGACCCTAACGACAGGTCATCACAACCAAAAAAACCAGTTTACCAAAAAGGATGCACACCTTTTTTTCTGAAATCTAAAAACCATGTTTAACTTGGTGTACCCCAATAATAATCATAATAATAACAGAAAAATAAAAATAATAACAATAATAACAGGACAATAAAAATAAATAATAATAATAATAGTAATAATAACAATAATAAAAAAACCTTAGCGTCATCAGCCACCACCACCACCGTCTGAGCCACCCCACTGTCTGAGCCACACCCACCCCTAAGCCACCACCACCGTCTCCACCCCTCCACCCCAAACCCACCACGGATCTAGCACCGTCCCCCCACCCTCAACCCTCTGCAAAAACCCATCATCGACCCATCAAACCTTCTGCAAAAACCCCCATCAACCATCACCATAACCTAAACGAACCATCAGATCCGCCCCCAAAACCCAAACCCATCAGATCCACCACTCAAACCCATCGAAGCCCCCTACCTCCACCTCCTACCTCCACCTTCACCCCTGTTTCATCGTCAAAAAGACCACCACCGTCATCGAACACCACCTGCAAAACCCAACCCCCTGCACCAGATCTGTTCATCGTCAAAAAGACCACCACCGTCGAACACCACCTTCACCCCTGTTTCACCGTGGAACACATCGTCTTCCTTATTATTCTTATTTAGAGAGACAGAGAACAAGAGAGAAGAAGAAGAGAGAGAGAGAGAGAAGAAGTTTGAATTGAGAGAAAGAGAGAGAAACAGATTCTTTATATTATTATTACTAGATTTTTGCCCGCGTGTACACGCGGTTCATCAACGTACATCTATTTAGGGAATTATAACGTACAGTAAAAATTTTGTATTGAAGTATAAAACAACTTACAATTATTTTGAGCGGTAAAACGTATAAAAAATATAGTAGAAATATTTTATTAAAATTTAAAAGCAAGTAATACGCATTTTATTCAAATATCACTAAATATTTCTTTATACACCACATTTTTAGTTTTAGTCTTGACATTCCCATCACCATCAAGTATAAGTAATTTCACCCCTGCCCACTTGGTGGTACATTTTCTATTCTATTATTATGATTATTGACCTTGTTTGTCGAAAGACGTTGCGAATGTGATTAAACGTCAAATCTATAAATACGTTCATCATTTTGCACCAAACCATATTTATCTAAAACACCATATCACTTTTCAATAGCTGCTGCTTCTACACAATGAATTAATATACAGTGATAGGCTAATGAATTAATATATAGCGATAGTATTAACTCTACCCATGTCATAAAAAACTAAACTTTCTTAATAATTAATATTAAACTATAAATTGAAGTTAAGGGCATAAAAACTCCGACCAAACTCAAATCTCAATGTGTTAGTCCAAAGTTAAACGACAACACAGAAAAATATGACGATTTATTCCCTGTATCCAATCTTCGATGTACTTGTCAACCATATCTTGAAGAGTCCCATGTTCCCAACATTTTTGAAGTACATCAAGCAAGACACAACTTTCTTCAGGCTCAGATATATAAAAATTCTTCCCCCACACAAAATCTCTAAGAGTACAATCTCAAAGTTGTACACATTAGCTTTTACAGTAATAAAGATGCGCAAAAACCATTCTGGTGCCACAAATCCCCGAGTTCCTTTTATCACAGTCATAACCTGGGTTTCATCTCTGTCGATGACCTTTGACAAACTGAAATCACATGGTTTGGCATTGAAGTTACTGTCTAGCAATATGTTGTGAGGTTAAACCACCAGCCTGCAAATTCATCATCTCACCATCAGTTGACTTCTTTTTTTAAATTGAACTTCATTAAAACGCAAAAACCCACAAGCCGGGGCAGGCACCAAGAACGACTCACATATACGATTACATATTGACACTAAAAGAAAATATACACCAATCTCCCCATGTTAACGAACTCAATTTAGCTCGGTTCTTCGCCCAAAGAAAACCCAAGGATTTAACCTCCACAATTATATCTTCGAACCTAGGTGTCTTACTATCAAACCTGACTTTGTTTCTTTCTCGCAAAACCATCCATTATTCAAGTTCGTCATTAAAGGTACGTACGTCTCTTTTGACTTCGTTCATTCGAATCATCCATTATATAATATTCACGGTTCAATCACTTAACTTGAATAACAACCACTCCACTTGAATAACAGTTAGGGTAAAACCTACGTCTGATAATATTTAGGGTAATTTTTTTACATCTGATTCTCATATGTCCATTAATGCGTGTTTATGTATGAACAAAATTCAGTTTTTTTAAGGATTAATTATCCAACTTATTAAGACCACTTTTTTTCCCAGATTGTGTCAATGCTTCCTTCTTTCTCTTTGTTGACTATTACTTTCTTCGTTAGAGCATGATAAATAGGTTTTTTACACTTTGTTTGTATTTATTTTGGGACAGTAACGCATATGTTTATGTTTATACATTTAGCAAACACTACCTTTGTTATGATTTATATTGTTCTCTTGACAACAAGCAAATTTTTTTTTTCCATTTTTGTTGCTTGCTTTTCTTGTAATTTATTATTTCCTTTGTGGTTGGATAACTAGATACGCTTTTAATGTATTCCTTTGTATGTCATGATATTGATTTAGTGTTTTTCTATGTTTTCTTAATTTTTTCTGTTATGATCAATAAGATGGAATGGACATATGACCGTCTTAAGTTAACTCTATATTCTCTTTATTACTTTTTACATATTGGTCAATAATGATATGTAATAATCTTTCGGTTAAGAAACTAATAGTGAATGTTTTTCACATTGAATAGTTAACGTGTTAACTTATTTACAATATTTATTTTGCAATTTTGCTTTACTATAAACATATATAATTCTTAAGATGGCCATATACTAAAACACATTATATGAATGTTGTACACCATACATCGATTTATAACTTGGTATGAGAACACCTTTAATTTGTTCAAGTGCATAACGAAAGACCCCTCTCCACTACTTCAACTTTGTCGATAATAATTGTTTTCGTGTGGTGATTGGTGTTGAGGGTAAAGCAAAAATAGAGAAAATGTTTTGTATAAACAACAAAATTTTTGTATCATATATAGTATTGTTGTATTAATATAAAAAATTATACTATCAGCATCTCGTAACAACGCGCGGGGTTGCGTCAACTCGTTGATTACAAGTTGCAAACCAATAATAATAAGATAAGTTAAAACATGTCTTGCAATTATTCTAAAATGCTCAAACAATACCGTCTACTTTTAATTCATTGGTAACTGGTAATTGTACTTCAAAACTCCTTAATAAATATTAATAGGCTCCGTCTATTCCCACCCCCTCCTTCTATTTTCACCCCCCCCCCCAAGCGTCTCGCTTAGGCCTAAGCGAGGCGCTTGGGAGCTGAATTCGAGGAGGTCAGTACGAGGGGCAGAAAAAGCTGATTTTCAGGCCTAAGCGTCTCGCTTAGGCCTAAGCGAGGCGCTTAGGATCAATTTTTTTTTTTGGTCTTTTTAGTTAGTTTTTTGTTTTTTTTAATATAATTATTATAAAAAATGTTTTTATAATAATGACTTGCATGAAAAGTAAGTGTGAAGATCAAGATCAAGAAGAACAGTACGGTCAAACTCCGGGGGTTGTGTTGTATGTATAAAATAGTGAATAATTGTAGTGTGTTCGGTGAATTTTGACTTGCTTGCATAGGAATCTTGACTGCTACAACATAACTTGCACCGGCTTGAGATATGAGTTTAATTAGCTTAAATCTCTCTGATCCATGATATGAGAGCAATATAAAAAAAATGTTTTTTTGACTTGACTTGCTTGCATGAAAAGGCAACATGGAATGAGATGATCTCGATTTTCGTACAAAGTAAAAGTCAGTTGTTATCGGAGAGATAGCTGTCAACGATCAAGGCAACATACTTGAAATCAATGGGAAGGTTAACAATTCCTGCTCATCTTGATGATATCTTCATCAATCTCCTTGATCTACGCATAAGTGTTAAAAGTATCAAGACTATGAAATTAGTAAAACAACTTTTCAGTTGTTATCAGACGAGGACTTGCCTGTGTTGCCGCATTTAATGAAATTTAACGCGCATACCGCATTCATTGTTATAGAGAGAGATGATATGAGAGCAATATAAAAAATGTTTTTTTGACTTGACTTGCTTGCATGAAAAGTAATGATCAGGAACATTCCAAATAACCGTCCAATTTCAGCTAAGGAGGTATATGTACAATGATGTGGTTTCTTTTAGATAAGGAGGTATATGTACAACGATGAAGACAACCTGAAAGTGGATACCATGGATCAGAGAGATTCAAGCTAATTAAACTCATATCTCAAGCTAATTAAACGAAGCGAAACGGGGAGATATAATTTTCTTGGCTTGGAAACAACTTAAAAGAACCAAAGATGAATTAAAATTATTTTTTGGTGATTAACAGTCCAAATAACTGTAGCATCCTTGATCATCTTCTTGTAACTACTTTCTATTGTTTCGGGTTCCCTCCATCGATGACAATTATCTCTCTGAGATGATAGCTTCTCTTCAGATTCTGATTGCACCGGTAGAATTGGAAATGGAATTGGAATTAATGAGACAACTTTTCAGTTGTTATCCGAGAGATAGCGGTCAACGATGAAGACAATCTGAAAGTGGATACCATGGATCAGAGAGATTCAAGCTAATTAAACTCATATCTCAAGCCGGTGCAAGAGGGTCACTATTCGTATATAAAGAACATTAATTTATTCTGTTTCATCTTTGTTATTTTGATAATTATCGTATTTGCAACTTAGTTCCTTTGATTCATCATTGTTGTACAAAGCTGGATGTTCGTACGGGAAAATCAAAACGAGCAATAAACGAAGCGAAACGGGGAGATATAATTTTCTTGGCTTGGAAACAACTTAAAAGAACCAAAAATGAATTAAAATTATTTTTTGGTGATTAACAGATAATTTTAAAGAATTAAAAGAAATTCAATTTTTTTTATAAAAAATGTCCACACGCCTCGCTTTGGTCAAAGCGAGGCGTTTGCCTGCCTCGCTTAGGCCTAAGCTAGGCACAAACAGCCTAGCTTTGGCCAAAGCGAGGCAAGCAAACGCCTCGCTTTGACCAAAGCGAGGCGTTTGGACTTTTTTTTAAAAAAAATTGAATTTCTTTTAATTCTTTAAAATTATCTGTTAATCACCAAAAAATAATTTTAATTCATTTTTGGTTCTTTTAAGTTGTTTCCAAGCCAAGAAAATTATATCTCCCCATTTCGCTTCGTTTATTGCTCGTTTTGGTTTTCCCGTACGAACATCCAGCTTTGTACAACTTTGATGAATCATTGTACGTGGTCCTCCGAGTAAACCTAACTCGCAACAATTGTTTTTAATTCATTTTTAAGTGTTTTTAATTACTTGCAGAGAAATGATAATTTTCAGATATTACAGATCAAGGTGTTACCAAGCATGTCAAGAAATGATAATTTTCAAATATTGTAGATCAAGGTGTTACCAAGCATGTCAAGAAATGATAATTTTCAAATATTGCAGATCAAGGAAAGAATGAAAATACGTGATGCACATACCGTGAGTGTAGTCCATTGATGTATTAATATATTATTAATCGCAAGTTTCAATACTAGATAATGCACGTAACTCCCTAGGAGTCTTGAAGACGAAAT
Source organism: Ambrosia x helenae (assembly GCA_030844895.1). NCBI lineage: Eukaryota > Viridiplantae > Streptophyta > Magnoliopsida > Asterales > Asteraceae > Ambrosia > Ambrosia x helenae. Next base: position 29,275,217 of record CM061227.1, on the reverse strand, counting down.
GAATTTTACAAGATACTTGAAACAAGGTATGGATACCATGGATCAGAGAGATTCAAGCTAATTAAACTCATATCTCAAGCCGGTTGATATAGAGTATATCAGAGAAAGATTTAGTTGAATGTGGATATAACTGGACAGTGAGATTGATAACTTCTCTATGGAAGTTGCTACAATAGTTAAACAAAAGCTGAAATTGAACAGTTATTTGGAATGTTTCTGATCATTACAGTTATGCCTTTTTTGGTGAAATGAACTTGAAGAAATGATTTGGTGGATATATCATGAGTTAAACAAAAGCTGAAATTGGACGGTTATTTGGAATGTTCCTGATCATTACTTTTCATGCAAGCAAGTAAAATTCAGATCATTACTTTTCATGCAAGCAAGTAAAATTCAGTTGTTGGACAGTGAGATTGATAACTGGACAGGTTAGCCAGACGTTTGTCAAAAGAACATTTTTTATAATAATTATATTAAAATTTCAAAATTTCAACTTCCCGTTCAGGTGCTTAAGTCCACCTTGAAGACTGAATGTGACTACGCCATGTTTCACGTCATGCTTTCATCCTTCATTCCCGTTCAGGTGCTTAAGTCCACCTTGCTTACATGAAAAGTAATGATCAGGTTGCCTTCATCGTTGACCGATATCTCTCCGATAACAGTCAATCTCACTGTAATGATCAAGAATATTCCAAATAACTGTATAATTTCAGCTTTTGTTTAACTATTTTAGCAACAGTCCAAATAACTCGTGTACAGCCTTTATCAGGTTCTTTTGGCCACAGGTACAGAAAGGTTATAAATGTTCATGTCGTTTCAGGTTGCCTTCATCGTTGACCGATATCTCTCCAATAACAACTGAATTTTACTTTGTTATAGAGAGAAATGAACAGTCGGATCGACTGTTGGTTGGTATATTGAGAGCAAACCGACGATCATTCAAAATTTAAAGTTACCGCTAACCTCTGCGCCATCATCGACTACAGCAAACCGACGATCTTCCTCCACGGCACTCCTAATGGGCCTCTCTTTATTTCACGGTACGATTTGTGTTTTTGTTGCTTTATAAATAATAAGTTTTGTGTTTATCAAACCCTAACGTCTGAGCAATGATTTATTAAATCGTTTTACTAATTTCCGATTCTTGATACTTTCATAAATCGTTTTACTAATTTCCAATTCTTGATAATAATAAATTATTATAATAATAAAACAAAGGAACTAAATTACAAATATAATAAAATAATAATAATAATAATAATGTTTATTGAGCAATATCTTCGACCTCTCTTATAATCAGGTAAATATGGATATTGTCTTTCACATCCGGATGGGTCAAACACAAAAAAGTCAAACACCATGTCTCCTTTGTGACTCATAGGAGTCTTGAAGACGAAATGAATTTTACAAGATACTTGAAACAAGGTATGGATATGGAGAATAAATATTTGACTATACGTGGTTGATGATGTCAAGTTTAAGTCGTTGATTCATTTGGAAATCGAAAACGCCTATCGTCACTCTGTATAGAGAAGAAAAACAACAACCGAATATTTAGTTCTCTCCGAACTTCAGCTTCCAAAATACGACGTCGTTGTAGCTCATATGTTATTATCTCTTCTCTTATTCTCTGTTTCTCTAGTTCTCGATGGATTATTGCTCTCATATCGACTCTCACAATTATTCACAATTTTATACATACAACACACCTTCATCGTTGACAGTACTGTTCTTCTTGATCTTTTTATGTATGAATAGTGACCCTCTGGCAAACCTACCTCTGTTTTGAATTTGTTGCTTCCATAGAGAAGTTATCAATCTCACTGTAATGATCAGGAACATTCCAAATAACTGTATAATTTTGTTCAAGATTCCTATGCAAGCAAGTCAAATTCAGTTGTTAGACCAACTTGAGATATGAGTTTGATTAGCTTGAATCTCTTTGATCCATGGTATCCAGTCTTCAAGGTGGACTTAAGCACCTGAACGGGAAGTTGAAATTTTGAATGATGTTCGTCGACTGCACCGAACACACTACAATTATTCACAATTTTATACATACAACACACCTTCATCGTTAACCGTACTGTTCTTCTTGATCTTGATCTTCACACTTGCTTTTGACAAAGGTCTGGCTGACCTGAAGTTCCTTTGCAACCAGGTAAAAAGGAACTAAGTTGCAGATATAAAAATCCATCACATCACGATTATACTCTTTATGTATGAATAGTGACCCTCTAAGTGTGGTATGCTCAAAGATTTAAGTTAAAAATATTTTGTAAGGATTTATTTATAGATTAATGAAACAACTTTTCAGTTGTTATCCGAGAGATAGCGGTCAACGATGAAGACAGCCTGAAAGTGGATACCATGGATCAGAGAGATTCAAGCTAATTAAACTCATATCTCAAGCCGGTGCAAGTTATGTTGAAGCATCTTTGATCATCTTCTTGTAATTACTTGACAGATATCTCTCTGAGATGATAGCTTCTCTTCAGATTCTGAAAGTGGATACCATGGATCAGAGAGATTCAAGCTAATTAAACTCATAGGTAAGAACATTGTGGATGAGTAACCTAGTAACCTCTACAATGATGTGATTTGTTTTTAAATAAGGAGGTATATGTACAATGAACTTTTTACGCTAAATAATGGCAGGTTTGCCAGAGGGTCACTATTCATACACACAACTTTTTGCTCTAGTGGTGTGCTCTACCTTTTTGACAAACACCTGGCTAACCTGTCCAGTTATCAATCTCATTGGCAATCATCCGGTGCAAGTTATGTTGAAGCTCATATGTTATTATCTCTTCTCTTATGCTCTCATATCATGGATTAGAGAGATTTAAGCTAATTAAACTCATATCTATGGGAAGGTAAACATATATAACATTCTCTTCTTCCCTTACAAATCACTTTGCCATTAATACAAAATCACATTTGTGCATGACATTACATTCTGCATGTGTCATTTCATAACTTGCACCGGCTTGAGATATAGAGAGCAAACCGACGATCATTCAAAATTTAAAGTTACCGCTAACCTCTGTTGCACCATCATCGTTGACAGATATCTCTCTGAGATGATAGCTTCTCTTCAGATTCTGATTGCACCGGTGGAATTGGAATTGGAATTAATGAGACAACTTTTCAGTTGTTATCCGAGAGATAGCGGTCAACGATGAAGACAACCTGAAAACAACCGGATACCATGGATCAGAGAGATTCAAGCTAACTAAACTCATATCTCAAGCCGGTGCAAGTTATGTTGTAGCATCTTTGATCATCTTCTTTGTAATTACTTTTTATTGTTTCGGGTTCCCTTCCATCGTTTGACAGATATCTCTCTGAGATGATAAAGGTAGATCATGGAAAGTTGAACTCAATAAAACAAAGATGAAACCGATTAATGTTCTTTATATATGTGAAGAGGAAAAAACTCACCCGATTGATCGAGTAGGTTTAAGCCCTCTAAGAGAAGGTGATGATGAGAGCGCACTCGTCTTTTCGGTCCAAATCTGTGATCATAAGAGAGAGAGAGAGAGAGAGAGAGAGAGAAAGATGGGACTGTAGAGAGGGGCCTAGGCTTGGAGGAGAAAACTCTCCTCTACCTAGTAGTAAAAAAGTGGGGTGCTCATAACTTGCCAATACAAGAGGTGGAGACCTCTTTATATAGGAAGTTAATGGGCCTTCCAAATGGACCCAAGTCAACGGGCTACCCAAATGGATCCCCTAACATAATTGGGCCAGGCCCAGTTAGGGGTTTCTCTACAAGTCCCAGGTCCAGTAGCGCTGAACCTCGCGAACGAGTTAGTACAAGATAATAAACAACATTAATATTAAATAAGTAAGTCCGAGACAGAGACCCGCTCAAGGCGGTTCGGAGGTCCATTCCGGGTTATACCTCTTCATGTCCCCCCAAGTCCGGTGTTCATTAGCAAGAATGAATGCCAGACTTTAAATGATGGGTCTTGATGAAAAATGATCAAGGTTCGGCCCGTTACGTGTGGGTCGAGCTTTCTTGATGAACCATGTCATGTTAGTACTGAGGGTTATTCTATAATCCCTCGTTCTTTGAAGCATCGAGACTTATCGTGCGTCCACAAATTTTATGTCTCGGTATGGGTAATTATGTTTTAAGTGTTTTGGGATTCTTCATCCTTGACTACTTATAACATTCGAAGTAGAACGTTCATTTTTCGCGTATTTAAATTAAAAAAGTGCTACGTAGTCTTTGTTCTGGGGTGTCTTTTAAGTTCGGTATTTTGTCTTTCGAACTTGTATGACCAAGAAGTCCGGACGAAAGGGCCTTCGATACCCCCATGCCCTAATTCTTATCCCCCTTCTAATGCCGGAGTAATTTTTGCTCCGTACACCGAAGCTTGCATGTTGTTTTTTCAACATACGTATAAACATTTTAAGGATCAACTCATGTTTTATTAAATGAGGTATGCCGCATCTCATTCTAAACAAAGATCACATTCTTCCGGAACACTTTGTTTTCATTTTATGGTGGGGCGTTTCGCCGAAGCCTATAGCCTGGCCTCGGTGAAAGATTTAACTTAGAAACAAGTTAAGCCCTTATCATTATTTTAGCGCTGAAGGCTTTATGCTACGTGTGTAGATTTGTTTGTTCCGGAGTATAGAAAGGTTTCAAACCAAAAGGGATCTTTATCCCGGCCCTTTTGGTTCGGTATCTTTCCCTTAGCTTCATGTTATTGCAGAGCATGAGGCTTTCTTATGCCGAAGTCTCTCTCTCTGTTTTTTTTTTACTCGGAATGTCTGTGAGACTTTTGGGTAGTTCCCCTTATTGTTGTAACCGAGATGATAATGCACATGAAGATAAAATAGACCGAAGGAAGCATTGATTTGTTCGCAACTGATTAACAAGGGAAATTCTTCCATAAGTGCGTTTGAGACGAATGGTGAGGGATGGCTCATCCCACTTGAGACAAGTAAAATAAAAATAGAACTTGTTCAATCGTCTATGTGTTTGAACTGTTTCGGTCTTGGCCTTTGGATTACACGTAGCATTTTTTAGGTGAACTCCGTTCCATGTGCGGGGACTGGAAGTTCTATTGATCTTCGCCGGTAAATAAGATCTCAAAGGTCTAGCTGACTCAATTATGTGGGGTCTCGACTATTTTGGCGGGGTTTTTCCCTTTTGGAGCAGCTCAATTTGCTTTGTCTGATCGGAGTAAAAATTCTCCGACATTGAGTGTCTTGACCTTTACTTTGGCATCGTAGCACTTATCCGGCTTTTTTATTTATTTGTTTTCGGGGCATATATCCCTCGAAAAAACTCATATTTGTTGAGTTTATTAGTGTTCCGAAGCATTCATTCATGCTCATTCGGGACACTTGGTAAGTACGTCCGGGTTTTAGTACCCCTTGACGTTTGTAGAGCTTTTCTCATTGTCACACTTTGTGTTTGAGGTACCTTGTCTATACCGTACCCAGTTATAATGATGGGTTTACTCTAGCTATGTGGCGTTTTGCTCGAAGCCGTAAGAGTTGTGTAAGTGGAGACGGTCCGGAACATACGTCCCTGCTTATCCGAACCATATAACCCGTGTTATTCTTTGACATCCTTATCCCTTGGGGGTGGCTCATAGCGCGTGTTTATGCCATTATGGACTCATGGTTCGTATCTAACGAACGTCCGGTGTATCACAACGTCCTTGAGCTTTTACAGCAATAAAAAGTTTTAATAAGGCTGTTTCTTTATGTCGATGCGTATAGCATACTTTTGAGGGGATTTCTTTGGTCAAGGAGAATGAGGCATATAGCCAACCGATAATGTGGCATATAGCCACATATAGATGGAAGTGTTATGCAACGTCCATCTTTGTTTAAGTGTTGCTTGAATTTATAATAAGTCAACGAATAATGATAAATAATGTAAAATGTGTAGGAGGTAGTACCTTTGGTTTTGAAGCCAACTTGTTTCGCGTATGATGGAACACATTCGAAGATTATAATTGGCTTTGGGTGATGTTTTTCACCAACAACGATCTTGTACTATGCAGGCCCCCGACTTCATTGCGTAATTTTCCTAGCGTGAACCGTATTTGGGAGTTAAGCTTCTAGCTTTTAATTTGCACATGGAGAGCCTATGTACTGGAGCTTGGTTTAATAACTTAGCGGTACTAAACTCATGACATCCGATTTGGTCTTGATTGCCCGGGCATCCCATAATAAGTTTTTGGAAATGAGAATTAAATCATTCATTTCAATCGGCCTGTGTCTATAAGACGACTTCTTCTTCTTCTTCTTCTTTTTTTTTATTTTTTTTTATTTTTTTTTAGAGTTATATCCTTGAATAACTCACATCCCCTATGGCTCTTCTCCTACTCGCACCGTGGGGAAGCTAATGCTTGGAAATTTGCTTCGGATAGGAGGCTAGTCGGTTCCGAACTACATGCGGGTAGTTGGCAGCTTTTAAAGAGAAGCAAGTCTTTCAATATTTTGCTATCGTGATTCAGATATCCATCAGTTGTTTGTACAACACGGTTCGGTATTCTGGTACGAACAAAAATCATTCGGTATGGCGTTCACTCGATCGTGTCTGCAGATGCATCACACCGATCTTGACTATTAATGATCCGGAACTAATCAGACGCGACATTCGTTTAATGAATTTTTTCCGTTCTGTTGTACACCTTAAGGAATTTTGAGCAAAAAGATTCCGTATACACGATCCATGGAGAATATGATCATGACTTTGTTTGGGACATAAGGAGAATATAATTAAAACTTTGTTTCGGCATCTGGAGATTAACGAAAGTCGGAGATGACTTTATCTAGAACCTGGGCAACAATAGCTTATAGCTGCTGATGCGTCTAATTTTCATATGACATTATGTGTCATCGAAGCTTCACTCTATGCTATACTTACTTTCTGACTCGTCGTGACCCATATCACCCGAGGTCTTGTTCGGCGAAATAAACTTTGGCGGATTGTTTGGTTGGTAAGATGTCACTGTTTTTCAGTATACAATCATTGACCATAGGCTATAGGCTTCGGAAAACAAGTTGTGCTACCCGTGTTGGCTGGAGGGGTAATACCATTTTGTGGAGCCGTACGACACTTGGAAGGCCCCAAGTCAATGGGCTACCCAAATGGATCCCCTAACATAATTGGGCCAGGCCCAGTTAGGGGTTTCTCTACAAGTTCCAGGTCCAGTAGCGCTGAACCTCGCGAACGAGTTAGTACAAGATAATAAACAACATTAATATTAAATAAGTAAGTCCGAGACGGAGACCCGCTCAAGGCGGTTCGGAGGTCCATTCCGGGTTATACCTCTTCAATATGAATAGTGACCCTCTTGCAATATTTGTAATTACTTTCTATTGTTTAGCGCCGATCCGATTGTTTAAAAGTATCAAGACTATGAAATTAGTAAAACAACTGAATTTTACTTGCTTGCATGAAAAGTTCAATTTCAGTTCAAACTTTTCAAACACCTGCAACATCTCAAGAGTCGAGGTCCTCTGAAAAAGACATCGTACAATGAACTTTTCATGCAAGCAAGTAAAATTCAGTTGGTATTAATGGCAAAATATGTGGCTTTAGTCCTTTACGCAGGATATTCATGTGAGAATGATTTCGTTACAACATAACTTGCACCGGCTTGAGATATGAGTTTAATTAGCTTGAATCTCTCTGATCCATGGTATCCACTTTCAGGTTGTCTTCATCGTTGACCGCTATCTCTCGGATAACAACTGAAAAGTAATTACAAGAAGATGATGTCAAGTTTAAGTCATTGACATTTAATTTTTTTTTAACTTTTTATAATTATTAAATTAAAAAAAAAAAACAACTCAAAACACCAAAAAACTACCAAAATAAAACACCCCCCAGAAGCGCCTCGCTTAGGCCTAAGCGAGGCGCTTCTGGAGGGTGTAAATAGAAGCTGAGGGTTTAAATATCACCACCCTATTAATATCGATTTTCTTGGGCAATTTGTTCTACAACGAATGTAACATAAACGTATTTTATTTGTACAATGTGCATTAAAAGCAGCACATCAATTTGTCGTGTACCACGTTTACTTTCTTGCCATCTTATTTTAAGAAGTCACTTATTTTATATTAACATTATATATATTCCATCGTTAAATAACGACAAAGAAGAACTCTAAGATGTCAGAAGAGTAATCTCGTTATTTAATTTTGGTATAATATTAAAATTTTAAGTCATTTATCATATAAAAATAATAACATATGTTATAATAAAAAACCAATGGTATTAATTAAGCTCGAAACCAACATTATTATAATAGCTCTATACCCTAAGGAAATGTGAGAAAGAATTAAAGTGTCACACTAAAATATATATTTTTTTTAATTGTGTGTTCTTTGCATACACAACATGCCAACAACTGTTTCATTAAATCATTATTATTTTAGTTTATATTCTACAAACAAGTTGAAACATGAAACTTTGAATATAGGATCTACTCTTTCCAGTGGAACATGTTCGAATTTATAAATCAAAGCGATCTACCTTATGTTTCTTCTGTATAATTTTATACGAAATCATATTCTACCATGGTAACTTTTTTATTTATAAATATTACTAAGTCGATACAAAATCGGGTTTAGATTAATAGCCGGATCAACAGCCTGAGTCAAGACCAACCTGGTCAGGTAGTATATTGATTTTGTGACCTGATCTTCGGTCTGATACTATCCAAACCTGGTACAATATGAACGATTCCTTTGTCTTTTAATAAACATCATCTTAGAAGAATGAAAGGATTCTAAGACCCACCGTAGTGGGACGTTATTTTTGCATTTTTTTGAAAAATAATGCCCCCACACCAAAACTTAGGGGCACTATACGTGCCAAAACAGCCCAAGCGTTATAAAAATAACGCCAAACCAAAATTGAACCCTCCAATGAATGCTTGACACGTGGCGAGGGGCAAAAAAAAGGGTCAAGAAATTTTGACCGTTGGAAGCTTTAAATTTTGAACGGCAACTTTATTTTTTTTAAGATTTTATATATAGACACATACAACACAAACACAAACTAAAAACCACATTACACAAACTACACAAACACACTACAATTTTATAAAAACTACACTACAAACACACTACAAACCAACTATGGGTGGTAGATTTCCAAATGACCTTGCCGAGCCGTCGAATCTCCTGCGATACGCTCGCCGGAGACGTCGTGCACCGGTGTTTTCTTCTTCTTCTTCTCCTCCTCTCAACAAGTGTTTTTTTCTCCACCTCCTCCTCCTCAACAACTGTTTTTTTCTCCTCCGCCTCCTCCACGTGTCTCCAACCCCGTCCCCTCCATTCCTCCACTCCCTGGATACACTCCCACACACCCTGATGCTGATTTCACTGTAGAGGAGATTGTGTGGTCCGTAGATTATGTTATGGCTGAGAGAGGATTGGGGCGTCTACAGTTTGTGGAGACCCAACCGAACCCCACCCCCACCCCAACCCTTCCTGATCGGGAGCCAACCGAGGAGGACATGGAAGCTTTAAGGAATGCTATAGAAGAAGAACGAAACAATTTTTCCCCTCCTCATGAGTACTGCTGCATCCCCTCGGATGCGAGGTCCGACGGTCGCGATAGCGATCATTCCGTGTCCCCGCCGTACTACACACTCATGGACTGGGACAATTACTCTCCATAGGGGAGAAAATTAGGATTAATTATGTAATATTTAAATAAGTAAATTAGGATTATCTAGTGTTTAAATAAGTAATTTAGGAATATGTAATGTTTAAATTAATATTAGTTGTAACTTTTATTTTTTTTAATATTAGTTGTAACTTTTTTTTTTAATATTAGTTGTGTGTTTTTAATATTATTTGTAATTTTTTTATATTTATTTGTCTTTTATTTTAATTATTTTGAGTTAAAAGATTAAAAAATAATAAAATAAACAACCAATCAGAAAAGGAGCTTTATAAATAAAGCCCCTACCACTACACTCCTTTTTCACTTTATCTCTCCATGCTGACTCAGCTGCTACGTAGACCAATCACAAAGGGGTAACTTCTAAATAAAGCCCCCCACTACACATGGTCTAACTTCTAAACAATAAACATCATATTTATAAAAAGGGTAGTTGAGTCATTTATTAAAGAAGAGGGTTAGACCACACAGTGGGTATGTTTGGCAAAATTAGCAGGTGGCTGGTAGTTGTGACCAGAAGCTGATAACTGTAGCTTTTTAATGTATTTTGGTGTTTAGAATGGTAGCTGGCGCTTTTATGCATGTTTAAAATAACCAAATGGGCATAACTAAAAGCTTGTATCATGTTTATTTATTTATTTTTATGGTAAAATGGGTATTTGTGTCATTTTACTCCTTAAAATCTTGTAGCTAATAGGAGTTTTTTTCTTAAATGTTACTACTAGTAGCGTTTCAATATAGAGCTTTTTCTTATAACCTAAAAGTTTCAAGTTCCTTCAACCAAACAAGGTTTTGTATTAAGTAGAAGCTTTTTCTTGCCAAACATACCCTGTGTGGTGGTGTGGAGGGGTGAGAAGCCCTTCCACACCATCAACACAGCCCCGTAAGGGGGGGGGGTTTCTCAATGGGCTGGGGGCATACGAGGTGGTGACGTGGCGAGCATCCATTGGTTGGTAGCTTATAGCCGTTGGAACAGGCTTGTTTAAGAAAAAAGTCTAATGTATAAACTCATTAAATCACAACCTATTCAATCTATATATCCACACAAACACCTTCTTTCACTCTCAAATTCCTCATTACTACAAAATGCAATAATCAAGTTCATCATCATCATCGTCGTCACTTGACAAATTTGTTTTATCATTTTCATCTGAAGACGGAGCGGAACTAATAATATCATTGGTTCAAAAAGTCATTTATCGTTGAAGATGACATGAGTTCACAACCCAAAAGGAGTATATAGTACGCAATCGGCTCGCCAGACATAAGTTATTGGTAAGAGATTATTTACCACCCAAGCGAACATATTGTGATAGGAGGTTTAGGCTACGTTTTCATATGAGCCGAGGTTTATTCCTAAGAATAGCAAATGATTTAGAATGTAAATATGAATTTTTCCAACAAAAACCTGATGTGCGCGACAATATGGGATTCAACACGTTGTAAAAAGTCACGGCCGCAATTAGATAATTGGCTTACAGCATTTGTTCCGACATATGGATGACTATTTAAAAATGTCAGAACGAGTGGCGAGGAAAAGTCTTCAATATTTTTGTGAGCATGTTATTCAACTATACTTAAAAAAATATTTGAGAAAACCTACATATAGTGGCATACAACAAATTTTGGAGTTTCATAAAGATAAACATCTTTTTTTCCCGGGGTGATCCGTTGTCTAGATTGTACGAAATGGGAGTGTGAAGTTCGTTCGACTGCGTGGCGCGGCCAATACACAAGTGGGTATCATAAAAAAACCAAATATGATTTTTGAAGCGGTTGCATGACAAGATCTTTGGTTTTGGCATGCATTCTTTGGTATGGCCACTTCAAATCGATATAAAACCTCTTAATCAATCACTCATTTTCAACAACTATATAAATGATGTTGTACCAAAGGCATCTTTTTTTTTTTTTTTTAACTGGGTGGAGTATAAATACGGATATAATCTAGCGGATGGAATTTACCCTGAATATATTGTGTTTGTAAAAACGTTTACACATGATACAACGTTAGATAAAAAAAAGAACAAAGTTTAACAAAGCTCAAATGACGACACAAAAAGGCGTCGAACGACCTTTTGATGTTTTGCAGAAAAGATGGCGTATTTTGAGCATGTCGTGTATGATTATGAAAAATAAAGTTAGAAATGTGATATACGCGTACATTATTTACACGACCTGATTTTGGACAAGAAAAACGCGCAATTTGCGAATACTATGAGGAGGATACACAACCAAATAATGAAGAAATCAGTGATGAAGCGAGACGATTAAACAAACGTGAAATTTTTAACAGACAGACATATCACAACATTCGAGCGGATTTTGATTGAACACATTTGGAATATTCTACGATACAATGACGATGAGCAGATTCATAATTAAAATATGAAATTCTCTCTCTCTCTTTTTTTTAATAAAAATTATGTATTTTTTGTAATAGATTTTTTATTGTTTTTATTTGTTTAATTAATATAAATGTCTGTTTTAATTTAATTGATTTGTTTTTAAAAGAAAAATTAAAATTAAAAAAAAAAACCCGGAAACCACGCCCACAAATCTATGGTTTTTAGGTTTGGAGGGCAAAACACCCTCTGCTAACGTGGCAGAAATCTGTCTCTCAACGCCCTTTACACACCCTAATCTTAGAAGGCACCTAGAGGTTATGGTGATTGGACACTTCCAATGATACGAAGATGACACTAGATCTATCGATCTAAGTTGACTTACATATTGCTTATAGCCTAATTAAAGTGGCCTAATTGGATCCTGTGTTGTTGCAACCACCACAAGACTTGTGGATTTACCAAGTTTTCCTTAGTGCAAAATGCACTTCTTTTCAGGACATGTTTGGAACAGCCCCATAATTAGTAATAATGTCAAAAACATTTTGTTATTAGGTACAAACACACCTAAAAAAGAAACTACCCCAACAATTACCAAACTATTATTATTTTTAATTTTCTATCTATTAATAGATCTAACTTATTTGAATAATGCTTTTTTTTAATGCGTGGTTAAATAGTGAATTCCTAGTCTTCCGAGTCACAAGTTCAAGTCCTCCCACACGGCGGACCCTTTCAACCTTAATGGGTATAATTTTTCGATGGACGAGAATCGAACCTGTGACCAACCCCGGACAGAAACCCCCTGAAGAGATAAACCCTCCCACCTCAAACCAGTTGGGCTGGAGATCATCGGTGATTTGAATACTGCTAGTTAACCTAGTTTACATAACTTCTAATTTCATCTAATAGTAGAAGAAGTAGCCACTATATACGTCGTGGTTTCAGGATTCATCGACATTTGTACGTTTAACTTGTAATGATAGACTTGTCGTTTTTGGTTGACCTTTGAAATTGGCATATGAAAATACTGTATTTAAACGTTTATGATTTTGTCGCTACTCTTAAGGGCAACGTTAAAAATCTTATATCAGTTTCATAGTTTGGCTTGAATTTTAAATTTTAGTTTATAGTTTATTTTGTCTCTGTTTTGTAGTGTTTACTTTAAAGTTTTTTATTTAAGTTTGAGTTAAACGTAAATAAAAAATAAAAAAAAAGACATGTGACGTATGGTTTGAATTTGATGCTAATAGTCATAGAAAATGTTCTAGGTTAACAGCCCTTTACTAAAAGTAACAGGTTTAAAAAACAAAAAGGTATTGACTATTATAATAAACAATATATGTTTTCATCAAAGTAAACAATATATTAACAGATAATCCTTAAGTGACTTGTACATAAATCGACATAAATCATACACGTTAGCAGAGAAGAGGGAAAAAAAAAAAAAAAAGAAAAAAAAAGAGGAGAGTTTACTACCATTTATTGAGAAAGAAAAGAAATGCAATAAAAAAAAAAAAGAAGACAAAAGCCATTGAAATTTATGACTGTATATTTTAACTGGGGAAATTGATTTAAATACTCTCAATTCAATTATTGTTTATCGGCGGTTAATACTTACAACTTTCACTTTGGCCATATGCACTTCCAACTTGAAACTTATTTTGTTCTATCACCCTCAAACTAACGGAGGTCTAACCTGGTTAGTCTTCATGACAAAAATGTAAAAACATAAACTTAAGGGACAGTCTACATGACAAAAATGTAAAAACATAAACTTAAGGGACTTTTTTGAAACTTATTATTATTATTATTATTATTATCATTATTATTATTATTATTATTATTATTATTATTATTATTATTATTATTATTATTATTAATCCCAAATCAAACAACCCCCCCTCCATTTTCTTCTTCTGCTGACAGAACCCCCCCCCCCCCCCCCTCCTTCTTCTTCTTGTGACAGACCACCCCCAACAACCACCGCCTCCACCGTCATCCTCGACAACCACCATACCTTCTTCCTCTAACAGTGATGATTCTGATACTGAAAATATATTATCAAGTAATGTAAAATCATCTCTGCTTCTTGCAATGTCACCTGAAATCCCAACCCTTGAAACACTTTAAAAGAGAGAATCGCATGGTTGGTCCCTGTGCTTTCCAAATATTGCATTCTTGGTCCTAGTGGTTCACTAATTACAGAGTTGATCCTTGAGTTTAACAAAATTGCACTCGTGTGGTCCTTACCTCTAACTGTCGTCAATTTCCTCAGTTAAAAACAGGTAAATTACATTTTTGCCCTTAAATATATACAAAAACAATTTAAAAACACAAATAAAAAAAAGATAATATTAAACATATCACCACCATTTCCCCAAACCACAACCATCACCCCTGCACCTTTTGTATGCTGATTCGACCTTACAACTCCGTGTGTGCGATTTTTGATGCAAACTAAGTGTTGTATGCTTGAAACTTATGTGATAATCCTATGTACTTGATTAATTGATGTAATGGGTCACCAACGGGATGTCGAGTTAGTCTGGTACATTCGGTTAACGTTCAAACACACGTAGTCAAGATCTGGACAATCGGGGACTAGTTAACCTTCGGGTTGATAGTCAAAACACTTATTCAAATTCGTTGATAGGTTGTCAATAGTTGAGGCTATCACACACGTTTTGGATTTCTAGTTATCAGAAGAAGCACTCTATTGTGAGTTTCACAGCCCCTCTTTTATACACTTTTCTCTCGGGGGAGAAGCATGCCACCCATTTTAACAATGCAACGTTTATAAATACAACGCTTTTGAAACACAACGATTTTGAAACACAACGCTTTTGAAACACAACGCTTTGAAACGCAACGCTATTGGAAACGCAACACCTGTTTAAATTACTATACAACGCAACACGAAGTCCTTAGGGAAACCATGAATATGTGGGTATACATAACGGGGGAAATGTGGATAGATCTATTGGGCCTGACAAGCCCCACTCGACGACTGGGGGCCGGGCGGGTGCATATTGTCTCTATTTTTGGCAACTCAAACATGGGCAGCAACACATGAAACGCTTGTCAGCAATGGTTTCAACAACACAATCGTAGTAGTAAGTGAACGTTTGTTATTTACTTGAAGGTTTCGCACACTTGGTATTTTGAGATGAAACTCTTTACGCATGAAAACGTTTTGTGAACTTAAAACCTGTGAACTCACCAGCATTATATGTTGACATCCTTTTGGCATGATTTCTCAGGTCGCTAAGGTAGCAGCGTTGAGTTTAGGCGCACGGAGTCGCACTCGCGTCTAGGATCATGTTTCACGTTTTGGATTGTTAAACTTTAAACTTATGTCTTAGCGTTATTCAGTTTTGTAAAACTTAATTAGCTTCCGCTGTGTTTTGAATCATAGTTTTTAAACTATTGCATGGTTTTATTTACGTATCTTTTCACATATAGTTGTCGTTCTTTGTGACCGTTGACTTGGATCCTGGGTGTCACGCGCCTCGTGGTAAAACTCCGCAAGTGGAAATTTGAGGGTGTGACAGATTGGTATCAGAGCCAATGGTTATAGTGAACTAGGACTGCATGTAGAGTCTAGTCTATAGCTGAGTATCACACACACACATTAGACGGTCACACGTATTTACGAGTCGTGTCATTGGGTAAACATACTAACCTTGTCGGGGTGTCGGTGTCCTCATCACACAGTATCATGTTATCTATCTTTGGGTCATCTCTACATTCACTCTATCTTCTTTTTCGGGGTTTGAAGATGAAGAGGCTTATCGCTTATACTTGGCAGTAGTGTACATTGGGGTGGCTTCGGCACATTCTTGAGATTTTTCCTGGATTTAGATATCTCCCTTCTATGCTCTAATGTACATACTTGCCTACACACACACACTATCCTGCACTAGTACTTGTCATAGTATACCCCTGAGTGATTGTTCACTTTGGGATCATTGTGCGATAACAGTTTCTCTTAAGGATGTGGGTGTCGGGTGACTTGGAGTTCTAGCTAGGGGCACGCCTAGAGGACCATGTAGAGCGATTTATCATTTCGGGTGCACACGAAGTCATAAATCGAAATGCATGAGAATCTTGGTGGACTTCGTGTTCGGACTGATGGTCATGCTGGAACCCCGTTCTGAATTCATTCGATCACTAGTAGTTTGATCTGATAGTGGTACTGAGTATCTTGTCTCATGTTTGGCAGAATATGTCTGGTCGTACTGGTGGACGTACTGGGGACGTCGGGGTGGCGGCGGGGGTCGCACAGGCGGTGGACGAGGTGGTGGGAACCTCACCATGACTCAGGCGAAGTGGGATAACATGTTGTAGAAGCAGTTGAACATTGCGTTGGCTGTTTTCCAGACTGCTCAGCAGACTCTGGGAAATACTAATCAGGTGCAGTCTGGGTGCACCTACAAGACGTTCATGAACTGTAAGCCCCATTACTTCAATGGGACTGAAGGGGCAGTGGGACTGCTTCGGTGGTTGGAGAAGATCGAATTGGTGTTTGCTATGTGCAACTGTCCCGACGCTGATCGTGTCAAGTATGCTTCTGCTACTCTGGAGGGACATGCGTTGACCTAGTGGAACTCTACCACTGCTAACCTTTGCCTGGGTGAGGCCAATGCTATGCCGTGGTCTGAGTTTATTCTGATGTTGTGAGCAGAGTACTGCCCCGGGGATGAGATCATGAAGTTGGAGCACGAGTTTTGGAATATGAAGATGGTTGGTTCCGAGATTGAGGAGTTTACTGCAAGGCACAACGAGTTGGCTGTGATGTGCCCCAGTTTGGCTACACCGGAGTACCAGAGGATTGAGCACTACGTTGCTGGGTTAGTGCCGGAGATTGCTGGGCATGTTGCCGCCGCTGATCACACTACTATGTTGGCCACTGTTCGGGCAGCTGACAAGCTGACCAACATGAAGGTTGCTGAGGGCGTTCTACCTCCGAGGGGTGCGGCTGTGAAAGCACCTTCGGACAACAAGAGAAAGTGGGAGAGTGCTGGGAAGAACGCTGGTTCGTCTCAACCGCAGGTGAAAAGGCAGGATGTCGCGGGGTCGGCATCTGAGCAGAAGACTGGGGTTATGTTGGGAGGAATCCGAAGTGTAACACGTGTGGGTATCACCATGTTGGGGGTTGCAATGAGTTTCGATGTAATCGTTGTCAGCAAGTCGGTCACTTGGCTAAGGATTGTAGGGCAAATCTTCAGCCAAAACAGACTCAAGCGGTTGTCCCCGCTCCTGGTCCTCGGGGAAACCATGGGTGTTTTAACTGTGGAGAGACTGGACACTTAAAGTAGGATTGTCCTAAACTGAAGCAAGGCAAGGGTGGCGGTCGAACTGCTCCGGCCCGTGCTTATGTCATCGGTGCTAGGGAGAACGTGGAGGATCCCGATACTGTTACTGGTGAGTTCTCCTTTTCTTGTTATTTGTTGCACTCTTGTCGCTTTCATTCGTGTTGTTTGGCGTTTCGTATTCATCAAGTGTCTTCAGTATTGGGTTTGGTTATCGTTTTGTATTCATGGGTCTGATGTGGGTCCTTTGGAGATGCTACTTGGACGGTAACGGTGTGTCATTTATACCGATCATAGTAGTCTCTAGTAGGCCTTCGATTAGGAGGAATCATTGTTTTGCATTCACCTCGGGGAGGGCAGTTCCCCGGCATGGAGTATCTGTTGTCATCTTTATTCGTTCGTGATTTTCATTTCGTTTGCATTCTGGGAAACGTTACTTGGGTTAGGTCGACACTCATTACTGTTGAAGCTGAGTGAATCTCGGGGCGAGATTCCTTTCAACAGGGGGATGATGTGACGACCGGAATTTTTTTTCTTTTTATCGCTCCATTCTCTTTGACTTTGGGAAATTTTCGGGACGAAAATTCTTTCAACTGGGGGATGATGTGACACCCGACATGTTTGAGTCAATATTTTATAAGCACATAAGTCTACCTTAGCGAAAAACGTTTATTAAACATACCTAACGAGGTCAGTTGAGTCAGAAGACAGTCCGTATTGTCCAAGGTTCAATGACCTGGAGGATCATTGGGTTAATCACACACACGTGAGTCATGAGTCCCGTTGTTGGTGAACTACATGAATTAGATTAAGTAACAAAACGTGAATTGATCTGTTTATGGTGTAGAACATGCAAATACGTGTTTAAACGATGATTATCCATGATTTTATATGCTTAACATAGGTTAGGATTGCATGTTCATGTGTTAGGATGTGTTAAAATGCGTTAAAACAACAAAACTGGAAAATCTGGAAAACACATGTACAGGTTCGACCTATAGGGGGGTCGAACCTGGGAATGGGAAATCAAAATACACATTCGACCACTTAAAAGTCTCATTCGACCTATGATGGAGGTCGAACCTGGACTGGGTATAAATACCACACTTTGTCATTTTTCATCATTTCACAAACCCTAAACGTCTCTAAACACTCTCTAGCAACTTTAATCATTAGGGAAGGAATTTTTGCCCTTGTTTTCCATAATCTAACCTACAAACATCTTCTAAACAAAGATCAAAGGTGTGTTCTTCATCCTAAATCCATTTTAGAGCATTTTGATTCGTTTTCATTAAACTCCAAGGGTCCAGATCTGATTCAAACATGTTTTCATGAATAAAAACCTTCCTAACATCTTTCTAAACAAAACCTTTTCATAAACAATGAGTTTTCATACAAATTAACATATGTTAATGGTGTTTTATGTTGTGTTATGTATTGTTTGATGATTGATTGCTGTATAGATGTTATAACAATGATCTAGGACTGTTATTGATGATGACTTATGATTGAGATAGGTTACAATTGGTTATTGATGATGTTTTGCTCATTTTGGGGTTTTTGGGTTAGATCTAGGGCTTGTTCATGATGTTATGGATAATGAAATGATTGGGGGTTCTCTTGTACATGATAATCTGAGCATGTTAAGTTGATTTTTGAGTGATTTCAGAAAGTTTCCTAATTGGGTAAAGATTGCATGCGTTTGATGTGACATCCCTATAATTTGCTATTTTGGGTAACTTGTAAAACGGATAGATTTTGGGGTAAAATTGGTAGTGTTTTCTAGGAACATTTTAATGACAATTGACTGCTGTGTTTCGTGATGTTTTCGGAAAGTTTTGATGCGATTTGATGCGATTTTGGAGAAAATGGGACTACATGGTCAAACCTGGCACTCCTTCGACCTGTGTGGGGTCGAAGGTAGGTGCCAAGGGGTCGAATGTAGCTTCTGGGGGTCGAATGTAGCCTCTGTTGGTCAAACGAACTTGATGTAGGTCAAATTAACACATGTTAAGGTCGAATGAACATGTGTTAAGGTCGAAGGAACTCATATTAGGTTGTATAAACTTATATTTAGGTCGAATGAACCATAAAAGGGTCGAACCTAGGTTAATGGGTTGAACCTGGACCTTTTGTATGCTGATTCGACCTTTCAACTCCGTGTGTGCGATTTTTGATGCAAACTAAGTGTTGTATGCTTGAAACTTATGTGATAATCCTATGTACTTTATTAATTGATGTAATGGGTCACCAACGGGATGTCGAGTCAGTCTGGTACATTCAGTTAATGTTCAAACACACTTTTTAACACACGTAGTCAAGATCTGGACAATTGGAGACTAGTTAACCTTCGGGTTGATAGTCAAAACACTTATTCGAATTCATTGATAGGTTGTCAATAATTGAGGCTATCACACACGTGTTGGATTTCTAGTTATTAGAAGACGCACTCTAAGGTGAGTTTCACAGCCCCTCTTTTATACACTTTTCTCTTGGGGGAGAAACATGCCACCCGTTTTAACAATGCAACGTTTATAAACATAACGCTTTTGAAACGCAACGCTATTGGAAACGCAACACTTGTTTTAAATTACTGAAGGGGTAGGGTACTATTCCCCTGCGCTTTCAGGCGCACCCTACCCACTATCCAAAGCCCCCGCATAAAGTAACACATCTGAAGACACAGATGCACAGCAACGCCACAGGCGCAACTGCTATCCTGCACGGAGGTACTAGTTGGCAACACCCGGGAACATCCCCCTTGGAGCCCAACTTGCTACCACCCGTCAGGTGTCAAGAGATCTTGGGCAAAGGCGCCTATGCGCTAGAAAGTTAAACTACACAAGTTTAACATTGGAGATTACGTTCTAAGAAATAATAGCGCTTCAAACACAGAAAAGCAAGGAAAACTTGCTCCAACATGGGAAGGGCTTTACAGAGTTCAAGAGATCTTGGGCAAAGGCGCCTATGCGCTAGAAAAAATAGATGGCACGCCTGTCCCACGTTCTTGGAACGCGGCACAGCTACGTTTCTGTTACATGTAATTTTTGTAAACACTTAGGCTACACATGCCTAAGTCCCTTTTGGGATTCTAAGAAGTTTTTACCATTTAACTTATGATGTGCACTACTGGAACCGTGGGTCTTCAAGGCATAGATATTAAACATAACTATCGCCGGACTCAATAATCAAATCCAAACAAACATCACACAAAAAGTTAAAAATAGTATTACTTCAAAACATCCCATCAAAAAGGGGCGTTCAAGCGGCCCCAAGCTTTACAACGTAAACACAAAAACACACCATCCTAACAGACACAACCTATTCTTCTTCGGACTCCTCAAAGTCCACCAGCTGCTCTTCTGTATCCCCCGGAACTGTCCCAGATGTCTCCCCTCCGCCAGCTGCTGCCTGCTTCCCATTCTGTTGCGCCTCCGCACCCAAACGGTCAGATTCTTCAATAAAGTAACGGAGAGCGCCGACTGGATCAGCATACTGATTACAGTCCGCCACTGTCTTCAGTATGGGGAATTCGACTTGCTCAAACTTAAGGAGTTCAACTTCATACTCCTTCTCCCGGGGTTCACCATAATGCGCGCCCTTGGTTATATGCCCTCCGTTCAGCGCATGGTAGAACCCACTGTCAAATCCCTCAGCTTCCCCAGCAGCGCGCGCAGCGGCGGCAATAGCAGCAACCTGATCGCCGAGATTGGGTTCATTCCAGAACCGCTTGAAAATCTGCACAAAAACAAAGATCAGAAGGAGAATACGCAATGACATGGAAAAAATAGGAAGATACTTACCCCGGCGATACCCTCGGTCATCACCCAACGGACAGACTCCTGGGCCTTCTCCTGCGCAACGTTGGCTTCATCCAAGAGAGTCTTGGCATTTTCCGCCTCCGTCTACGACACGGTTAACGACTCCTCTAAAGAAGCCCTCTCCTCGGTCAACGCAGCCTTCTCCTTCACCCACGCTTCCTTCTCACTCACCAACTCGGACAGCTGAGAAGAGGCACTCACAACCTTATCGTCCTTGTTGCGCAATTCAGACCGCAGGCCCGCCACCATCGAGTCCTTATCAGTTAAAACTTTGACATGGCCCTCCGCGGTCTCTTGCAGCTTGGCATTCTCATTCTTCAGCGCCTGGATTTGATCCTTCAGTTCCATAGTATCTTGGTTAGTCACTTGACAGGCATCGATCCACCTCTGATGAGCCAGCGCATGATCACGCTCAAGCCCCTTCACCTTGTCCTCAGACTTATAAGCTCTGTCCCTATACCTC
The DNA here is from genome assembly GCA_030844895.1 of Ambrosia x helenae. Lineage (NCBI taxonomy): Eukaryota > Viridiplantae > Streptophyta > Magnoliopsida > Asterales > Asteraceae > Ambrosia > Ambrosia x helenae. Next base: position 29,253,603 of record CM061227.1, on the reverse strand, counting down.
TCAACCTCAGATTTCAGCTTCTCCTCCCTCTGCGCCTGAGCTGGCCGCCGAACATTAAACTCGGCGACATCACGGGCAAACTCTTCATCCCGCCGCTTCAACGACTCCACCGCAGCAACCTGAAGAGCCTGCCCAACGCAGATATCGGTTATCAGCTGCGAACGGGACAAGCTGTCCTGATACTCCCTTTCCTTGGGAGGAACCACTTGGGAAACAAACTCCTCAGCTATAAGAGGGTTTGCAAAACGGGAGTTCTCCCGGATACTCCAGTGCGGGCGCCAGATAACATCACCCACGAAGTAGCCCGGGCCACTCCGGTCGACACTCGACCTTCCACCAGAAGGCATGCCACCACTACCACCTGCAGGAGAACCGCCAGAAAGCGCCTGATTAGAGGCAGCCCTGGCGGCCTCCTCCTCCGCCCTAGCCCTGGCGGCCTCTTCCTCCGCCCGAGCTCTGGCTTCAGCCTCCGCCTTCTCCTTCTCAACACGCAGCTTTTCAGCTGCCACTCTCTCGGCCTCGGCCTTCCTGGCCACTTCTTCCAGACGTAGCTTCTCAGCTGCTACTCTTTCCTCCTCCGCCTTCTTGGAAGCAGCTTCCTTGGCTCGCTTCTCGGCCTCAGCTGCCTCTTTCTCCGCCCGAGCCTTCGCCTCCTCCTCCTCCTCCCGCCTTTTCTTGTCAACCTCTGTCTCACTTGGCTCGGAGGCGGAACCCGGAGCTTGCGGAGAAACAACTGCAACAAAAAGCAAGACAACACTTAGGAAAATATCAATATAACAAAAGGAAAGAAGAAAGGCGGAACACCACTTACTAGTCACTTTCTTCAACGTCTTCTGAATGAGAGAACGACGCTCTGGCGGAGGACTAATCTCCAAAGAAAATGGCGCGGGACCAGCCCCGCCAGACTTGGAAGATCCAGCCTTCCCGCCGAGGACTTTACCCAGCTTCCGTTTCTTCTTCAGCGGACTCACAGCCGCATCATCTTCAGGGGCGGAAGAAGAAGATTCTGTACGTCTATCGCGCTGGCCAAAGAGAGGACCTTCACCACCTGCACTCAAAGGCGCAGATTTAGCTTGGGACAACACCTTATGCTTATGAAAGCGCGGCACACTCTTCTTACGACCACGCGGAGGCGATGGATCCACCATTTCTACAGAAGACCCAGTGGATTCCTCATCAGAGGAAACGACAAAACAAGGGTCTACCCCCGCATGAGGAACAGAACATAAAGGATCAGGGTTTATAGGATGCTCACGTGAAAAAAGAAGAACGGTTGGCTTGAACTCCAGATAGGGAAAGTAGAACCTATCAACCATCTCATCTATCACAGACACCCTACCCTCCGCAGGATCCCTCCATTCCAATGGGTCTTTATCTCTCAACAGAAATGCACCAAACTTTGACATCCCTAAGTCAAACAAAACATAAGTCAGTCACACGCTAAGAAAGATAACGGTAAAAAAGCTTGGAAAAAACTTACCAGGCGTAACAATCACAGGCTCTTTCCCCTCCACAATCTGAGCCCGGCTCATACCCAACAAAGCCAACATGGCTTCGGAACACATACCCGTGTCAAACGGGGAAGCATGAGCCACCAACTCCTTGAACCAGGCTTCATCCCTGTAACCCTCCATAACAGGGTGATCACCTACCTTCTGACGCTCAGCTACAACCTTCCATGGCATGTCCACAGGTATCACCCCCCCTCTTGACGTAGAAAAACTTCTCCTTCCAGTCATGAAGTGACTTGGGAGCAGTTGTCCCACATGGAGGCACATGGGGACGAGGAACAAAGTTGAACCAGGAACCCTCCATGTTCAGCAAATAAAAGACATTGAACCGTTCAAAAGACGGCTCAATGTCCAGAGCACGGCAGCAGGCTTCGAAATGAAAAAGACGAAGCATCCCAAACCCACTAACCTGGGTGACATGAACATCATACTTCACCAAGGTGTCCACCTGGAACTTGGTGGCAGGCAAACGGAACCCACATAGGGCAAGGTAGGCCCCATATAAGCTCATCTTCCCAGGGGGAGGAGCCAAGGCAGTATTTTGGGCAATTGGTAACTCAACCTCCCAGGAGGGATCAAACTCCATAGCCTCCAAAAATTTCGCAAAACTCTTCTTACCCCACTTACAAGTGGTGTTATGCATCAACTTCTTCGACGTCTCAGCAGCCTTACTAGGGTTTCCCCCAGCATCAGAGCCCTCAGACATGGTGACAAAGGTTTTAAGAAAAAGAAAAAGAAAATTTTTTCCAGAAATTCGCCAGAAAACTTGAAGGTTGACCGGAAAAGATAAAGATCTTCGAAAGAAAAGATGGAAGAATTTTTTGGAAAAGGTAAGATAAGAAGGAAATCCAAGGACCTCCTGAAGTATTTATACCCATCGCATTTAATGTGATGGGAACAGCTGGCATAAGACTCTTCATCTTGCCAGAAGGGGAGACATCTGGACGCTACACGTGGCGTAACAGCTGGGTAAGCAGTTACTCGTCAGCACGTGACGGCACGCGTCTGTCCACAAGGACGACTTCTCACCTGCCGAACGTCAGCAATCAGCCTGACAAACTGCACCACTCGCGCGCGTGTACGGCTACTCGCCTGACACACGATGGATAACCTCCCACCCACGTGCTGACGTGACTGACAACTGTGCAGACATCCTCTCTGCACCCTGACACGTTCACCAACCGTCTCGGCTTCCCAGGCACGTTTCCTAAATGTTAAGGAAACCTTTCAAATTTCAAAAATTAATTACAAGGATGACACATTTAATACACCCTGACTGCCACGTCACCACTTGGCGATGGGTTGACGTAAAATCCAAAAGACGTTCTCCGCCGGATTTTACTATCCAACACCCTGACTGCCACGTCATCACTTGGCGATGGGTTGACGTAAAATCCAAAGGACGTTCTCCTCCAGATTTTACTATCCATTACCCTGACTGCCACGTCATCACTTGGCGCAGGGTACACGCAAAGTCTGAAACACGTTCTCCGCCGGATTTTACTATCCAACACCCTGACTGCCACGTCATCACTTGGCGATGGGTTGACGTAAAATCCAAAGGACGTTCTCCGCCGGATTTTACTATCCATTACCCTGACTGCCACATCATCACTTGGCGCAGGGCACACGCAAAGTCTGAAACACGTTCTCCGTCGAATTTTACTATCTCACACCCACATTGACACGTCATCACATGGCGCTGGGTTCATGTAAAATTTAAATGCCGTCACCAGACTTTGCAATAAAATTTCTCACCCGCGCTAAGCCTCCACTTGGCGCCGGTTTTTTATAAAACGAGCCATGTGCAAAGATAAGGGGACGCTTTTATCTTTCCACATGCCACCAGAGCCGCAACGCGCACTCTGTCGCTCGCATTGACACTTTTTCAAGAGGCAAACAATTACCCCTCTTTAGAACAACACAACGGAGAAGTACATTACAAAAATCACACGTTTAGTCCAGCGCCCCACCAGCTCTCTAAGCAAGAACATGAGACACCCTGGACTTGGGGGACTTGAAGGGGTAGGGTACTATTCCCCTGCGCTTTCAGGCGCACCCTACCCACTATCCAAAGCCCCCGCATAAAGTAACACATCTGAAGACACAGATGCACAGCAACGCCACAGGCGCAACCGCTATCCTGCGCAGAGGTACCAGTTGGCAACACCCGGGAACATCCCCCTTGGAGCCCAACTTGCTACCACCCGTCAGGTGTCAGCTGACAAGTGGTCAGCCGCCTGACGTCTGACTCCCCTGCAGACCCAGCCACAATACGCCACGTGTGTGGAGGACAAAGCACCGCCCAGCCGACCAACCACGAGGCGACACGTGGCCCAATCAAAAGAGGCCCTCCTCAACTTGGATCACTTTATCTAACTAAGGATTGGAATCCAACTAGTGGGGCCTGCAAAAGCAACCGGCCCGGGCCTCTAACCCAAGCCCGTTAACGACCAGAATGGGCCCGATGACCTTGGGCCCATGCCTCTCCTATAAAAGGAGGACTTGGCCTCCTTTCTTGAGAGGTTGAATTAGCCAATTAGAACAAAGACACTTGTTTCACCACTTGTGCTATTACTTGTATCCTTTATCAATAAAGATTGTCTTTTTCCAGTGGACGTAGATCTTACGTGATCGAACCACTTATACCCTTGCCTGTTGTGTCTCTTTGCTTATTATTCGTGCATATAACCATAGATCAACCATCGTTGTGAGCCAAGGATTATACCCTGCAGCGAACACGAGTCGTCACTACACATATTATCCCATCCTACTTCCCCTCGGTTATACTCGTTGTTTCTTCAATTATTATACGACGCAACACGAAGTCCCTAGGGAAACCATGAATATGTGGGTATACATAACGGGGGAAATGTGGATAGATCTATTGGGTCTGACAAACCCCACTCGACGGCTGGGGGTCGGGCGGGTGCATATTGTCTCTATTTTTGGCAACTCAAACACGGGCAGCAACACATGCAACGCTTGTCAGTAATGGTTTCAGCAACACAATCGTAGTAGTAAGGGAACGTTTGTTATTTACTTGAAGGTTTTGCACACTTGGTATTTTGAGATGAAACTCTTTACGCATGAAAACGTCTTGTGAACTTAAAACCTGTGAACTCACCAGCATTATTTTGTGAACTTAAAAGCTTGAAGCTTGAAGCTCCTAAAAGCTGTTAAAAGCTCCTTGCCAAACATACCCAAAAGCTCATTGCTAGTAGCTTTTCACTATAGAGCTTTTTCTCCTAACCTAAAAGCTTTTAGCTTTTCAACCAAACAAGACTTTCTGGGTATGTTTAACAAAACTAGCTGGTGGCTGGTAGCTGGAAGCTTTTTAAATATATTTTGGTGTTTGGCAGAGTAGCTGGAGCTTTTAATAAAATGTATAAAATGACCAAAATGAGCATAATTAAAAACTTGTAAAGAAGGTTTTTATTTTATTTTTAAATTATAATGGGTATTTGTGTCATTTACTAATTAAAAGCTTGTAGCTAGTAGAGTTTTTTCTTAAACGCTAGTACTAGTAGCTTTTCACTATAGAGCTTTTTCTCATACCTAAAAGCTTCCAACTCATTCAACCAAACAATGCTTTTTATTTAGTAGGAGTTTTTTCTTAAAAGTTTGAAGCTTGAAGCTCTAAAAACTCTTAAAGGGTATGTTTGGCAAGGAGCTTTTAAGAGCTTTTAGGAGCTTTAAGCTTCAAGATTTTAAGAAAAAGCTCCTACTTAATAAAAAGCTTTGTTTGGTTGAAGGGGCTGGAAGCTTTTAGGTTAGAGAAAAAGCTCTATAGTGAAAAGCTACTAGTAGTAGCTTTTAAGAAAAAGCTCTACTAGCTACAAGCTTTTAATTAGTAAATGACACAAATACCCATTCTATTTTAAAAGTAAAATAAAAACCTTCTTTACAAGCTTTTAATTATGCCCATTTTAGTCATTTTATACATTTTATTAAAAGCTCCAGCTACTCTGCCAAACACCAAAATATATTTAAAAAGCTTCCAGCTTGCAGCTACCAGCTTCCAGCTACCAGCCTCCAACTAGTTTTGCCAAACATACCCAAAAGCTCCTTGCGAAGTAGGAGCTTTTTCTTAAAAGCTTAAAGCTCCTAAAAGCTCCTTACCAAACATACCTTGGTAGCTTTTCACTATAGAGCTTTTTCTCTAATATAAAAGCTTCCAGCTCCTTCAACTAAACAAGACTTTTTATTGAGTAGAAACTTTTTCTTAAAAGCATGAAGCTTGAAGCTCCTAAAAACTCTTAAAAGCTCCTTGCCAAAAAATGTATATTTCACATAAGAACAAGAATATAAAATATATTTCACGAAAACACCTTGTCGGCTCTGTGACATCCGGCACGTTTAGGTTAACATCTTATAAAACACATAAGTCTACCTTAGCGAAAAATGTTTTCAAACATACTTAACTAGGTCAGTTGAGTCATTATGATGGTTCCGGGAATCATCGGGAGTCGTTACGATGATCCACGGGATAATTGGGAGTCGGTCCATAACCACGTGAACACGAATAGGTGATTTGTAGAATCACCGGGTTTAACGCACACACGTAAATCTCAGGTCCCGGGAATTGGTGAACGGATGGGAACGTGTTAGTTATCATGTATTATGTGCTTACAATCATTATATGACTTGCCGGTATGTGAATACGTGTTTATATATGTTAAAATAGGGTTTAACGCGCCAAAAACTCGAATACTTGGGCTATAGGCGATTAGGGCATATGGAATAGCCCTAATCGCCAATAAACTAGCGAGTAGAAGAGCATTATAGGCGAATAGGGGCTATTCGCTAGTAACAACTAGCGATTAGCAGCCCTAATCGCCTGTAACAGTCTTGTACTCGCCTAACCTGCATGTAACGACTAAAAACGCCTATAAAATCACCCTTATGTTTCAAAACATCATTTGTGAAACCCTAATACACCCCAAAGCCACCCCACACCTTATCCAACCTCTGCAACACGTTTTTGAACAAGAAATCACATTTCCAAGCTTTACACCTCATAATCTCATCATTTCAAGGTGTGTTCTTCATCCCAAACCTTTGTAATGATATTGTTTTGATCCCTAAAGGTCCAGACCTGATTTCTAAACATTTGTGTCTTTGAAAACTCATTAAAATCAGTTTCAAAACAAACCCAAACCTCTATACTTGTTATATGTGATGTATTCATGCAAGATAGGATTTTTATTGTTTAAACATGATTGTTCTTGTGTTATTATTGTGTTTCTGACCTAAATGAGTTAGTATGATGATAACCTAGGAGTTTGAAGGTTCATATATGTGTAATATTGATGTTAGGCGTTTTGACCCGTTTGAATGATTATGAAGGATTAATGATGATATGTTGTGTTTTGATGATTGTTTAAGGTTATGGTTTACTCTAGGATGATGCTAGAACAGTAGGATATTGTCGGACAACGTCGTTATGTGATGAAATCTGGATAATTGCTATTTAGGGTAAGTTTTGCATGTTGATGTGATGCTTACATGCTAGTTATGCTATTTTGGGAAACCGCATGCACTCGGGACGGCTAGGGTGATGATAAATTAGGGGTTTTTGCTTGAAATAGTTGGGTTAATGTTTTGGGTTGGATATTGGGTGTTTACACATGTTCCAGATCTGATTTGGAGGGTTAAACGCGCAAAAAGGACGGAACAGTGCAGTACTAGCGAATAGGAGCCCTATTCGCCACTTTACTAGTGAATACAATTCTATTCCCCATTTTACTAGTGATTACAATTCTATTCCCCATTTTACTAGTGATTACAATTCTATTCCCCACTTTACTAGTGATTACAATTCTATTCACTAGTTTGACTCTCCTAATCACCAGTTGACTTTTCCTAATCACATGTTTGATTCCTAATCGCGTGTAATGCTGCTGTATGTATATTTTAACATCCCGAAACATGGATTGACACCTAGGAACATGTTAGGAACCCCGTAACATGTCTAATGACTTAGTAACACGTGTTCGGACTTGTTTATGCGTTAATTGGGCGTTATGCTAGATAGGGTGAATGTATGCGCATGCTAAGTGTTTAATTGCATAAGTTGCATGATATCTTGTATGTGACTAACACGTGGGATGTCGGGTCACCAATGGGATGCCGGGTTTTGTCTGGTTTGGTCGGTTTAACGTTTAAACATGTTTTCAACATACACGGTCACGGTCTGGACAACTTGGGGACTGATTAGCCTTCGGGTTAGTAGTCATCACACTTATGTAAACTCATTGATAGGTCGTCACTAAGTTGGGTCATCATACACGGGTTGGAATTCTAAGTATCTGAAGGCGCACTCTAAGGTGAGTTTCACGGCCCCTCTTTTATACACTTTTTCTCGGGAGAGAAGCATGCCACACGTTTTTAACAAATACAACGTTATGTTTATGAAACACAACACTTTTTGAAAACACAATGTTTATGAAACGCTACACTTTTGAAACGCAACGCTTATGAAACGCTACACTTTTGAAACGCAACGCTTATGAAACGCAACGCTTGTTTTAAATTACTATACGACGAAACGCAATGCTAAGTCCCTATTGAAACCATGAATGTGCGGGGCACAACGGGGGAAATGTGGATAGATCTATTGGGCTTGACGAACCCCACCCGACGGCTGGGAGCCGGGCGGGTGCATATTGTCTCTATTTTCGGCAACTCAAACACGGGCGGCAACACATGCAACACATGTCAGTAATGGTTTCGGCAACACAGTCGTAGTAGTAAGGAAACACTTGTTATTTACTTGAAGGTTTTACACGCTTGGTATTTTGAGATGAAACTCTTTACGCTTGAAACGCTTTGTAAACTTAAAACCTGTGAACTCACCAGCATTATATGTTGACGTCTTTTTGGCATGTTTTCTCAGGTCGCTAAGGTAGCAGCATTGAGTTTAGGCGCACGGAGTCTCACGGCGTCTAGGATCCATTTGCATCTCATTTATTATTTTCAGACTTTCGTATTTTTGATTTCGTGTTGTAATAAAGTTTTACGCTTCCGCAGCGATGGATCATTTATGAAAACTTAATGGTTTGCTTATGTCATTTTTACGTATCATATAGTGTCGTTTATTGTGACCGTTGACATGGATCCTGGTGTGTCACGCGCATCGCAGTAAAACCTCACACGTGAAAATTTGAGGGTATGACAAGCTCATAATCCAAAATTATATAATTGGTTTTGTTGGGGCTCCGTTTCTTCCTTAGGAACGGAGTGTTCCCGGTTTGTGTGTTAATGTAGTTCAATTAAAAAAAAAAAAAAAAACTCATAATCCAAAAAAAATATACGAAAGTACTCATACACATTAAACTCATCATTTTGGTTGTAACCGACAAAACTTTATAACTTAAAATGTATTATACATTTATACTAGTAATTATTTTTAATTATTATCTAAACTAGCTTTTATCTCGGAAGTGTCCCGGGGTTGAAAAATATAACCATTCTAATAATACTAATAATAATAGTAATAATTATTACTCTTGTAATTAAATAAATAAAAAAATAACCTTGCTATAAGTAGACACCATGTGTTGCAGTGTTGCGCGATTCTTTCTCCTAGCTTCTCTTGATGAACTATACCTATCCATCTTTAGAAGAGTAAAATTCCAATGATAGCATGGCGATTGGGCTAAATTTTAACATTATATATAAGAACCTGGTTTAAAAGAAAAAACATGATTAATGAATAACCTGAACACTTTATGTTTTTTTTTTCCAGTATAAACGAAACCCCATAAAAAATAGTCGTTTTTTTCTCCATTTTTTATATAGCAATATGGTACTCGTTGGAAAGATAATAAAACGCTCGTTAATTTGGTGTAATTTTTTTCTTTAAAAAATCTTGTATATAAAAAATATTACTGTTTAAAAATGATGGGAGGAAACATTAGAGAGGAAAATCTAAATTTGTTTTTACATTTTTAAAGAGATTAGGGTTAGATAAGTGTAGTAGAATGGATGAAAACAAAATAAAAAATAAATTAAAAACTCTCACCTCAACATGCCACGTGACACATTCAAAGGAGAGTTGATGCCTCCATTGAATGACACCTTATGAATATTCAATTATTTTATTATAAGTTACAAGCTGTTTACCCCAAGAGTATCCCGGGGTTGAAAAATCTAGTATGACTTAGAGGGTGTTTGGGATTGAGTTTTAAATCTGATTTTTAGATTATTGGGTCTTGAAAACGCAGATAATCAGTTTTTAGGCTACTAAAACGCAATAATCTATAAGCAGCTCCACCCCTGCTTTTCCAAAACGCATAATATGTTTTGATAATCAATCCCAAACACCCCTTTAATAAAAAAGGATAAAATAAGTAAACAGTCTCAACCACTTTTAATGCTAAAGATAGCTGTTCTAATGTTTATACTACGAAAAGAGGCTCCCATTCTGCATTCCCAGCAGATTAAAAAAATCTCAACCTCTTTTAATGCTAAGCATATCGTTATAGCACATGAACATGAGCAATTCATATATGTATTAGTAGGTTTAAAAACATATATACTATCATAACACGATTAGTACTTGCCTATATATGATTAATAAATCACATAAACACATGTGTTTTTTTCTGCATGAACAAAAACTCACTAAAAAACAATTTTTTTCGTTTTTTGTACAACACTAAAGTGCTTGTTGAAAGATAATAAAACGATCGTTAATTTGGTGTAATTTTTTTTTTCAAAAAAAATGTCATACATAAAAGTTACTAACGTTTAAAAATTATGAGTGGAAAATAAGAAAAAAATAAAGATAAAATATTAATTAAAATATTTGAAATTTTAAAATAATAATTAACATTTAAAAATGTCAGAGGAAAATAAGGAAAAGATATTAATTAAAATATTTGAAATTTTAAAATAATATAGATATAGATTTTATTTAAAAAAATAAAATAAAAATTTTAAAAATTTATCTTTTATTTAAAATAATAAATTCAATACTATCACCTTAAAGTGCCACATGACATATTCAATGGAAGATTGAGACCTCCATTGAATGCCATCTCATATATATTTAACTAGCTGATTACCCCGGGAGGGTCCCGGGGTTGAAAATTTTAATTTTACGTGATAACCTATTGCAAATGGCTCAAGTTAACTAACCATAAAATCTCTCAATCATTGCATGTTCATAGTATTCTAATCAGTAATAACTAATATTCCCTAATCTAAAACCTAATCAGTAATCATCTAAAGAATCACTTATGTAAGCTGCAACTATTAAAAAACTCATCACATCTCTCTAATTTCTCACATTCTAATGACTCTTATAATTCCTAACCTAATCAACTAAACAAAAACTTAAGTTGAAAGTTGTAATCATTGCATCTCATTATGCCACGTGGCATAATCAAGAGATGGTTGAGGCCACCATTGAACGCCACGTCAGCAACTATCAATTCTTTCCGGGAGCGTCTCGGGGTTGAAAAATATAACCATTCTAATAATACTAATACTAATAGTAATAATTATTACTCTTGTAATTAAATAAATAAAAAATAACCTTGCTATAAGGTGACACTATGTGTTGCAGTGTTGCGCGATTCTTTCTCCTAACTTCTCTTGATGAAGTATTCCTAGTAAAATTCCAATGATAACATGGCGATTGGGCTGATTTTCAACATCGTAGATAAGAACCTAGTTTAAAAGAAAAAACATGATTAATGAATAAAATGAACACTTTGTGTGTTTTTTTCCTGTATGAACGAAACCCCACAAAAAATTGTCGAATTTTCTCCATTTTTTTTATATAGGACTATGGTACTCGTTGGAAAGATAATAAAACGCTCGTTAATTTGGTGTAATTTTTTTCTTTAAAAAATCCCGTATATAAAAGATATAAACGTTTAAAAATTATGGGAGGATACATGAGAGAAAAAAATTTAAATTTATTTTTAAATTCTTTTTTTCCTAAAATAACTCAATTTAATTTAAGGTTTTATATTTTATCTTTTTTTTAATTAAAAAAGGAAATAGTTCAAAAACACTAAAATCTTTCAATTATGATGCCACGTGGCACTCTCAAGGGAGGTTGAGGCCTTCATTGCACGCCACGTCAGCAATAGATTTTTTTTTATAAGTTACTAGCTAATTACCCCGGGAGGGTCCCGGGGTTGAAAAATCTAATTTTACGTGATAACCTATTGCAAATGGCTCAAGTTAACTAACCACAAAATCTCTCAATCATTGCATGTTCATAGTATTCTAATTAGTAATAACTCATATTTCCTAATCTAAAACATAATCAGTAATCATCTAAAGAATCACTTATGTTAGCTGCAACTATTAAAAAACTCATCACATCTCTCTAATATCTCACATTCTAATGGCTCTTATAATTCCTAACGTAATCAACTAAACAAACACTTAAGTTGGAAGTTGTAATCATTGCATCTCATTATGTCACGTGGCATAATCAAGAGATGGTTGAGGCCACCATTGAACGCCACGTCAGCAACTATCAATTCCTTCCGGGAGCATCCCGGGGTTGAAAAATATAACCATTCTAATAATACTAATACTAATAGTAATAATTATTACTCTTGTAATTAAATAAATAAATAAATAACCTTGCTATAAGGTGACACCATGTGTTGCAGTGTTGCGCGATTCTTTCTCCTAACTTCTCTTAATGAAGTATACCTAGTAAAATTCCAATGATAACATGGCGATTGGGCTGATTTTCAACATCGTAGATAAGAACCTGGTTTAAAAGAAAAAACATGATTAATGAATAAAATGAACACTTTGTGTGTTTTTTTCCTGTATGAACGAAACCCCACAAAAAATAGTCGATTTTTCTCCGTTTTTTATATAGGACTATGGTACTCGTTGGAAAGATAATAAAACGCTCGTTAATTTGGTGTAAATTTTTTCTTAAAAAAAAATCCCGTATATAAAAGATATAAACGTTTAAAAATTATGGGAGGAAACATGAGAGAGAAAATTTTAAATTTATTTTTAAATTCTTTTTTTCCTAAAATAACTCAATTTAATTTAGGGTTTTATGTTTATCTTTTTTTTTTTTAATTAAAAAAGGAAATAGTTCAAAAACACTAAAATCTTTCAATTATGATGCCACGTGGCACTCTCAAAGGGAGGTTGAGGCCTTCATTGCACGCCACGTCAGCATATAGGTTTTCTTTTATATATATAGATAGATAAATTATAGATTATAGATTCAAACTTTGTTCAACTTTAAACCAAAAACAAACTAAACCTGAAATTCCACCTTCATTATTTTATCCCAAATATCTCAGATGAGCTGGCAATACCATAATTAAAACACAAAAAAGTTAAAAGCCATCCATAATAAACATAAATATTATTAAATATTAAAATAAAATAAAATATAAATCCAGCAAAGTTTTCAAAATAAATACACAAATCCATATTCATTACACACCTAATTCCCCACACAAAAGTCGAAAAACATCACCGGAAAATCTTACCACACTTTCGCACCGGATTATTATTATTATTATCATTTACCAACAATGATGGGTTTAATCTCATGTTACAGTGAATTATCACTTCAAGTATCCGAAAAAACCTCATGTTCAAACTACAAAACCGTCACAAATTCCGTTACAACCGAATATTATAACCCCATCAATACAAACCGCCGTTACAAACATATACAAAGCCACCTTATCCACCGGCGACCGTCACGTGATCACCGTCACGTGGTGCCGGAACTCCACCGTCCAAGGCCTTCACATAACCTCAGGCGACGACCCTACCACTGGTTTCAAACTAAACACAAGTACGAGGTTGTTTCGTAAAAAACGAGGAAACAAAACGTTCGAAATTAATAGTATAAAGTACGAGGTTTATTACGATCTTTCGGCGGCTGTGTACGGAGCAGGCGCAGAGCCAATGGAAGGGTACTATGTTTTAATCATGGTTAACTCCGAAATGGTATTAATTCTAGGAGATATGTCGGAAGAAGCTGCTGTCAAAAAGTTTAAAATTAATAATAATAATAATAATATTAATAATAATAATATTATTATTAATTCTGATTTGGTGTCCCGTCGGGAACATTTTTCCGGCAATACCATTTTTGCCGCAAAATTTTCCGGTGCCGGAAGTTGGCATGATGTGTTGATTCGGTGTACCGGAGAAGATGAAGGTGTGAAGAACCCGAGTTTATCGGTTTGTATCGATAAGCGGGTCGTGGTTCGGGTCAAGAGGATCCGATGGAATTTTAGAGGGAACCAGACTATATTTGTTGATGGGTTGCAAGTTGATCTAATGTGGGATGTTCATGATTGGTTTTTTAAATCCGGGTCGGGTTCTGAATCCGGGTATGGGTCGGGTTTCGGGTCGGGTCATGGGGTGTTTTTGTTTAGGACAAGAAGTGGGTTGGATAGTAGGTTATGGTTGGAAAATGAGGAGAAGAGGAAAGATGAGAAGGAAGGGTTCTCTTTGTTAGTTTATGCTACCAAGAGTTAAGTGCTCATTTTTGACGAATTTGGGTACCGGTAATTTTGGTACCGGTATTGAACTGGTATCATGCTGATCTCTAGTTAAGTCAACAAATCCATCACCTGTATATTTCTTTTATTATTTTGGATAATATTTTCATATTTCTTTCTTTGAAAAATATTTTGGATATTTCATTTTTCTTATATTCACACACCTTTTTTTTTTTTGTATTTACTAATTCAAAATCCTTGTGATGAAAGACTTTTTGATCCATGGTGGAAAGTAAATTTTCTATTGCTAGTAATTGTTTTATTGTATTTAAATATTTAGTTGTTTAAATTATCATCGATAAAGTAGTTGAAAAGAATGTAAAAGTTAGTTATTAATTGAAAAGTTATGATTTTGTTGATTATCATAAGTCTAATGTAAGATTTTTATTTAAAGTCTTGGTATTATTTCATTTGAATGAAGCATATTTTTTTATTTTTGTTCTCAATGTTTGTGAACGCTGAGGGTGGAAGTGGTGTTTAGACTAAGCGGAGTGGGGGGGGGGGGACCACCGCCGGTAGGGGCGGGAGAGGGGCGGGGGGATTGGGTTTCACCGGCGTGGGGCAAATGGCTTGGACACGTGGCACTTCATGATTGGTCAGTTTTTTTTTTTTTTTTTTTAACTTTAACACAATATAATATTATTTCCTTCCCCCCCTCTTCCCCCCTTCCACTCCCCACAACTTTTTTCCCCCATAAGGATCCCGTAAGTGCCACACGGCGCTTCATCCCCCTCTTTCCCCCCACTCCTTATAGTCTTAAGGGTAATCTCTTCCATCCATAACCATTAGTCAAATTCTATTGGGACACCCTATCTCCTTTTTGCATTAGATATTTAGATCCAGAGATCAAAGGGCTTGTAACAGTATTGTAGCTCCATTTGAACCCCACATTTCTAGGGATGAAAATTAAACCCGACATATTTGGGATGGGTTTGTGGTCGGATAATTCGGTATGGGTCCGGGTATGGGATTAGTTGTTTTTTTTTCGGGTTTGGGGCAGGTTTGGATTTGATGATATACCAGTTTACTTGACCCAATTACCCGATAAAGTATACACGTTTACCCGATTAGATACCCAATATAATTTCTTATATATCTTTTTAAATATGTATGCATAATATATCTTATTATCCATATAGATTGACATTTTGTGCTAAAAATTACCATAAATTAGTGTAATATTATTTGTTATCTATGTCATTGAGTGTTTTTATATAATTTACGTATTTCATATTTATACATTATAATCACTTACATATATATATTTAGTAATGTTAAATGTAATTGGTTAGAAGTTAGCCAATAAATACCTGACTGGTTTTTTGTCGGATATACCCAATGGGTAGGCTTTAAAAATTAATGGGTTTACCCGAAACCCGCGGGTATACCCAATACCCGATGGGTAATTACCCGACACAAACCTGATGAGTTTTGGGACGGGTTTGTGACAAGCTTACCTAATCAGATATGGGGTTGAGATGAGCTAAACCCGTCCCAAACCCGACCCATTGCCATTACATTTCCTAATAAATCAACACACATTATTATATCAGTTCATTCCATCATCTTGAATTGGTTCGTCAACCCGATTTCGATCCCATCTATTGAGATGGAGCCATGGAGGGGGAACCTGGGAACCTGCTGAACCTGGATGGCAAACTAGCGAATGCCTGAAAAGTCCATATCAAAATATAAATTATTTATATTTATATACACATACGGTTTCTTAAACTATTTATTATTTTATCTGGATTTAGAAATCGTTTTTTTTTTGAACGGCCAACGAATCAATTCCGAGCACTCTCGGGCACCCTTTTGGCGAATCAGGCACTCGCGAGTACCCGGGCCACCAATTGCCACCAATTCCCGGGAAAACCCGACCACTCACCCGCCTGAAGACACGACGGTGACATAGTCGGTAAAACCGGTCGGGATCAGGACTCGAACCCAAGCCAATGGCCGGGTCATCCCTCATTTCCCATCCACCAATGTCCTCCAAATGTAGCTAGTGGGAATTGAACCCAAGCCTCCGATAGAAAACTTTAGACCCTCAACCAACTGGGGTACAAGTGTTGGACATTTAGAAATCGTTTTGACAGACTAGTTTGATTACCAGTCTAATAATCAAAAGCTTGATTACGATGATTAGTTGGGAGTACCATCTAAAGGAAAAACATAAAGACAAAGTTTCATCCGACCATGTTAATGTCTATAAACAGGAAGTGTTTTCTTTGACGTTAAAGAGATCATTTGGTTACCTAACCTGTCAAGCATCAAAGTACCATCCATGAGTTGCTTTCTAGCTAGTCTCCCTCTTCGATCAAGCAACTTTAACAGAGAAAGTAATAAATTAAACGATTTTTTTTTTTTTTTTGAACGGCCAACAAAAACACCATTATTGATTCGCCAAGAGCTAGTGAGGCACTAGCATATATCCGCCAAAATACAGAAAACATAACACAACAAATACAAAACAAAACAGAATGAAAACAGCCACCATCAGTCTACCAACCAACCTTGTGCAGACTAAAGCTATTCCACATATCCCAAACCAAGTCCAACTGTCGAGCCCTTGCTTTGACCCATAAGAAAGACATTGATTTTACTTCCGCGATCGTTTTTTCCAATGAGCATCCGATGTTTTCAAAAACCAACTTGTTTCTTGTCCTCCAGATCGACCAAACAGCCGTAAGACAGACTGCATAGAGCGCCTTCCTATGCTTGGCAGAACCGCTGCAGAACCTGTGAACCTCCAGTATGTCTTTAAAATCAAACGCATATATTGGCTGCACCTTAACCCATTGTGAAATTACTTGCCAAACTGAAGAAGCAAAACTGCAGGAGACGAATATATGCTCCACCGTTTCGATGTGGTCACCACACATTGGGCATAGTACCGAGTTGACATCCACGTTCCGATTCACTAATGCTGAAAGTGTAGGTAATCTATCCAAATTCGCCCTCCACGCCACGACACATACCTTCTTAGGAACCCAGTTACACCAGCTAAAAACCTGACCCGTAGCCGTGTATCTTCTGTCTTGCAGGTCCTTTTTCAAGCTACTGACCGAAAAACCACCCAACCCATTGAGGCCCCAAACCCATTTTCAAGCTACTAAACGATTTTAATAATCCCCTTATATATCTCAAAGTACTATCAAGTAGAAATATACCTAGGGATGGGCATTTGATTCGAGTCGGTATTTTATCTTAAAATACCGATACCGTATCGGTACCACACCGTATCAATACCGTACTGTATGTTTTCGGTATTTGTATCGGTTCCAATGTCACACCCTCAAATTTTACTTGCGGGGTTTTACCGCGAGGCGCATGACACACCAGGATCCAAGTCAACGGTTACAATAAACGACAACTATATTTAAAAATACGTAAACCAAATCATGCAATTTTTATAACATAAAAACCATCACAGTGGAAGCTTTAGTAAGTTTACACCCCAAAACCGTAAAAATAACAAATGTCTGGTAATGTCTGAAAACATAAGCAAATGCAACCTAGACGCCGTGTGACTCCGTGCGCCTAATCCATAAGCTGTTACCTTGGTGACCTGAGAAAACATGCTAAAAATGTCAACATATAATGCTGGTGAGTTCACAGGTTTTTATAAAACGTTTCCATAAGTTCAAAAGATCAATCCCGTTACTACTATGTTATATGAACGTTAGCTAGACGTTAAGTACTGTTACTACTACCGTTGGAAACCATTACTTGACACGAACTTGTGTACTGCCCGAAATGTACTACTGTCATCCACGACATATGAACTGAGACAATATGCACCCGTCCGACCTCTAGTCGACCCGGGTGGGGCTGGTCACACCCAAATAGATCTATCCACATTTCCCCCGTTGTGCTACCCCGCACATTCATGGTTCCCCCGGGAATTAGGATGAAACGCAGTATAGTAACAAAAGATAACCATAGTATAACATGATCTTTATAAGTCCAAAGTATGTAGCATGTTTCTCCCCCAAAAGTAAAACCAGTAAAAGTGGGGCTGTGAGACTCACCTTAGGTTGCGTCTTTTAATCAATAGAATAACCGACATGAACTGATAGCCCCAACTACCGGCGACCTATCATAATGTATGTATACGTGTTTTGACTAATAACCCATGGGTTAACTAGTCCCCGATTGTCCAGATCATGACTTCATATATTTGAAAATGTGTTTGAACGTTGACCCGACACACCAGACAGACCCGACATCACGGAGGTGACCCGTTACATTTGTTGATCAAGTACATATGACTTACATACAAGAATTACATATAAAACACTTAGTTTTCATCAAATATTCATTTCTGCAGTCGAAAGGTCGAATGAAAGTTTGTAAATTTGGTTCGTGCTAAATTAGTGGGTCGAATAGGCATCAGAAAATTGGTTCGACCCTATGGTTGGGTCGAATGAGTTTTTATAAGTTGGTTCGACCCTTCGAAAGGTCGAACCAAAAACTGGTTCGACCCAACTGCTGCAGAAACTCATTAAACGGATAAAATCTCATCAAAACAGCCTGAAAACATCACGAAACGTCACAAAATCATAGCAGTTGACATTATCTAATCTATCCCCATGAAACCCTACCATTTATGCCCATAAATCCGTCCATTTCACATAGTAATCACGACTTACCCAAAATAGCAAATTATGGAAACGTCACATCAATGAATGGAAACTTTACCTAAAATGGAAACTATCAGATTATCTTCATGTACAGATCTATTGAGCACAGATTAACACATACAAGTGAATCCCCAATCATATCATCATCAATATAAACAAGGACAAACTCTAGATCTAGCATAAAACCCCCAAAATGGGTGAAAATCCAACAAATATCAATTAAACCTTACAACATTCATAAACCATCATCCAAAACAGTCCTAAATCATTAACATAACATCTATTCATCATTCAACATCATATAACACATAAACAAATCATTTAACACTGTTAATATTGGGGTTTTTGCAAGAAAACTCGTTTTTAATGAATAGGTTCATTTTAGAAGGGTGTTAGAAAGGTTTTTATTCATGAAAACTTATTTGAATCAGATCTGGACACTTAGGGTTTGATAAAAAAAAAACGTACGGAAATCGATTAAAAGGGTTTAGATGATGAACACACCTTCATTCTTCACTTGTTTTTGTTATATAACGTGTTTTTGGATTAGAATATGAAAAACGAGATAAAAAAAACTCCTCCCTACAGGTTTGAGGTTGAAAGAGATCACTTGGAGGCAGGTTAGGGTTTTGAAATGATGAAAATGTTGCAAAGGGTTGTATTTATACTCTGCTTTGGTTCGCCCCTTCGTAGGGTCGAACCAAGTTTCTAAGGGGTCGAATCAAATGTCAGGAGTCTGGTTCGACCCCCCTAAGGTCGAACCAAAAATCCAGATATTCAGATTTTATGATTTTTCCATTTTAACACATTCTAATACATGTTAACACATTCTAACACATGAATATGCATTTCTAACATACGTTAATTATATCTAATCATATAAACACGTATTTGCAAGTCGTACATTATATATAGAGCATCCAACTATGTAATTTCACCAACAATGAGACTCAAGACTCGTGTGTGTATGTTACCCCCAATAATGCTCCGAATCATTGAATCCTGGACAATGCGTAAGCGTAAACCGACTCCCGATGATTCCCCGAATCATCGAACCGACTCAACTGACCCAGTTAAGTGTAATGTATGCATGACTCGCTAAGGCTACTGGGTAAGCAGACATGAAAAACCCCATGTCTCAGTGCCACGTAGGCTGCCACATCACTAAGGTGGTGTCTCACCATTCTTGAGACATGGGTGGGGTGTGCAGACATGAAAAACCCCATGTCCAAGCATTTAAAAAAATAAAAAATAAAACTAGCTTACCTTTGGAAGGAGCCGTTGGATTTAAGAAAAAAAAAGGAAAAAACCCCATTGGTGCGTCCCAAATGTCTTGAGAAGGACGGGGGAGACGGGGGAGGTTGGGACGGGGGCTGGGACGGCGAAGTGGGGAGGTGTAGCAATGGGGACGGGGCAAAAATCAAGAGACGGGGGCTAGCCCACGTCTGTTCACCGAACAGTCTAAGGTAGACTTACTAGTTTGACAAAGGTTACTAACCTGAGTTTGCCAAGTGTCACATCCAAACTTTAGTGAAATCAAGGTAAGGCATGATACCAAGCTCATCCATAATAATATTTATATAGTCATCAAAATATATAAAAACGTACCCTAACTTTTTCATGATTTTGTCAAAATTATTTTTAAAAGTTACACACCACAAGTCACTTCGATTGTAAGGGTGACGGGATTGGATTATTTTTATTTCCATCCTTCAACAATAGTTTGTCTTTCTCCTGAAATAGGTTTTTTTTAATCTAATTTTAAAATACAGAAACTTATATAAATATAATTTAAAAAATATTTAAAATTGATATACAAATGAGTTTACACATTGATCATTTAATTACACTGTCACAGTGGATCGTCTTGACTCTTGAATATCATATGTAGCAATAATTTAAAGAAAATGGTAATCGTTTGAATGCTAACTAAACAGTGATTTATCATTTATGGGCACGTGGGAATGAAATAATAGAAATATAGAATAATACTAGTTCCTGGAAATTTCGTGTATTAACATTCAGATAAATTTAATTCATTTTTTTTTTAATTTCGTTTACACAGTGTCCATTTATTGCTTAGCATCCAAAATAAATCTTGGGAAGATTGTGTGATGATCGGGACAGCTATGCTATTCGGGATGAAAGTTTGCAGGACCAACCACTAGACAAGGGGCGGGGCGGGGCAGAGTTCTCGTCGATACTGAAAGCCACCTCTGGCATCCCGATTCCATCCTGCTACCATTCCGTATAGCCTAACAAGACATAAAATTCATTTTAGGCATTCACTTTAGTTTAACAATTTAGGTGAAAAAAACAGGTCGACAATCACAAAATATTATGTAAAAAAGTTGATCTCTAGTTCTTTTATAGATTTTTATAGCTATAAGAGTGTATTAATTTGTATCTATTATTTTTATAGAGGTATAATATATTTTTAAAGCTTCTAGGAATACATAATGGGAGGTCATGGGTTCAAGTCCAATAAGGAGTAGAAATTTGCCGTTAAAAAAAAAAACAAACAAATTTATTATAAAATATGAGACGTACAAAGTTACCACTTTATGAACCTTTTTTAACTTAAAATTATCAGTCTTCCATTTTATTAGATTTTTGGACGACACAATATAAAATTTGAATTAGTAGGAATTCCTTATTTGAGAAAAAGTAACAAAATAGTTAGTTTATGAGACAAGAAAGTAGAATGGACAACATAGGACACATGAGTTATATATGTGAAGACATACCCAACTAAGCATATATTATTTTGCCCAAAAGACAAATTATATAAAGTACATAATAAATAAAGCTTGTTGTGTAGCCAAACATGTTATCTAATCTTTTGCAGAGAACCTCTGGAGTGAAGTGTAATCGAGTTAGGTTTTACTTCAAAGGTTTGAATCATGTATAAACGATATGGGAAGCGAAACCTTACACAAATAACATAATGAGAAATCTCTTTGTCACGCTCAGGGAAAACATAGCCCAACAAGGGTAATAGGCTGGTCTCGTTCGAAAAAAAGAGTATAATAGGTAGGTCGAACTTGAATTTGATTTACCTCTATCATAATGAGCTTGAGTCGATGTGGATCACATACAACCAATTCAATTTTATATCTGTCACAATACTGAATGAGTTACGAGTGTAATGAGTTATCACAAGACAAATTTATCTACCATGGATGGTATACCATACCTGCATCACACACCAATTCAATTTTATATTTTTATATCAATAATCCAACTCGTTGATGAAATTTCACTAGTTTATCCACCTATCGTGAACAATGTTGCAAAAGTTGCTAGGCGCTCCCTAGTTGGAGTCGGGAGTACTCGGGGAGTTCTCGGCCTAGTCGGAGAGTACCCGGGGAGTACTCGGCCTAGGTCTAGAGTACTCGGGCCTCGGCAACCTACCTTGTAGCGATTACTCGGGGAGTACTCGGCCTCCGAGACCTTGTTTTACAACAGTGATCGTGAACGAAATATCTATCAATTACATGTTTCTTTCTCTTTGTGGTCACTGGTATTAACGTGAGTTGGGGATTCATCTCTAGAGAAATTTAAACCTAGTTTTTACTTATTGATGATTTGAAAATATAACTTTAGTCACATGTATGATGCTGAAATGTGACCATTATTATATTGTTTCGTGGCAAGTGTTCATTAAATGTGTAAATAATGATGGAATAATTTGGTCCCAAGTTGGGCACATTGAGATTAGATTTGGGCAATTGGGCCTAAGTTAAGCCAGTTCTCATACAATGTGTGAATGGACACCTACAACTTTCACAAGGCCACCATCAATAATTCAATAAGTTCAACTTTCCTGTTGAGTGTTGACAATGTCCATTTCTTATCGACCGCGGTTTCTCATCATCAATAGCCACTAAATTTGGTTACCATCACCTCCTTCCCGACGAGTCTCTTCATTGTACCTCCTACACTTCTCCGACGTTAAAATTAAATTATTGATCCGTTCACATTTATTTGTCTTTCTCCGATCGGCTTGGCTGTAAAAAAGATAAACTGAAACTTAGGGTCCCTAGCTTATTGGGCTTGACTTCATTTGACTCCGATCACAACTCATTTAGCCCTTAATCTCTCGATTTGTCTGTTGGAGTTGATATGTCTTTATACTTTTTTCATTTTCACAAATTGGATGTTAGATAGGTCAGGGCTTATTATTGTTTAATTTTTAGTTTTTACAATAAGAATAAATAATGAGTTATGAGAATACTTGGGTCTTTAAGGATTGGTAAATAACTAGAAGAGTTAATTGCCAAAATGGCTCCCCAGGTTTGGCCTAAAATGCTTGTTTGGTCACAAAATTAATTTTTCTGCCAAAAGCACCCATCACAGATCGAAAATTGCCTAAATGACCCATATTTAACTGAGCATTGAAAGTCAATTAAGTCTCAGGGGCAATTTCGTCCTTTTATCTGTAAACGTTTTAAAACCCATTTTAAACCCATCTTCCTCATCTGAACTTCATCTTCTCCAACAACCCTTCGAAGCATACTAACCCTAATTCCCAAATCATACATGAATCAAAAGAATAATAATCTGTTCTCAACATATACAACAAAATGATACAAGAGTAACAACTATCATTGTAAAAATCAGACCTCAATTAAATCCACAACAAAGCCGATAATCACAGAAGCCCAAATAACACGAAGAATCCCAGAAAAATAAGCCAAACAATATGAACCAAAAGCAAAGCCTGACAAGAAACCGGTCCACTACCTCCATTCCCAACATCACAAAACCCTAGAGTAAAAGTGGAGCAACCCATGAGGAGGAGACCTGAGGGCTTCCACCGCCGGCCAAGGCGGAGCTCCGGCGGAGCCGCTCCCAAAACCAACAACCCCCACCCCCTTACACCTACTTCACACGAGAACGAGAGACAGAAAGCTAGAAAAAGGAAGAGAGAGACCAGTAGGGAAGCTTAGAGATCAGAGAGGGAGAGCTCGGAAGGAGGAAGGCGAAGACGAAGAAGGTTGTTGGAGGTGGTACACAACGACGACAGAGGCGGCGGCGCCGCCTCCCTAACCGAACCCTCAACAAATCGAGGTAACTTGATATCCTTATCCTCTTGATAATAGCTTATGGTGCTTGAAGTGACTGGTGACGGTGGTCTGTAGTTCGAGTTGGATTGTGATTTTGAATATGAGGGATTA
Source organism: Ambrosia x helenae (assembly GCA_030844895.1). Classification (NCBI taxonomy): domain Eukaryota; kingdom Viridiplantae; phylum Streptophyta; class Magnoliopsida; order Asterales; family Asteraceae; genus Ambrosia; species Ambrosia x helenae. The sequence continues at coordinate 29,229,745 of CM061227.1, read as the reverse complement.
TCGGGTATCATCGGAACAGAGGAGAAGGGTTACCTGAAAAGGATTGCCTGAAAAGAAGGTGGAGATGAGTGTCGGAACAGAGGAGAAGGTTTGTGCAGGAAAAGAGAGAAGGAGTGTTTTTATAGGTAGGTTAGAAGGAGGGGTGTTTGGGAACAAGGATAAGGGACAATTGAGAGGGTGTTTGGGAACAAGAGGGTGTTTGGGAACAAGGTTGGAACATGAAAGGACGAAATTTCCCCTGAGACTTAACTGACTTTCAATACTCAGTTAAAAACTCAGTTAAATATGGGTCATTTAGGCAATTTTCGATCTGTGAGGGGTGCTTTTGGCAGAAAAATTAATTTTGTGACCAAACAAGCATTTTGAGACAAACCTGAGGGGCCATTTTGGCAATTAACTCTAACTAGAAGGAATGTGAGGTTTCACCTCACAAAATTTGAGGAAAAAAAAACTAAAAAAATTGACAGGAAAAAGACAAAAGAGTTACTGTTCCCTAAAATGTTTCAAAAAAAATATATAGAGTAATGTCTCATTATAGTATAACATGTTAGGATTAAAAAAAAATATATTTAAAAAAAAATATATATGTATTTTTTTTTTTATGAAAAGTAACTATTTTTTTAAAAATCCACTTTATATTGGTATTGAGCGAATCCTTCTTTCTCCGAAAGGAGAGTTTAAACATACACGAGATCAGGGGCGGATTTAGGTTATCCAGAACGGGTTCCCGTAAATTCATTCGATTTTGAAATTTTAGTGTTAATATATATAAAAAACAAGGAAGGAACCCATAAATAAATTTTAGTAGGAACCCATAACGAAACACAGTGAGTGTGCTAATTGTCGTTAGCTCCAATTTTACACGCAAGCTCACCAGTTCGAATCTCGCAAGCCGCATCTAAGCTTTATTTACATCTATGTTCGTTCTTCTTCTTCTTTTTTTTTTTTTGAACAGGTTCGTTCTTTCACTTAAACAAACCCACTCTCCCTCCTTAATCCTCTCCAGCCCCTAGCAGCCGCTCCAGCCTCTCCGCGGCACGCAGGTGTTACCAAGACCGAAGTCGTATACACCTTCCACCTCCAACTCCGCCTGCAATTCCGACTGACTGGCTTGCAACTCCGCCTCCAGCCTCAGGTAATGTTGTTTTAATTTAATTTCTGGTTTTAATTTCTAGATAGGTTTGCACCACGTAAAATCATTTGATAATAAACTTTTAATTTATGTATATGAATGTTAATATGTTGGTGGTTGTTGGTGTGCCTACCAGTTGTTCGTCTCAATGTCTATGGTTTTTTTACTTCCTTTTTTGCTGCATTGATTCATAATTAAGGTGATATTATGCATTAAGACTAGGTAGTTTGATTCCTTTTTTGTTGTATTGGGTCGAGGTATAATTACAACTTACAAGTGAGGTGATAATTAAAACTAAATTATGGATATTATGCATTAAGACTAAATAGGTGGTCATTGTTCGACCCATATTAGCACATTAATGGATGTCAAATTTAAATGGTACTGGTTTTATTTGGAATTTTTCGCTTTTTGGGTTGTTATGAAATTGAAATAACTTTTGGATTGGTTTTGTTCGCATTTGATTGGCACTGTTATTCAACTATTTCAATATGATTCTTTTTGATAATTTGGTTGTGACATGGTTTTTGTTTATTTTTTTTCCTGTGGAATATGGTTTTTATATGCTATTTGGGCATTTTCTGAAACATCTTTTGGATTGTGTTTGTTCACATTTGAGTGGGAAACTTGATGAACAGTAAAGCCAAAAGAGAGCTCAATCTAGCAATGAAATGCTTCGAAGACCGAATTGCAACCAAGCAGGTTTTCATATCTCTCATTCATTTATTTAGCTATGTTTTGGTTATAACCTATGTGATGAGCGTTACTCGACTTGAACTGTCAAATCGACCCGAAATTTTTTTATAATCCGTCATATGAAATATGAGTATTTAAAAAATGAACCCAGTGAAAAAATTTTCTGGTGTTTATTGCTCTAGTGTTGTTTTGATGTGGAATATACCTATGATCAAACATAACGTAAAAAAATGGTGCGAAGGTACAAAGTAATTTGAACGGCTCACAATCTCAAAGTACTCACATTACCACCTTACCTGCCACATTGTTTATGTTGATTTGGATTAAAGAATCAAGGATGAGAATTCAAAGAAATTCAAGGGCACATGTGTGTTCGCTTATGTTAATTTATGTTTGTGAATGAGCCCCGTTAGATATTAACGAACACACATAAATAAACATATTGGTTTTTTAATTAACGAGCATGAACAAAGGTAATTATTCGTTCAAGTGTCCATGTTCCTTGTTTGTTTGGTTAAAGTCAAAAGTCCAAACACGAACCAACCCCGTTTGTTTTTGTTTGTAGTAGACCAAAATATATTAGCGATAGCACATGGACTAGTAATATGTGCATCTTTATAATCACACTAGTTTCTATCCCGGGAGCGTCCCGGGTTGAAATATCTAATATGACATAATAAAATATATTATTATTATTATTATTATTATTTTAAACAAATCTCTGCCATAAGTTATCATATTCAAATATAAAAAAAAAACGAATCTCTGCATCGGGGTATAAATCTAGTGCCATTACAAATGAATTCAGAAGTTTGTAATCGATCATTCTAAAAAGAACTAACATGAAATAAGAAAAAAAAGTTAATTATTGAAATATCGAACGCATTAGTCTAAGGGTTATGTGATGCGTTAAAAAAATCATGGGTATATGATCGGGTATATAGTTCGGGTATTTGGGTATGTTGTTTCGGGTAATCGGGTCGGGTATCACCTAATCCCAGACCCGACCCAAACCCACAATTTTTTTTAAACTAATCTCAAACCCGACACAATACCTGTCGGGTTACAAAAAATAGTCATTTTTTTCTCCGTTCTTTATATAGCACTATGGTACTCGTTGGAAAGATAATAAAACGCTCGTTAATTTGGTGTAATTTTTTTCTTTAAAAAATCTCGTATAAAAAAGATATTAACGTTTAAAAGTTATGGAAGGAAACATGAGTGAAAAAATATTAAAGTTTTAATATTTAGATTTAGTAGATTAGGTATTTAATAAATTAGGTTAAAAATTATAATAAATAAGGTTAAATCATATTTATTCCTTTTTTTAATTGGTTTACACTTGTCACATCACATCCTATGTGGCATCTCTCAAAGGAGAGATTGCATAAGAGTATGACATGTAGGAATAATCACTTTGCAATATATATATATATATATATATATATATAGATTATTTGTGTAATCCTGATTACAATCATCTAATACAATTATATTTTATAAAGTTAACTAGTTTCTTAATTAAATATTGGGCATCAATAAATTTGAACTACAATTTTCTCATAAAACTATAAACTAAAATGAACTAGGTTTTTATCCAGCCGCGCGTTGCGGCGTCATCAATATGATCTAAAAATAATTAAGTGATGACATAGTGTTGCGACATTTCAAATTCCAAATCAAACCTAAATCAATTTTCATTGTGTTCGTGATATTAGTTTATCATACATAAACTTTCCACCTAAATTATTGCGTATGCTCGTGAAATTTCTTTGGTAAACATCCCTAATAATAGCATCATTTTACCAGGAATCTCCCGTGGTACGCGACACATGGTGGAGATGGCGCACGGTAGATGTGGTCGGTGATACGCGCGTTGTGCGTTTTTCACATGACGTGTTAATGCGGATTTTGGTAACCGACAAAGGCATTGAGACTAACCGTGGACAATGAGAAAATACAAAAGTGCCAGTGGCTACGCGGAGAATACCAGGAATCTCCCGCGGTCCGCGGCACATGGTGGAGATGACGCACGGTAGATGTGGTCGGTAGCCGGCTGCGTACGTTAGAGTGAAGCAGCTATTCATTTCGTGATTGTTAAATATATAGATAATAAACGAACAAAAACCAAACCCGTGTGAAATCGGGTAAAAAAACGCATTATGACGGGGCCAAAATGAGAAAAAAAAAATTTAATAAAAAAGTTGGTGGCCAAAACGGGAAAAAAAACTTAAACAAAAAGTAAAAAAACATTGTGTGGCCAAAATGAGGAAAAAAAAACTTTAAAAAAATTTTGGTGGTCAAAATGAGAAAAAAAAGTTAATAAGAAAAGCAAAAAAAATGTGACAAAAATAGACCCCATATTATGGTTGCAAGAATTGAACTTGAATAATGATCATATAAACTAACAAACCCAACTACCATACCACTACCAAACATGTTGAAATTATTTGAAATTATAAGTATTTAACATAACATTAATAATGATAATAATGAAATCACTATTCATTAGCATGACATATTAATATAGTATAATTTGTTTGGTTCATTTACGTGTCTAAACAAGACTTTTAACAAATCTAATTCAGTTGTCTTTAGTTTTATTTATATGATTTAGTAATTTTGTTTTCTATTTATAAATATGTTATACATAACAGTTATGTAATGTTTGGTATGCAATAATAAGAGACAAAATGGAATGGATCATTGTGGGTGAATGAAACCGATAATGTTTCATTGGTTAATGGAATGAAATCGTCTATTACACAAGGAATCTCGTATTTCTGGACACCTCAAATCATTTCGTCCAGCTTTCCTGTTTTTTTCCTTCTTTCACCCTTCATCAATAACTCTACCATACATCACTGTCGCCACCTACCCACCACTGTGACCGACCCACAACCGCCGCCACCCATCACCACCTGCTAGCACTGCCACCGACTCACCATTTCCATTTCTACTCACCATCGATTTTGTTCCTTCATCTTTTTCTACCTACCAAACAACACAAATTAATGATTCATTCCATTCCACATGCTAGCCAAACAAAATATGAAATGATAATGATTCATTTGTCTATTCCATTAAATCGCCCATTTCATTACATTATAGCGAACATGCCCTTAAACTTACAAGTCATTTAAACGGTTTTTATATTTAATATCACATAAAACTAAGAATTTTCACTGTTATTTATTTTTTTTATAATTCACTATCTATAAAAAAATAAGGATATTATAATCATATCTCATATATTAAAACAAATAATCACAACTCAACAGTTGGGATTTTTTGGGATACTATGTGTAAACATCTTACTTAGTGGGCTTCCCGGGTGGGTTGTAGCTCATACTTAAACTTCTGTTATGCTTGTAAGCTGTTGTAACCCAACGTGTTTTTTTTCATTATTGTATAGTCTAATTATTGTGTTAACAACTCGCTGTAACCCAACGTGTTGGTTTTCACAGCGTGTAGTCACACCACTATGTTAACAAACCATTGTGACCCAATATGTTTGTCTTTACAGCCACATAGACGCATAATTTTTGTGTTAACAACTTGGGTAGTACCCCTATAATGTTGAAAATAATTCAAACTGAAAGTGTACGTTGCATGCATGGTCAAAGGTTGTTATGCTGGCTCCTGGTTCGATGGGTAGTTCCTGGTTTACTGCATTTCTATTTTGAATAAAGTGGACGTTGGAAAGCTGTTGAAGATGTCCTATTTTTATGTTATTCTGTTAAGTCCTTGTAGCTATAAATAGCTTGTAGGTTTCTCAGTTTATGTATCTACTTTCTTTTCAAGTATCATAATAAAAGAGCCAAGCATTTCTAGTATTTGTGTTGTTTAATTGTTTCTGATCCAACAGTGGTATCAGAGCCTGAGGTTGGCTCTTTCTGACGATCAGTTCTTTCCTTTGCTCCTCAAAAATTTTCTATGGCTGAACAAGTGAATGCTCTACCCATGGCTCCTACTCCCATTCCTGTGTTTAAGGGAGAAGGCTATGAGTTTTGGAGCATTCGACTGAAAACAATACTGAGATCAAGGGATCTCTGGGATCTGGTGGAGACAGGTGTGAATGAAGCAGATGCTGATCAAGAACGGCTGAGAAGAAGTAGAAAAAAGGATGCACATGCCATGGCAGTTATTCAGCAAGCTGTCCATGACCAGTTATTCTCAAGAATTGCTGCTGCAACATCAGCAAGGGAAACATGGGAGATCTTAAAGATGGAATTTCAGGGTGATGCTCAAGTGAAGGCTATCAAGCTGCAAGGTCTTAGAAGAGACTTTGAGAATTTGAGTATGAAGGAAGCTGAGTCCATAGGAGATTACTTCTCAAGGGTGATGACCAATGTTAGCCAACAAAGGTCATATGGAGAAACCATTACTGATCGAACAGTGGTTGAAAAGATCCTGAGGAGTTTGACACCTAAGTTTGACTATGTTGTTCCCTCTATTGAGGTGTCAAATGACTTAGCAACTCTCACACCTGTGAAGTTGATGGGGTCTCTTCAATCACAAGAGGAGAGGATTAATAGTAGAGGACAGGAGAAGGTAGAGAGGCCAGATGAACAAGCCTTACAAGTGTTTCAGGAAGTTAATAGAAGTCCACAATCCAGTGCAAGAGGTAGAGGAAGAGGATATGGCAGAGGTAGAGGTAGAGGAAGATTCTCTGGTGGCTCTAGGGGACCACAATGTTACAATTGCAACAGGTATGGCCATGTCAAGAGGGATTGTTGGTATAATGATGATGGGCATGTTAATGTGGCAGAAAATGAAACTCAAGAAGATGGTAATGCTGGGGAAGAACATCATTTGTTTATGGCTTATGTGCCCACTGATGAAATGGCACTCATGGTTGAATATGGTACAGGTAAGCCTTCTAGTTGTTTATGGTTTTTGGATTCTGGGTGCTCTAACCATATGACAGGCAACAGAAGTAGTTTTACCAAACTGGATGAGACATTTAAACTAAATGTCAAGTTAGGAGACAAGAAGAATTTGGCTGTTGAAGGCAAGGGGACAGTCAAAATAGAACTCAATAATGGGGCATACAGACTGCTTGATGATGTGTATTTTGCTCCAAATTTAGAGTACAATCTGCTGAGTGTTGGCCAGTTGATGAGGAAGGGATACTCTTTATTGTTTGATGATGGAAAGTGTGTGATCAAGAACAAAAGTACTGATGCAGTTATGATGAGTATTATGGTGGCCAAGAATAATATGTTCCTGATGGATGCTACACATGCTGAAACAACTTCAAATCCTGTGCAATCAGTAGCTGTTGATGAAGTCTCACAATTATGGCATTTAAGGTATGGCCACTATAACCTGCATGCTCTAAAAGGTTTACATGATGAAAAACTGGTACTTGGGTTACCACAAGTTCAACCAGGTGGAAACTGTACTGGTTGTATTTTTGGTAAGGAGGCCAAGGCACCTTTCAATTCAAAACTGTGGAAAGCTAAAAAGAAATTGGAGTTGGTATATTCAGATGTATGTGGGCCTATGCAAGTACCAAGTTTGGGGGGTAGCCTGTATTATCTATTGTTTGTTGATGATTACACAAGAATGTGTTGGGTTTACTTCATAAAGGAGAAATCAGAAGTCTTTAACAAGTTTAAAAATTTCAAAGTGTTAGTTGAGAAAGATTCTGAATGTCTTATTAAAACATTAAAAACTGATAGAGGGGGGGAGTTTTGTTCAAGGGAGTTCAATATGTTTTGTGAAGAAAATGGTATTAAGCATGAACTGACCCCTCCCTACACACCTCAACATAATGGTGTTGTAGAGAGAAAAAATAGAACCATTATGGGTCTTACAAGGAGTATGATAAAACAAAAGCAAATGCCAAATTATTTTTGGGCAGAGGGGGTATCAACTGCAGTATACCTCATCAACATGGTTGTAACTAAGTCTTGTAAGGACAAAACTCCTTATGAGGCCTGGTACAATAAGAAGCCCAAGGTTGATCATCTAAAGGTGTTTGGCAGTTTAGCTTATGCTATTACCCCTGGTCAAGGCAGAAGAAAGCTAGATGACAGGACAGAAGCATCAATTTTCGTTGGATATATAAATGAAACTGATGGGTATCGTTTGTATAATCCAAGAACCAGAAGAGTTTTTACAAGAAGGGATGTAAGGGTGTTTGAAGACACACAATGGGAATGGAAAGAATATGCTGACAAGAAAAGCTATCAGGGTGCATACATTGACCCATTTCCAGAAATGGAAGACATTGAAGTAGCTGCTGAAAGTGGCCATGATTCCCCACCATCTTCAGAATCTTCACATGCTGCTAATGGTGTTGAAGGCAGTGCAGAGTTCAGTGAACAGTCAGCTACAGATGGCAACTCATCACCATCACCTAGGCTTAAAGCTTTAAGTGAGGTGTATGAGAATGCAAGGAAAGTGAATGTTGACTATACTACTAATACAATTTATGATGATCTTACTGCTTGTCAGTTTGCTTTAAATGTGACAGACCCAAGTTGTTATCAGGAAGCAGTTGAGAAGATAGAATGGAGAAGAGCTATGGAAGAAGAAATTCAAGCAATTGAAAAGAACAACACTTGGCAACTAGTTGATCTTCCAATTGGCAAGAATCTGGTGGGGTTGAAGTGGATCTACAAAACTAAAGTTGGGCAGAAAGGAGAGGTGCTTAGATACAAGGCAAGGTTGGTGGTCAAGGGCTACTCACAGCAGTATGGAATAGATTACCAGGAAACCTTTGCACCAGTAGCAAGGTTTGAAACTATAAGGGTCATTCTTGCAGTAGCAGCTCAGTTGGGTTGGGAATTGCACCAGCTAGATGTCAAGTCAGCTTTCTTAAATGGTGAACTAACTGAAGACATCTATGTCCAGCAACCTGAAGGTTTTGAGATTGATGGAGAAGAAGAGAAGGTGTACAAGCTGAGAAAGGCTCTATATGGGTTGAAGCAGGCACCTAGGGCCTGGTATTCCAAGATAGATAGTCATTTCATTGATATGGGGTACAAGAGAAGTCACAGTGAACCAACTTTGTATGTTAAAAGGGAAGGGACAGATCATATCATCTATGTGTGCATTTATGTGGATGATATAATTTGTACAAGTTCCTCAGTGAAGTTGATTACAGAATTCAAGAAGAATATGATGAACAAGTTTGAAATGACAGATATGGGGCTATTGAAATATTTTCTGGGATTGGAAGTCAAGCAAACTAAAGATGGGATCTTTCTATCTCAGGAAAGGTATGCAAGAAGTCTGTTATCCAAGTTTGGTATGACTGGATGTAATCCAGAGATGATTCCAATGCAAGTAAATGAAAAATTAAAACTTGAAGATCAGTCTGATAAGGCAAATGAAACAGCTTATAGAAGTTTGGTAGGAGGGTTGATTTATTTAACTCATTCAAGACCTGACCTGGCCTATTCAGTTGGCATGGTTTCAAGGTTTATGCAAGTTCCTTCAAAGATCCATTGGGGTGCTGCCAGAAGAATACTAAGATATGTTGCAGGTACTATTAAGTTTGGTATTTGGTATGATAAAGGCTCAAAGATCAAGTTGACAGGGTTCACTGATAGTGATTGGGGTAGCAGTGTGGATGATAGGAAGAGCATCTCAGCAAGTGTCTTTAAGATTGGCAGTGGTGCAATTACCTGGAGGTCAAAGAAACAGACAACTGTGGCTTTGTCAAGCACAGAAGCAGAATATATTGCAGCTACTGCTGCTACCTGTCAAGCAGTGTGGCTGAGGAGGATTTTGGAAGAACTTGGCTGGGAACAAGAGGCTGCAACTGTATTATTCTGTGATAATCAGTCTGCAATCAAGTTGAGCAAGAATGCTATCTTGAACATTAACTCAAAACATATTGAGTTAAAGCATCATTTTGTTAGAGAAATGGTAGCAAAGGATCAAGTTATTCTAGAGTTTTGCAATACAAATGATCAGTTGGCTGATATCCTAACAAAGGCTCTAAGTAGGGATAAGTTTGCTATGTTCAGACATTATCTTGGTGTTATGGAGTTTGAATCAAGAGGGGGTGTTGAAAATAATTCAAACTGAAAGTGTACGTTGCATGCATGGTCAAAGGTTGTTATGCTGGCTCCTGGTTCGATGGGTAGTTCCTGGTTTACTGCATTTCTATTTTGAATAAAGTGGACGTTGGAAAGCTGTTGAAGATGTCCTATTTTTATGTTATTCTGTTAAGTCCTTGTAGCTATAAATAGCTTGTAGGTTTCTCAGTTTATGTATCTACTTTCTTTTCAAGTATCATAATAAAAGAGCCAAGCATTTCTAGTATTTGTGTTGTTTAATTGTTTCTGATCCAACATATAACCTGCCTGGTAAAACTGGCGCCGATGTTCAAGATTTCGGTCAGGTAGTTTAAGTGGAAGATGATTGTGGTGTTTTGGTCGGAAGGAGCCCTTCCTCCCTAAAGGCAAATGAAGGCATGGGGGATCCATCCTTATGTGTTAAAACAATATGCCTTGAAATACCAACCGTATACACTCCTGCTTACCAACTTATGTATCAATGACATATATCTACAAATAACTTATATTGATCACTTACAACAAAACAGAAGTTACTCAAAATAAACTACATAGTTACAAGATGGATGATTTTATATGAATTCAACTATTAGAACAATACACCAACACTCAGGTGTTGTAACAGTAACCACCATCCACCACCTTTAATCGATTATCTCAGTCTTTTTTGTAGTACGAAATAACGGTGTAAATTGTTTGAAGAACTGCAAGAGAAAGCAACATAGAAGCCGCAAACGCTGAAACTGAGGCCCATGGGCTCGCAAAATAGGTATGCTTAAACCCGGCCCAATTTACATGCCACCCATTCTTACAATACTCATTTAACTCCACAAACAAGCCTTTTAAGTAATTATTCTTGATATCAAAAGCCACATCTTTTCCCACCTCATTGAAGAATTTTGCAATCTCTTTATCCGTTCCAAAATAATTCTCAATAATCTTATTTTGCGAAAGCAAACTCACGTCCGCAGAGGTGTTCATGAGACAACCCATGAACACCACATACGTTGTAATGTCTTTCGAACAATGAAAATAACATTGCTCAAAAGCCATACAGTTTAGAAAAAACGAACTGTAAAAATCATCCATGTTGATTTGAGGAATATAAAGCAGCCCGTTTCTAAATTCGATATCTAAGAAGCTATCGGCTTGATGATTCGCCTTGAACTTGACCCCAGCTATAACAAGTTTGTTTGCGGGTTGGATGAGCTTAAGGGCAGGGTTGGGTTTATCAATTGGTTCAGGAACAACCGAGTTTCTACTAACCAAAGGTCTACTAACCGAATTATTATTGTTATTAGTTATGAAACTCTTTCTAAAAAAATCTAGTAAATGTTTTCCATCATGATTTGCATACTGCTTTAAAACTCTTTCTGGCCTATCAACCATGTAATTAAAAAACTCTAGGATTAAAGATTGAAGCCTACGGTCATGGTCCTGGCGTTTAGATGCTTCATACAACTCTTTTAGAACGAAAAATGGGATTTGATTCTCTATTTTTAAAAGATCTCTCATCAAAAATGGAGAAATCCAAGCCATTTTAAAGATGGGATCATCTTGATGTGCCGGAACCAACTTCCCAACTTTTCGAAACAATTCAATCAAGAAAACTCCATCAAGCACCATCATTTTAGTTAGATCATTAGAGCCAAGATCAATAGACTCCGAGTAGCTTTCTCGAATTCTATTCTCCATTGGCACCATGATCTTTATGAAATCATCAAGTGGCTTATTGGTTCTAGTGATCATTTCATCTAGGAACCTCCACTTATGTTGTTGAATCATCTCAAGATCCTTGTTTCCATAGTGGTATGGACCTATTGAGACAATTCGAGGTCGATATGCTTCTTTGTTTATTTCAACTAGACTTTGTGGGACTCTAAATATGCTACAAGAATTCTTACCAGCTGATTTGTGAAGTAGTTTTGGTGCTTTTTTCATTTGGGTCTTCATGAATTCCATTTCTTGATCTATTGTGATGACATGGTGCTGATCCGTGTTTTTGGGCATTTTTTTTATTTTGTTGTTTGGTTTGGTGTTTGGAAGTGAATAAATTGAGCAAACAAAATGGGGATATGAAGAATTAAAGTGGATTGAAATGGTCAAAAGCTTAGGGGTTTCATGGCTTGTTCTGTGTAATTTCCTTTCACTTATTTAAGAAATCAATAGAAGAGAAGACTTTGCGCGTGGGTCCGACTTCTTAAATTATTTTCATGCAATTTCTTAAGTTGTCTTATCTTTATATGGTCCTTACAAATTTTTTTTTTTTTTTTTTTAATTTCAACTGCTAACTAGTAATTTGACATGCGTCTGATATGATCGAACAAATTAGGTCAAATGTTACCATGATACGTTAAACATATGAAGATGCACATTTTGATGTGTCTGATTTAACTCAATAGCATTGCAGTTGGATCAAAAGAGTAAAAAAATTTATACTGTACAATCATAACGTTTTTATACATGACCAAACTCATACATAGTATACGTACAAAAAACCAAAAAACAAGTATAAAGGGAAAACCAATACGCATAAACGAAAGGTATATTCACATCAAGGGTTGAAATTTTAACCCTAGCGCGTTGCGGTGGAATCGAAACCTAAAATTAGAAACACACCTAAAATAAGCTTAAAAACGTATTATATTTACCTTGACTTGTCAAGTAGACCAACTCGAATTTATATCAATACATAAATAAAAACACAATCATAAAAAATATTTTTTATAGGTAAATGAACGAAGGAAGTAAACTCACAACTTTAAATAAATTGCGCAAATGAAAAAAGAAGACCTAGTTATTTATTATATAGATAATAAATATATATAATAGATTCGACTTCATTAAAAACAAATTGCGTAATTAGGAACTCGTGTGGGGGAGTGGGGACTTATTGCAAATAAGGTGATATTAGGCCTATGGGTGTGGTTCCGTGATGAGGGCAAGCCATGAGGGCTCGTGACATGACGGGCATACAATCCCCTAACCGGTTACGCATGAAGACCGTGACAATCCTCACGATTGTCACAGATCAAAGTTTTTTTAGGGGAGCGGGCAACTTGCCATTGGAGTTTATTTTCTGTTTGTTTTTTTAAATACAATTTGGCACTTTATATACACACGCAAACATCTCATTTTACACCAAAAAAAATATACTTTCTACCAACCCGAGAGCTCCAAGAAAAAAAAGCAAAAAAAAAAAAAATAAAAAAAATAAAAAAAACACAAGCGGGCTGATCGGGAAGAAAATCATGCGAGCAACAAAATATGTCAACCTTGATCAACGATCGAAGATTAGGCGTTGGCACGAGACGAGTGATGAGGTGGGTTTTTCTACGGCTATGGCAAGATATAAGTCCAAACACACACATACATTTCCACACGTAAATGTGTGGCAAATTCTAAAAAAATAATGTCCCAAGTGGGCGTCGACTAACAACGAAGTGGTTGAGGCATGAAAGGTCGGAAGTGGTGGAGGCACAAAAGGTCGAAAACATTCGAGACGGGAGATTATTGCGGTGGTGGTTCGGATTCACGTTGTCATATCAACATTAATGACGAACCCGAGTTTGAAAGTGATTCCATGGATGTTCTTGAAACCGAAATCCAACGTCCAAGGTATAAACAAAGCTAAAAAGGAGGCAAAGAAGAAAGAAAGTGAAACAGACAGTGTTGGCGAATCGAAGGTGGATAAGTTGATGAGTGCATTCGCCAAATTTAACCAAACTCAATCGGGGAGACATAAGATGAAACAAAAGAGAAAGAAGAAACAACCAAGATAGAAAAAGAGAAACTTCAGTTGCAACAAGAAGCTACCGATCGAAGGGAAGACTTCAAGCTAATGGCAACCAACATCGAATTGTTCTCCGATATCGAAAAGCAAGTGTTGGCAAAAATGAAGGAAAACATTACTAAGAAACGGGGTCGTTAGTTTTTAATATTAAGTTTTGTATTGAAATTATGTAATTTTCCTTTTTATATTATGTACTTTTATTTTTGAATTAATTAAATGTCACTTTTATTTATTTGTATAATAAAAAATACATTTATTTGTTGTTTTATAAAAAATCAGTTTAACTTAATTTAGTTTTAAAAAAATACATTCACTTAATAATTCAGCACTTAACCATTCAGAATCTGTTAACCATTCATACTAGCTTCTTCCTGGGTCAGCACTTATCCATTCAGAAGTTGCCAAACGGCCCCGTAGTCTAAGTCGCACGGGGACAGTGATCATGGCATGGGATTAATGAAAAAAGGTTTTGAAGAAGCCGACATTGAATTGAGTACATTTTTTACGTAGGAATAGCCTAGAGGGAATTGAATACTTGACTTAGACACAGGGGATAGCCGGAATCCCAAAATACATGGAACCTAGGGTCAGGAAAAGCAATTCATGGATAAAAATATAGTGTTACATTTATGCCTATTTCTTCAAGTATGTGATGCTGTGAAGGAAGCGATATGCTAAGGTGAATTCCAATCCTTCTATTTTTCTTTTCTAATATTTTTGGGGCTATCATACATGTTATTAACGTGTTTTTAGACGTGTTATAGTGTCAATTAAATTAATGAGTTTTGCGAATTAAATGTTTTTAGTGAGTTTGTTCTATCACGATTGAATGAGTCAAGAAGTTTAGTGATACTTTCTATCAAGGGGTGTTGATTCGAGGCGTATGGTTTGGTGTTAGAGGTATGATTGAATCAAGTATTTACTTTATGGTGGTTTAATATGAATTGGATAATCTTATCAATCCGGTTATGCGATCTGTATGTTAAAATGATTAGTTTTTAGTCATAGAAATAAAATGGGCGAGGTGAATGATGATTATAAGAGGTGTGATTAATCTGTTGTATCAGTATGATGAGACTAAGATGCTAGTGGTTAGTCCACGAGGAGATGATAGATGTTGAATTCTAGGCATGTTGTGTGTCTCTATGTGTTTTTTTTTTTTTTTTTTTTTTTTTTTTTTTTTTTTTTGTGAAAGATGTAGCACGCTTGTGGTGTTTTAAATATAAGCCTTAGTAGCCAAGATGATTGTCGCTGTCCTTGTGACGCGATGGGTACCATAGTGGCGTGGCTGATTATCGATGTCTTTCTGACGCGATGGATAGCCTTAGTGGCGAAGATGACTGTTGTTGTCTTGTGGCGTGATGGGTAGCCTAAGTGGTGAAGAGGTGTGATTGGTCACTTCCTTGTGTTTTGACCAAACTGTGTCTAAGGTTCCCACCTTATGTGATTTATCTGCATTAATATACCCTGTGTTTTGACCAAACTGTGTGTTAGGTTCTCACTTTATGTGATTTATTTGCATTCATATAGATAAACTGGTGGGTATACGTTATGTATTTGTTAAAAATGATTATATAGTGTGTTCTATGTTGAGTTGTAATAGTGTCGTGTACAGTAGTGTAAAGGGTATAGATAAACTTGTGATGAGTAATGATGAGTTAAAAAGGATGTGGTTGGTTGTAAGCATAGTATCAAAAGTCATCGTCTTGACCGCCTAGGCGACCAATTTTCTAGAAGCCACCAGATCCTACTTTTTCCTCCTAGATAAAAAATGCCACGGTCTGATTTTTAAAACCTAATCTCCTGACTAATATAATCGATCAATACCTACCAATTTATAAAGATATATATATATATATATATATATATATATATATATATATATATATAAATCTAGGTCAAATCTTTTTGTTTTTAAATATATTTGATTTTTAAAACACTTATAGATACTGAATTATTCTTCAATATATAAACACCCTAACTCATTGATTTACCACCAATTGATTTTGTCTACTACATAAAGGCGTGTTAATCCTTTTACAGGTATGGCTAAATCAGTCAGTTTATATTTTTATTATTTTATAAGAAGATTGTTTTTTTTGTAATGATTTGGTGACCTTTTTATTTTTTTATTTGCGTTTTTTTTCTCAGGCCCACGTTTTTTTTGCGTTTCTCGCCTAGGCCACATGTGAAGCCGAAGCGCCTTGAGTGCACCTCACACCTTTGATAACTATGGTCGTAAGTAAGGAGTTATAGAGCCAAACTTGTGAGTCGAGATTGGTGATTAGCCAGTAACGCTTACGGATCATTTTAGGTAGCGTGTTGTTAAAGTATTTAAATAAATAATAATGTTTTTTCAACGATGTTTTGCGTCTTAAAATATTATGAGGTGTTTTGAATATTTAATCTAAACTATTAGAACTCGCTCGGTGTTGCTGATTTATGCACGTGATCCGGGTCAGTGATGTTATTGCCTAGCGAATGGGATTACTCTGGATTGTGGTGAATGGCTTTCATTTTTTTTTTGAGATTTATTATTTAATTGAGATTTTGAAATATTTCGTGTTGTTTTTAGTTGAATTCCGTTGTGTGTCTATAAAAGAACTATTTGTTTTTAAACAGTACACTGTAATGAGACACGACAGTAGGGTGTCTGGGTTTGGGGCCTTACAATTTTCGAAAGAAAGACCTCCCGGATCATGTATGTCATCTCAAGAAGTCTCTTTACAGTCTAAAATAAGGTCCACGAGCGTGGTATCAACGATTCCCCGATTTTGTTCACACTATGGGTTTTCATCAAAGCAAACGTGATGCTTCATTATTCACTCTTCATCAGAATGTAGCTTTTCTCTTACTATATGTTGATGATATTCTACTAGTCACCTCTTCTAATGATGTCCATCACCACCTTATGGTGCATCTGGAAAGTGAATTCGCCATGAATGATCTTGGACCCCTAAGTGTTTTTCTTGGTATCTCAATTTCTAGACACAAGGATACGATGTTTTTGTCTTAGCAAGTCTATGCTGTGGAAATTATTGAACGAGCTTGCTTGACAACTTGTAACCCTTTGACATCCTAGTCAAGACACGTGCCAAGCTGAGTGCCTCCTCGGGTGACAACTTTCATGATCCGACTCATTACCGAAGCCTAGTAGGGGCTTTACGATACTTGAGATTCACCTGCCCTAACATCAGCTTTGTGGTCCAACAAATTTGTATTCATATTCACGCTCCAAAAACAGATCATTAGAACGACCTAAAACGAATCATCTGATACGTTCAAGGCACCGTGTCCTACAGTCTCACTCTTGGTTCCACAGTTGATCCGACTGTACTCGTCTACACAGATGCCGATTGGGTGGGTTGCATTGATACACGTCGTTCCACAAGTGGTTAGTGTGTTTACAATGATGACAACTTAATATCTTGGCCATGGAAGCATCAAGCCATTGTATCCTGCTCAAGCGTAGACGCCGAAAACCATGTAGTGGCCAATATCGTTGCAGAAATATGTTGGCTACGCAATATGTTATTAGAGCTTCATCGCCCGCTAACCAATGCTAATCTGGTATACTATGACAATATTAATGTCATCTACCTATCACGCAACCCGATACAATATCTACGCACAAATCACAATGAACGTGACATCGATTTCGTATGAGAGCAGGCTTCGGTCAAGCTCTTGTTCTTCATGTTCCATCCTATTATTAGATCACTGATATATTTACCAAAGGTTTACGGCGCATTCTATTTTAGTCCAGTATCAACATCTGGTCACCTCCCACTTCGACTATAGGGGTGTAATAGTATATGTATATTTAGAAAATATTATGCTTCCATTATTCTCTCCCGATTTGTTGTAATCATACCTAAATTAAGGTTTTGTAATTAGTTATACAATGAAGGAATGTAAAGGAGAGTATCATCGATCCTATTACACCATCTGGAGAGAAGATACAAGTTAATTTGGAGGAGAAGGCATGTGTTAGTATGAAAATGTAATAAAGTGTTATTTTGTAATAATAGATAAGTGCGGGGGGTAAAGTTGTCAATTAGTAAAGAAGTTTAGAAGTTAGTTGATGGCAGTTGATTAGGCGGGAACTTGTATAAATAGACTGTTAATGCTTTGTAACAGGATTAGCTATGAATCAATAAGAAAATCTCCTTCCTCTGTTTCTTTTTCTTAATTTCGTAGCTAACAAATTTGAGAATATCCTTTTTTAGAACAGGATCATTGCCAACCCACAGTTTATTATTTCTTTTTAACAAATGGCCATCCCAAGTGATATTGTTGAGTTGCTCTCCTTGATTCAATTTCTAAATCATGGACTGGACCTTAACACCAGCTTCCCAAGATGCCTTGATTCTATTTATCAACATAGGATCAATGGCACTTAAACACATTTCAAATAATGCCATTCCTGAGACCCTTGAAAGTCCACCAGCTACCACATTTTCAGACCCTTTCTTGTACAAAATTTCATAAGTATATCTCATTAACTTGGCCAACCAAGTTTGTTTCAAAGGGTTTGTAATCTTCTGAGTAAGTAAGAACTTTAGGCTTTTATGATCTATCTTTATCAAAAACTTATTGACAATTAAGTAATGATGCCACTGCTTAACAGCCATAAGTATAGCCAATAATTCTTTCTCATAGACTGACATATTTTATTGTCTTATAGACAAAGCCATACTCACAAAAGCCAAAGGGTGGCCTTCTTGCATGAGTACTGCACCCATGCCTTTGACAGAGGCATCAGTTTCAATTACAAAGACTTTATTAAAGTCTGGTAATGCTAAAACAGGTGTAGTAGTGAAGGCTGTTTTAATTGTTCAAAATCTGATTAAGCCAAGTCATTCCAAGCAAATGAATCCGTTTTCAATAATTATGTCATTGGCCTTGTAATGACCCCAAAGTTCCTTATGAACTCCTATAATAACCAGTTAAGCTAAAAAAAACCCTCTAAGTTGTTTTTTATTTTGAGGCACAAGCCAATTTTTAATGGCCACAATTTTATTAGGGTCTGTTTGTACTCCATTCCCAAATATTATATGGCCCAAATACTCAATAGTAGACCCCCTAAAAGAACATTTAGATTGTTTAGCTACCAAAGAATTCGTTCTAAGGAGAGATAATACATGCTTCAAGTCTATAAAATGCCGCTCCATTGTTGGACTATAGACTAAGATATCATCAAAGAATACCAGTGTGCATTTCCTCATTAAGGATTGAAAGGTCTGATTCATGAGAGCCTTAAATGTAGCAGGTGCATTGGTTAGCCCAAAGGGCATAACTACAAACTCAAATAACCTTTGATGTGTTCTAAAGGCAGTCTTGTGGATATCTTTTTCATGCATTCTTATCTAGTTATAACCAGCTTTAAGATCCAATTTAGAAAAGACTGAGGCCCCACCAAGCTCATCCAATAGCTCTTCTATAAGAGGAATTGGAAATCTGTCCTTAACAGTAGCTTCATTAAGCTTCCTGTAATCCACACAGAATCTCCAAGTCCCATCTTTAGTTTTAACCAGGAGATGCAAATGCACTTTGGCTGTTCCTGACTACCCTTGATTCTATTAACTCTTTGGTCAGCTTTTCCAATACATCTTTTTGAACAACATGGTATCTGTATGCTCTCTGATTAATAGTAACATTCTCATCTTTCAAAATAATTCTGCGGTCATAATCTCTTTGCGGTGGCAATCCTGTGGGAACTGCAAACACATCCTCATATTGGTTCAACAATTGTTGCAGAGGTTCATTCTTGCTTCCAATATTCACTTTGGCCTCATGTTGATAGCAACCATCAGAATATGATTGCAAACTGAACATTTGAGCAGATACCACCCCTTCATGGTTCAACAATCTTCCATCTTCTTCACATAACACAGTTTCATTTTATTAGATTCAATTCCTTTCAGTTCCACCCATTGGTCATTAACCTTCAACCTCATTGTCAATTAACTTATTGAAATTCCACATTATATCATCCAATGTTTGCAACCATTGAACTCTCAAAACCATATCATAGTTAGTCAAAGGAACTAAAATGACATCAGTTTTGAACCAAATCCCATGCATCATCCATTGGAAATCTTTACATAGTTGAGTGCATCTTATCTTATTTCCATCTGCTACTGTTACACTTACTTCAGGAATTTCTTTAATAGGGCATTTCATCTTCTTGGCCAAAATTTCATCTAAAAAGTTATGGGTAGATCCTGAATCATTCAGTATGTGTAAAGTTTTGGTGCCAATAGAACCTTTTACCTGCATGGTTGAGTAGGAAGGGACTCATATCATAGCATGTAGTGAAATCTTGGGTTCTTGTTCTTGTAAATCTTGATCGAAAAGTTCAACCAATTCTACTTCTTCATTTGTGTCTTCAATCTCACACAATTCAATTAAAAGAGCTGTTCAGTTTTGCATACATGCCCTTGGGAGTATTTCTCATTACACCCAAAACATTCCCCTTTTGCCCTTTTCTCTTCTATTTCTTTATGAGTTAGTGTCCATTTCTTTGCACTTATAGGTCTAGGGTTAGGTAACAAGGGCAATTTGTTGGTGTTTGCCATGGAAAATGGCTTATTATTATTATGAGTATTATAAGTGTTTCTGTTGGTTTTAGGTAGTGAGGGTTGTTGAATTGCATTGAGGGCCCCAACTTGCATTCTGGCAAGCAAATAGGCTTCAGGTAGGTTCTTTGGTCTTAGAAGTCTGACCTGGTAGCCAATCTCAGGTTTTAGAGCCCTTAAGTATAAGTTAACAACATACTCATCACAAATTGTTACACGAGTCAATGCCATATCAAACTCTTAATTTAGTTTGTCAGGTGTGCCTGTTTGTCTTATAGAAGCCAAGGCACCCATTGCATCTTGATTTAATAACAACCCAAATCATGCAATCACTACATTTTTATATTCAGACTAACTCATTCCATCTATATTTCCTCCCCTTGACTGCACAAATGACTGATGCCACAATAATGCTATATCACACATGTGTACAATAACATGCCTCACCTTTAATGATTCAGGGGTTTGATCAATCGCAAATAAGTGTTCAACCTTGCAAAGCCAACCCTCAACATTTTCCTCATCAAACTTGGGAAATTCAATCTTGGTTAATTGATTATTGTAGGTGTAATGATTCATCACAACATTTGTTTGAATGTTCAGAACCATATTATTATTATTATCATTATGAATTTTTTGAGTGTTGTGATTATTGGGAATCACATTATTATTATTATTATTATTATTATTATCATTATCATTATCATTATCATTATCATTATCATTATCATTATCATTATCATTATCATTATCATTATCATTATCATTATCATTATCATTATCATTATCATTATCATTATCATTATCATTATCATTATCATTATCATTATCATTATGGTTATTACTATTAGATATATTGTTACCCAAAGATTTATTCTGAATTGTTTTTTCAAGATTTCATTGAGCTTCCATTTGAGTGTTAATGGTAGCTAAGTTTTCTACATTTTTTTGCAGGTTTTCAGCATTCTGCAATGCAAAAGACTTTAATCATTCAATTTCAGTCAAATTTTGACCAGCAACTGCTTTCAATCTGCTTAAGGTATTATCATGTTCTTGGATCTTTTGTTTAAGATTATGGTTTCTTGTTGTCGTCATGATTATGATGGTAAATTGCGAAATTCAGTGAATGATTGACTAAATTGATTGATTAGGAGTAAACAGATCACAGATTGATCTATTCACAAAGTTGATTGAGCACAAGTTGATCAATCAATGAAATGATTTCAATCGGAATTGATCAAAATCAGACTGTTGAAATGAAAACAGAGTGTTTTTGAAAGAAGAACAGAGTAGTTGATTGAGGGAAATGAACGAAGAAGACGACATATGTTGGTGGTTATGCCGGAAGTTATGGTAGTTGATGGTGGTTGATGATGGTTAAAACGGTTAGGATAGTCGGTATTGAGGTTGAGAGAATCAACGCTCTGATACCAATTTGTTAGCTATGAAATTAAGAAAGCGAAATAGAGGAAGGAGATTTTCTTATTGATTCATAGCTAATCCTGTTACAAAGCATTAACAGTCTATGTATACAAGTTCCCTCCTAATCAACTGCCATTAACTAACTTCTAAACTTCTTTACTAATTGACAACTTTACCCCCTGCACTTATCTATTATTACAAAATGACACTTTATTACATTTTCATACTAACAACATTGCTATATTAATATATTATACAGGAGAGGTTGGGGGTTGGATTGTGCCAATGGGCAAAACCTCATTTGGTTGAGCCTAACCAGTATGTACATAATCAAATAACATCTAAGCCAATGATTATTTTGTAATAAAAATAACTAACTAATTTTAGTAGATATCAATCTATACTATATTATAAAGCATAAGGGAAGGATACTAGTAAAATTTAAGTAATTACAAGTTTTATTGCCTAAAGTACAAACACTTGATGCATTTATAAAAGGGTAAATTAGTTTTTTACCCATTAATATTGAGGTTAATGGTTATTATCAATGGGGCAAGTTCAAGAGTTCTCTATTTTTCACTTCATATTCTCTCATTTAATTAACCTTCTACTTCTCTCTAGAACATTAACACCACCACCCACTATAAACCCCTTGGCTTTCTCCCTTGAATATCAATAACAATCAAATCATCGTTTATGTTCTTGAATGGTGGTGGAAATTTGAAGACGCGAATCAATCCACCCTTTTGTTTCCTGTCCTAACTCCTTTATATACTCAGCAATTCTCATTCAATCCATAATTGCGACTTAATTTCAGTATTATCATATTTTGTTCTGTCACTTCTTCCGATCACTTCATGAATTAGGGTTTCAACAAAGGCAAGGATTTCAATGGTATAGCTTTCTGTTATAACTGTAGTATATCATCATCGTTTGTGATTTGTTCTTTTAGTCTGCCCTGCATGAAAGGAAAAGGGAATCGTCGATTTAGTTTGTCGATGTTTTGAAGAAGTATGGATTGCGGTGCTTCTTTGGTCAGGTTATTGTCTATCCATTTTTTTCCTTTCTTGCAGCTTATGTGGCATTCAGTCGACGCTAATTGTTTAGAGGTGGCCATCATTCCTTCTCATAAGACTTTAGAAAGGTTAGAATTTGCTTGTACATTTGACGTTATTTTGTTTAACAGGATAGTGATTTTGTTTGTGTTATTGTTGTGCTAATATGCATTGAAGTACTGAGGCATCGTATTGGAAAACTACTACAATTAAGCTAATGGTTATGTACTAAAATTCAAATACCATTCCATTTTCAAATATCAAAAGTTCGATGAATACACATTAAATATATGTATAATAACTTTCTAATTGCTTCAAATAACATTTCGAAACTACCATTCCATTTTCAAATATCAAAAGTCTGATGAATACACATTAAATATATGTATAATAATTTTCTAATTGCTTCCAATAACGTTTCGAAACTTCTACTTGCTACTGCATCAATGGTCTAACATATTTGCATTACACGCATTTTGTTTACGTTGTTGGTGTTGGATATATAGTATGTCCGATGTAATTAAAAGTCGAGATCAACGTAACCCGACCCGGTACGATCCGAAGAGTTACACGTTGGTACACGAAGACAAGTTCACATGTAGGTGGATTATTATTTATGAAATAATAATTGTTTTAGACTTGAGGGACTTAATATTAATAAGATTAATATTAAGGAGTATTATGATATTTAACAAGGGGGCTTACTGTAAGTTATTGTTTTATAAAAGGAGGGTTAAGGAGTAAACCCTAGATAACACTTTATAAAAACAACAAACCCTTGCCTCCTCCTCTTTGGTTTTTTGCGGCCGCCACACAAGGGAAAAGGGCCGCCGCCTCTTTTTGCCTTGTTTCGGCCAATAACCACCACAAGCCGCCGCCTTCCTCTTGCAAAGTGTTGCTTCTCGGTTGGTTCGTGCTCGGTGTGAACTTCCTACTAGCGAGGATTCGTTGTAACCCGCGTGTTACAATTCCGGTGTAGTCGTCAAAGGTTGATTACTAAACCCCCTATGGTTGTTTATGTTTTATTTGTTTATACGCGTTTAACCGAGATCCTGATTGGGAATATTTTATTAATTGGATTAATAAAATTATTATTATTATTTTCGCAAATATATATATTTATATATATATATATATATTGGTTTTAAGTTTAAATAATAATATAAACCGATTCCGCTATGTATACGATACCATGATTCCCAACAGTGGTATCAGAGCCACGGTTACGTGTGTATAGATGGCAAAGTTATAATTTTGATCTATGTTTTATTTTTCAAAAAAATTATTTTTTTGACAAAAGATCAAAAGCTTTTTGTTGTTCATGGATTGTGATGTGAATCGAGCCCTAGGTATTTTGACCCTTGTCATGGTTGTGTTTGTGATGTTTTATTTTTTTTATTGATTTGTATTTTTCTATTACGGATATTGGATCCGGTGTAATAGATAGGATTAGAATAGATTTGTTTTATTTGTATTTCAAATTTATTTGTAATCCTACAAGTACAAGATCAAGACGAAGATAAAAAGATGAACAGGTTCCATGAAGATAGAGATCTCAGGTCAAGTGGGAGCTATATCAAAATAGTTTTGAAACCCCTTTTGACTAGTTTGTTTCGTTTCTGGCTAAAACGAAACGGACGACCTATTACGGGCTCGATTCGTTTAATTTTATTATTATGTTTTGTGGTTGTGGTTTATTTATTGTAAATAATTTAGATAACCCAAAATAAATAAAATTTTCACAATCATGACAACAGTTTTATTAAAACAAGTTTTATAAAAACCGAAAAGCATATTTAATAAAAGGAGTTTTATTAATATTAAAACAAGTTCATTCGCGATAATATGACCAACATAGTTTAAATAGGGTATTTAAAACTATATCATGTCGAGTGTTGAAAGGAGTTTCAATTATCACGAATTATATAAAATTGGATTTTATAAACTGATTGTGTAACTCGCATCATGCTACGAGTTATTCAAAATATTTATGGTAAATATTAAAATTAAATCCCAATTTTAAATTGATGTTTTATGCCACCCTTAACGAGTTAACGGTTCGTTCTATATCGAACCCAAATGTTAGTGCTGACCCTGCATCTGGGCGTTGATCATGAGTGAAGGTAATCATCGCGTTTCCTGTGTAACATAGGCCGGTGTTACAGTTAACAGTATAGGACCAAACATCGCTTGTTTGAATAGGACCAAACATCGCTTGTTTGACAAGTGGGCATAGTTGGGGTTAAACATACATCGCTCTTAGCGATAACCCCAAATGGAGAGTTGTGTAGTGGACACAATTAACAATCGTTGTTTACATACCTAATCATACCAGTGGACAGTGCTAAGCCAGTTCACTGTGTATTGATGAACCGGGGTCTCATCCTAATTAATTTTGCTTTTGGGTCATAAGATAAATTAGGATATTTAAAACATTAAATACTAATAAATTAGATTTTGAACTTTGTAGATGTCAACTGAAAACAATTCCGCCTCCCAATTCTCTCTTAAGTCCATCTTAGAGAAGGACAAACTTAACCACTCCAACTTCATGGACTGGCACCGCAACTTGAAAATTGTTCTCAAGGCGGAGAACAAGTTGTATGTTCTAAAAACGCCAGTTAGCACTCGTGTTCTAAAAATGAAGGCATATGTTGATCACTTGGCTCGTCTGGAATCCCACTTGAGCGATGAGTTAGCTGGGGATATTATCCTAAACTCATTGCCCAAGTCATATAACCAGTTCATTATGAACTACAATATGAACGGGATGGAAAAGACACTTGCAGAACTGCATCAGATGCTCAAAACTGCTGAGGTGAACATACCTAGCAAGACTGCACCAGTGCTAGTGATCAAGGAGGGTCAAGTTAAGAAACCTAACACCAAGAAAATAGGCAATCAGGGCAAAGGGAAGGGCAAAGGCAAATCTGTTGCCAATAAGAAACCTCGGAAAGATGCCAAGTGTTTTCATTGTGATGAAACTGGGCACTGGAAGAGGAACTGTGCTAAGTATTTAGCTGAGCTGAAGCAAGCTGAGGCTTCAGGAGGAGAGTCCTCAAGTATATATGTTATTGAAATCTTGGCTTTTCCTAGCAAAACATGGGTGTTTGACACAGGATGTGGTTTCCACATTTGTAATGTTTTGCAAGGACTAAGAAAGATTAGAAAGCTGAAACAAGGCGACTTGGAGGTCCATGTTGGCAATGAACAAAGAGTTGCTGTGAAGGCTATAGGAGAATGTGTTCTCTTACTTCCTTCTGGTTTAGAACTTATTTTGAACAATGTTTATTACATTCCTAGTGTGACTAGAAATATTGTTTCATTTTCGGCTTTGCGTGGACAAGGTTTTAATTATCGTTTCAATGGTGAATTTATTTCTGCTTATTTTAACGATGTATTTTACTTTGATGCAAAACCCAACAATGGGATCTATGAGATAGAAATCCAAAACGATAACATATTATGCAATATCTCCCATAAACGTAATAAGTTGGACTTTAATGATACGTATATGTGGCATTGTAGACTTGGTCACATAAGTGAGAATCGTGTTAAACAACTCAAAACCGCAGGAATTCTAGATTCCAAGGGTTCAGAGTCGTTTGGAAAATGCGAATCATGCTTAAGTGGAAAGTTAACAAAAGGACATTTTTCAAATGTTGGAGGAAGAGCTAATGATCTGTTAGGACTTGTACATAACGATGTATGTGGTCCATTCAGAACAATGTCAAGACATGGAGAAAGATACTTTGTTACATTTACTGATGATTTCAGTAGATATGGTTATGTTTATCTTATGAAGCATAAACATGAAACTCTTGAAAAGTTCAAGGAGTACCAAAACGAAGTAGAAAATCAGCTAAATAGAACTATTTAAATGCTTCGATCAGATCGAGGCGGTGAATATCTTAGTCAGGAATTCATCGACCATCTAAAGGATTGTGGAATAGTTTCACAACTCACTCCACCTGGAACACCGCAACATAATGGTGTGTTTGAGCGGAGAAATCGAACTCTATTAGATATGATTCGATCAATGATGTGTCGAACAAACCTTCCAAAATCCTTTTGGAGTTATGCTTTGGAAACTGCCGCAAGACTTGTGAATATAGCTCCAACGAAAAAGGTTGATAAAACGCCTTATGAGATATGGCATGGAAAGAAACCTCATGTATCCTACCTTAAACTCTGGGATGTAATGCTTATGTCACTCTAGAATCTTCGGATAAACTAGATCCCAGAGGCGAAAAAGTGGTTTTCGTTGGATACGGTAAGAAGATCAGTTACCTATTCTACCACCCCACTGAAAATAGGATTTTTACTAAACGCAGAGGCACTCTCTTAGAGGAAGAGCTTCTGGCGCGAGGGATTAGAGATAACCATGTGGATCTTGAAGAAATTCGAGAATCACAAGTGACTGAACCAGTTGTTCAGACAGAAACAGAGGTAACTGATCCAGTTGTTGAAGTTGAGCCTGAGAGTTCTCAAGAAACAACAGAAACACCAAGTGTTCGGAAAAGTATTAGGGATCGTCGTGCACCTGTAAGGTATGACGATATCTTCTTGATTGATGAAGCTTAGCCTGCTACTTACAAAGCTGCAATCTTGGATTCAGAATCCAAGAAATGGCAAGAAGCCATGAATGCAGAGATGCAATCCATGTATGATAACCAAGTCTGGGATTTGGTTGATCTTCCTGCCGAATGTCGGACTGTGGGAAACAAATGGATCTTCAAGAAGAAGACTGACATGGATGGGAATGTGCAAACCTACAAAGCAAGGCTTGTAGCGAAAGGTTTTACTCAGACTCAAGGAATTGATTATGAGGAAACTTTCTCGCCAGTAGCCATGCTTAAGTCTATTAGAATTCTACTTGCCATTGCTGCATATTAT
Organism: Ambrosia x helenae; assembly: GCA_030844895.1. Classification (NCBI taxonomy): domain Eukaryota; kingdom Viridiplantae; phylum Streptophyta; class Magnoliopsida; order Asterales; family Asteraceae; genus Ambrosia; species Ambrosia x helenae. The sequence continues at coordinate 29,202,134 of CM061227.1, read as the reverse complement.
GACTATGAGATATGGCAGATGGATGTCAAAACCGCGTTCCTTAATGGACACTTACTGGAAGATGTCTATATGGTTCAACCTAAAGGTATTGTCGATCCAAAGAATCCTAATAAGGTGTGCAAGCTGAATAAATCCATCTATGGATTAAAGCAAGCATCTCGCAGCTGGAATCTCCGTTTTGATCAGAAAATCAAAGAGTTTGGTTTTATCAAGAACGAAGATGAACCATGTGTTTACAAGAAATCTAGTGGGAGCTATATCACTTTTCTTATACTTTATGTAGATGACATACTAATCATTTGAAACAATATCCTTATACTTAAAGATGTTAAGACCTGGTTGGGTAAATGTTTCGCAATGAAAGATCTTGGTGAAGCCGCTTATATTCTGGGAATAAAGATTTATAGAGATAGATCAAAGCAGTTATTGGGTTTGAGTCAAAGTACATATATTGATAAGGTCTTACGACGCTTCTCAATGCAAGATTCAAAAAGGGGGCTCTTGCCCATGGCACATGGAACCATTCTTAATAACAAGCAGTGTGCAAACACTGAAGAGGAAAAGAAGAAAATGGAAGGTGTTCCATACGTTTCTGCGATTGGTTCTATCATGTATGCCATGTTATGTACTAGACCTGATGTCTCGTATGCTCTTAGCATGACGAGTAGATATCAACAGAACCTAGGAGAGAGTCACTGGGCTGCAGTGAAGAACATTCTTAAGTACTTGAGAAGGACTAAAGACATGTTCTTATTATATGGAGGACTGGATGAGGAGCTGTTAGTTAAGTGTTATACTGATGCAAGCTTCCAGACTGATCGTGATGACTCAAGATCATAAACGGGATATGTTTTCATTCTGAATGGTGGGGCTATTACTTGGAAGAGCTCTAAGCAAAGTGTGGTTGCTCAATCCACCTATGAATCAAAATACAATGCTGCATCGGATGCTGCAAAGGAGGCTGCCTGGATAAAGAAGTTCATTACTGATCTCGATGTTATGCCTAGCATAAAGAAACCAATAGAGATACTGTGTGACAACACTGGTGCCATTGCTCTTGCAATGGAACCAAGGTCACACCAGACCACAAGGCATATACTCAGGAAATTCCACTATATTAGAGAGATAGTAGAGCGTGGAGACATCGTGATAAACAAAGTTCATACAGATCTAAATCTGGCTGACCCCTTTACTAAGCCTTTACCTCAAGCTAAACATGAGGAGCATGCTGGAAAGATATGGCTTAGAGTTGCTAGACAGTGGGCATGATCTGTAATTAGTATTGGTGTTTTATTTTGAACTATAACAGTCACATGGAATATTTATTTGATTTAATGGGTTAAATGCAAATTTAAATATTTTGTAATTGTGTTCATTATTTGTATGTTTAAATCCTTGAATAAGAGTATTCTAAATGTCCGTAGTCGATCAAATTACATGGGAATGAATTTGAATGTAAGACTATTGTGAATTGAGATGGTTGTATTCATGAGATGAATAGCTCAAGGGTTTGAGGATCATAATTCACAGATATCATTAGGGAATGATATTGGATGTAACTCGCTTCAAAACGATCTCCATGGATCAGTGTCATGAGATGTTTTGATATTGATATGTTCAATCTGTCCTTTTTCCTAAGGCACATACTAAACTACATTGATCAAGGACTATCTTTGATGTTATCTAACGCTATCCTGAAACATGGGTATCAATAAGGGTAGCGTTGGGAGAAATCCAAGATTAAGTGGGAGTTGTATGACGCTGATGGAATTCTGTACTTCTATAGGATTAGAAGTCTAGACATTCTGGTGCCCTCGTAAACTCAAACTGGTATAAACGCGTGGCCACGGTCGGACTAAGGTAGTTCGTTAGACCACTTTGAATTAGAGACGAGAATAGAGAATGGTTGATCACTATATAAGAATGAATGATCCATGTCTTATGATCAACGGATGTCTATACAGAAGGGACTTATTGATAGAATTATCAGGGCTATAGTATTTGGCTAAGTAAAGTGTTACTTGAACTCAAAGAACTAGTTGACGACTGTAAAGTGTCATACTGGTTTGGGTGCAATGCGATGCAGCTAGGCGTCCAACTTTGCGCACGTTGACTCATTTAATTAAAATCGTCCAAATGGGAGATTGTTGGATATATAGTATGTCCGATGTAATTAAAAGTCGAGATCAACGTAACCCGACCCGGTACGATCCGAAGAGTTACACGTTGGTACACGAATCAGACAAGTTCACATATAGGTGGATTATTATTTATGAAATAATAATTGTTTTAGACTTGAGGGACTTAATATTAATAAGATTATATTAAGGAGTATTATGATATTTAACAAGGGGGCTTACTGTAAGTTATTGTTTTATAAAAGGAGTGTTAAGGAGTAAACCCTAGATAACACTTTATAAAAACAACAAACCCTTGCCTCCTCCTCTTTGGTTTTTTGCGGCCGCCACACAAGGGAAAAGGGCCGCCGCCTCTTTTTGCCTTGTTTCGGCCAATAACCACCACAAGCCGCCGCCTTCCTCTTGCAAAGTGTTTCTTCCCGGTTGGTTCGTGCTCGGTGTGAACTTCCTACTAGCGAGGGTTCGTTGTAACCCGCGTGTTACAATTCCGGTGTAGTCGTCAAAGGTTGATTACTAAACCCCCTATGGTTGTTTATGTTTTATTTGTTTATACGCGTTTAACCGAGATCCTGATTGGGAATATTTTATTAATTGGATTAATAAAATTATTATTATTATTTTCGCAAATATATATATTTATATATATATATATATATATTGGTTTTAAGTTTAAATAATAATATAAACCGATTCCGTTGTGTATACGATACCATGATTCCCAATAGTTGGTCTGTCATCAATTGTGATAAGGTGGTGTTGTTTTTTTTGTTGCTACGTTATTTTGTTCATTGATGACATATAACGATATTTTAGTCTTTTTAACATTTCAATATGCATACATGTATAAACTTTTGAAGTTAAATGACATCTTTATTATAAAAAAGTTCACTGTTAACCTATTAGTAAAGTGAACTCTTATGCAAGTCTTATCCAAATGAAGTTCACACCCTTTTTTTTCTTTTTTTGTCAATCATTACAGATTGCGGTTGAAGAGGCTCGGGACCTTGTCGAAGGTGAAAATTCTAATACTTTGTTTCATAGAATTTTGAGAACAATGTTTTATCATCATCACTGTTGTTATTCTTATAATCTTTAATTGTTTTGAAATAGATTTAGCTAGTGTGTTTGTGTTTTAGGTTATCAATTTGACTATGTTTTTTTGTTGGATTGTTTTCAAGTACCGCCAAGTTGGTTCAGGTTCCAATTCTATGCTAGAAAAATAAGAATAACTAGTGAGAGAACCCGTGCTCCTGAAATTATTAACAAAATATAAATCCAACTTAGGTTGAGACAGATTCTGATATGCTAAGGTATGTTGGAAATCAAAAGATAAACGAGAATAAGAAAGTGTGGGAAGCAGTATCTATGTTGCCATTTTGGAGAATCTGGATAGGCCATTGCGATAAGATTCATAAACATATATCCACTCTTACTCACAATATGGCAACGCGCATGCGATAAACCCACTAGTAATAAGATAACTAGCGAACTAAATCACCCAATTTCATAAAATAAAGTACACTATTAAACTTGAGATAGCTACAAACACCCACATGACAAAACCAATTTTTATTATACCAAAAATTACACGATGGAATACACAATATGAACTCAATTTAAACTAACTTTACAACCAGAATAATACACTATCACCAGAATAATACACTATCACTGCAATAACCACGAGTCACCACCGCTAGCAACTAATCTCGATCTCTTTTATGGTAATACGGATACACGGTGTAAATTGTCTGGAGAATGGCTAGAGAAAGCAACATAAAAGCCGCAATTGCTGATATTGTGATCCAAGGGCTCCTAAAATAGTTATGCTTAAACTCGGCCCAAGTTACATGCCACCCATTCTTACAATACTCGTTTAACTCCACAAACAAATCTTTTAAGTAATTATCCTTAATGTTAAAAGCCACGTCTTTTCCAACCTCATTGAAGAATTTTGAAATCTTTTCATCCGTGCCAAAATAGTTCTCGATAATCTTATTTTCCGAAAGCAAACTCACGTCTGCTGAGGTGCGCATGAGACAACCCATGAACACAACATACGTTGTAATGTCTTTTGAACAGTGAAAATAGCATTGTTCGAAAGCCATGCAGTTTAGAAAAAAAGAGCTATAGAAATCATCCATATTGATTTGGGGAATTAAAAGTAGCCCGTTTTTAAATTCAATGTCTAAGAAACTTTCGGCTTTATGATTAGCCTTGAACTTGACCCCAACCGTAGTAAGTTTGGTTGCGGGCTGGATGAGTTTAAGGGAAGGGTTGGGTTCGTTAGTTGTCTGAACATTACCCGAGTTTCTATTATTAGTAATTATAAAACTCTTTCGAAAAAAATCAAGTAAGTGTTTTCCTTCAAGATTTTCATGCCACTTTAATACATTTTTTTCCCTATCAACCATGTAATTGAAAAAATCTAGGATTAAAGATTGAAGCGTGCGGTTCACGCCCTCAGGTTTAGACGCATCATATAACTTTTGTAGAACGAAAAATGGGATTTGATTCTCTATCCTCAAAAGATCCCTCATCAAAAATGGAGAAACCCATGCCATTTTAAAGATGGGATCATCTTGATCAGTTCTAACCAATTGTCCAACTTTTAAAAACAATTCAATCAAGAAAACCCCATCAAGAACCATCATTTTAGCTAGATCATTAGGGCCAAGATCAATGTACTCCGAGTAGCTTTCTCGAATTTCATTGTCCAATGACCCTATGATATTCATGTAAACACTAAGTGGCTTACGCGTTCTTGTGATCATTTCGTCGAGGAATCTCCCTTTATGTTCTTGAATCATCTCAAGACCCTTGTTTCCATAGTGGTATGGGCCGATTGAGACAATTAGAGGTTGATATGCTTCTTTGTTGATTTCAACTAGACTTTGAGGGACTCTAAATATGCAACAAGAACTCTTACCGGCTACTTTGTTGAGTAATTTTGGTGGTTTTCTTATTTGGGTCATCATGGTGTCCATTTCTTTTTTATCTATTGTGATGACATGACTATGGCTTTGATCCATCTTTTTGGGCATTCTTGATTTGGTGTTTGGAAGTGAATGGATGGAGCAATTGGAGATATGAAGAACTAAAGTAAATTGGAAAGTTTATATAGGAGCAATTGGGCATTCTGTGTAGTTTCCTTTCACCGGTGTTTATAAATTTGTTAGTTTCTTCTATGTAGTTTCCTTTCAGCAATGATTATGCAAGTGGCTCCAATTGCATAAAAAATAACACGCAATTTTTAAAATAATCAAATCTAAAAAAGGATATGGTCCTTACAATATAAATCCTATTTGTTCATTATTTCTTATACTAATGTCTTGGTCTTGTTTTGGTCAACGGGTATATACTTTTCTTGGTCTTGTGTACTAGTGTAGTTTCCTTTTTCAAATTAATTTTTTCTTTGAAGTGTTCATGAAAAAATAACAATGACTAAGATAAAAGGGGAGAGCGAAGAGGATTAACAAACACAAGTTAGTGGCATGGTAAGAAAGTATCAAATACAATAAAGAAAGTTATAAGCATACTTGTCAAAGCACTTAGACGCATCTAAGGCGCATAGGCCGAGCCCGGAGCCTAGGCGCAAGGCGCATAAAAAACGACGGCTTTTTATAATTAAACGCATAGTATAAAATACGTTTTTTTAGGGGTTCTAGAGATGTTTTAGGCTTGTTTAGGGCTACTTTAGGATGTTTTAGGGTTGCTTAGGACTTGTTCATGACTTATTTAGGATGTTTTAGAGGTTTATGCAACTTTTAGCCTGAATTTGGCCGGAAATCAGCCCTGATAGTGTGCCTTAGTGCCTAGGCGCACGCCTCAAAGGGCGCAGCGCACTTGGTGGCAGTGGCGAAGCTTGACCCGAAGGTTCGGGGGGTCGGAAGTCACCGGGGGGTCGGAAGTCACTAGTTTCGGGGGGTCGAAACCCTATATTTTCAAAATTTTCTATACGAATACTATATAATCGGAACTTCTGCGCGAAAATTCGGGGGGGTCGGCCGCCCCTCCCCGCCCTTACTATGCTCCGCCAGTGCTTGGTGGGCCTCGAGCCTAGGCGCGCCTAGGCGCTCACCTAGGCGCGCTTTTGACAACTATGGTTACAAGTAGAGACTAGTCAATGGAGTTCATAATCCAGTCAATAATTTTGTTATTTGTAACTTCTAATTTTGTGACACCTTAATAGATATGTCGCGATATGATATTGTTCCACTACTAGATTTTATCGATAGTTTATTTCATAGATTAGTGTTAGATGATGTTGATCATGGTTCTCTCACACTTTTGAGTTTCAAGTTTAAAAACTTAAAATGCTAATAATAAAGATAGTGATAAAAATTGTCATGCTAGTTTTTTAAAATTTGAATAAAACACAGTTACATGTTGGTTTCTAATTATGGTCAAGTAGTCTTTGTTTTCGAGAATTTTACTTTAAATTGGTTTATTTAATTACTAAAAATCTAATATCTTATTGCAAGTATATGTTATTAAGAATATCTCCTCCAATTAATGACACCAAAGATGTCTCCTCTAGTCAAGTCAAATCCCATAATCTTCTCCTCTATTATTAGTCAAAATAATAATTGTAAAGAGCATGATTTTTTTTTGAACGGCCAAATTGAATCACTCACGGACCACTGAAGTATCATCGTGCCACCAGCGTTATCACGCGATCATATTCCACCACTAAATCACCAATTCAGGAGGAAACTCATAATTATGAGAAAAATCCCCTTGTGAGATTCGAACCCAGGACCTATTAGTCCCTAAGTCTTATCCCACCACCAAGATGCCGCTGGGCTATAATGCCTTTGGCATGATTTGCTCTTGTGAATACTCATTTGTCTTGTGTATATATTGTATCTCCTACATTGTTTCATTTGCACCTTTTTAATAAAAATACACAGCATCATTCATATGGTATCTAGAGCTTACTAGCTCCTCTAAGCCTTTTTATTTTCGATCATGTCCTTCCCTTCTTGATCATCACAACCCTTCATGGCCTCTACCTTAATTCATATCACTGCCACTACTCATTTTCCCTCCTGGCGAAAACAAGTTCACTCCACCCTCATTGGACTAGAACTCGAACATCATATTGTCGGGTCTCAACAACCACCCTCCCAAACCATATCCGAAGGTGCTACTGCCAAGCCTAATCCGGAATACCTCAAATGGTTTCGCCAAGACCAAACGATAATCTCCGCCATCCTTGGAAGTTGTTTGGATCAAATTCAGCCTATTGTATCCTCCGCCGACACTGCTCGGCAGGCTTGGGAACTTCTCAACTCGAGTTATGCTAGCGGTTCGCGGTCCCGCATAATATCTCTCAAGTCTCGTCTTGCTAAAAATTCACGCGGTTCTCGCTTCATCACCGAATTTCTCAATGACATGAAGTCTATATTTGATGAGCTTGCACTCACTCAAAGTCCCATCCCTGAAGAAGATCTCGTTGTTCATATTATGAATCAATTAGGTGATGACTACGCCACCCTTGTGGCTGCCTTCAAAACCCGTGATACCACAATAACCTTTCCCGATCTCTTCGAAAAACTCCTTGACCATGAACGAACCCTTAAAGAAACCGCACCCGAAAAAGTATTACCACTGTCAACTATACCCACCAAAGTAACCAAAATCGACCCTACAATTGGTACTCTCGACCCTCATCTGCCTCCATCCAATCCTCAACCAATCGACCCTCCTCATGGTCATCCAAATCTGCCTCTTCGCAACCCAATAACCGCACCACTCGGTCCAACCTATTCTGCCACTACTGTAACATACCTGGGCACGAAACTAAGAAATGTAGAAAACTTGGAAGTTTTCTTCATGAACACCAAGTAAACCCCAACATTTCTACTCCAACAACTCCCACTGTGAATCACACCTCTCCACAGGTGAGTTCCAACTCTTGGATGTGGGACACTGGCGCATCCGACCACACCGGTAACGGTCGCAACTCCGTGCATGTCCTTTCCGAATATGGTGGTCCGGACGAGATTGTTTTGGGCGACGGTATATCACTTCCTATTACACATATTGGCCAACAAAATCTTCCCACAAACTCACGGCCACTTTTCTTAGACAATATTTTAATTGCCCCTAATCTTCGTAATAATCTAATTTATGTTGCTAAGGTTTGCCGTACTAACCGTGTTTCTGTTGATTTTTTTCCTTTTCATTTCTTGGTTAAGGATCTACGCACGGGGGGCGCATCTCATGCGGGGCATTAACGTCATTGATGTTTACTATGGACCAAGTACAACGTCTCATCAAATCAACACAACCACAACAGGATCTTTACTTGCGTGGCACCACATTCTTGGACATCCGTCGTTTCAAGTCTTTAAGTCTATAATGTCTACATTAGGATTTAAAAATAATAAAGTGTCAACCGAGTCTTTCCATTGTTATTCTTGTTCATCAAATAAAAGTCACAAACTACCTTTTGGTAAAAACTCGCTTGTCACCTACAAACCATTGCAACTTCTATATTCGGATGTATGGGGACCGTCCAAACATCCATTGATGGTTTTAAATATTATGTCATATTTATTGATTATTTTTCTAAATACATTTGGCTATTTCCAATCAAAAAGAAATTAGACGTCGCAACTATTTTTCCACAATTCAAGTCACTTGTTGAAAAATACTTTCAAACGTCCATTATATCTCTGTTCTCGGACAATAGTGGTGAATACATTGGTCTCAAATCCTTCCTTACCACTCATGGTATATCTCACTAACCTACACCTCCTCACACACCGGAACAAAATGGTGTGGCTGAACGACGTCATCGGCATGTTGTCGAAACGGACCTTGCCCATCTACCACCCTCACTTTGGTCTCATGCATTTCAAGCCACCATCAATCTCATAAATCGCCTACCCACCGTAATTTTGAATAACAAATCACCTTATGAAGTGTTATTCAAAGTTACTCCCACCGCCTATAAATGTTTTTATCCCAACACAAATAAATTATAGCACTCTAGACATGTTGAGTTCATCCAACACATTTTTCCACTTCATTCACCATCATCAACACCTACTGCTCACACCTACACTTCCTTTCTTAATGTCCCTCCTTCCAATTCTAGCGACCCACCTCCTTCATCCTCTCATATACCAACCCATTTCCCACCCACAGATCCTATCTCATCTCCTCTATTAACAACCCAAGTACCTCCTAAACCATCCTCACCTCCTCCCACTACGACCAACACTTCAACCTCTACTTCACCAATAAACACGACTACACAGTCCACCCAATCATTCACCACACCTGATTCTACACCATCTTCCTCACCTACCCACTCTCCCTCAATCGACACCAACTCTATAAATAACACTCCATCTTCTCAAACCGCCACCGCATCTACCGACACTACCTCTCCCATTAACACAACACCCTCACCTACTCCTCTACCTCCACGCAACCGAAAACCAAACCCTAAATACTATGGTTCCAGATTTGTTAATCACACCACAGCCCATCCGCTTCCTCCTACAATCGAACCATCATATGTCTCTCAAGCCATCAAAGACCCACTATGGAGAAAAGCAATGGATGATGAATACAATGCTCTCCTTCATAACTAAACATGGGAACTTGTTCCCTCTTCCACCCATACACCCATCGGTTGTAAATGGGTTTTTCGTGTCAAACGAAAACCAGATGGATCCATTGATATATATAAAGCACGCTTAGTTGCAAAAGGTTTCCATCAACAACCGGGGAAAGATTTCTTTGAAACTTTCAGCCCCGTAACCAAACCCGTTACTATTCGTATTGTCCTCTCTCTTGCTCTTTCTAATAATTGGAGCCTAAAGCAACTAGATGTTAATAATGCGTTTTTACAAGGCATTGTACATGAAGATGTTTACATGGTCCAACCACCCGGTTTTACCAATCCATAATTTCCAAATCACATTTGCATACTTCAGAAATCTCTTTATGGAGTAAAACAAGCTCCGTGAGCTTGGTACATAGAACTAAAAACATTCCTTCTGAATTATGGTTTTCAAAAATCCCACTCGAATGCATCGCTCTTTATCTATAATTCTAACGGAATACTTATGTATTTTTTAGTCTATGTAGATGATATTATCTTGACAGGTAACAATACAAGCTTCATGACCAACTTTGTCCACTTACTGTCCAAAACATTCTCTCAAAGACCTAGGGGATCTTCATCATTTTCTGGGCATTGAAGTCATACCAACATCCAATGGCATGTTCCTCTCGCAACATCGGCACATAAGCGATCTCCTTACTAATTTTCACATGGAAGGTGAAAAGGATGTCACAACTCCCCTAAGCTCCACGGAAGCTCTTTCTCCAGATGATGGCTTACCCCGGATCGACCCAACAATCTATCGAAAAATTATTGGTTCGATTCAATATCTCGCCTTCACTCGGCCGATGTCAGTTTTGCAGTCAACAAATTGTCACAATACATGCATGCTCCCACAACAAACCATATGTAAGCTCTTAAACGTGTCATGCGCTACCTAAAGGGCACTATCCATCATGGGTTTTGCCTAAAGAAAGGCGAACCAGTAAGCATTAGCGCCTTTGCTGACTCTGATTGGGGTGGCATTTGTGATGGCGGCCGCTCCACAACCGCATACCTTCTCTATCTAGGATCAAACATCGTGTCTTGGAAATCTACGCGCCAGAAAACAGTAATGAGATCCTCCACAGAAGCTGAATACAAAGCCTTAGCAAATGCTGCGGCTGAAGTCACATGGGTTCAACACCTTCTCAAAGAACTACACATCTCGCCCTCAACATCCCTAAGTCTCTATTGTGACAACATGGGGCAACATATCTATGTTCCAATCCGGTGTATCACTCAAGAATGAAACATGTTGCCCTTGATTATCACTTCGTTCGGGAAAAAGTTGCAGCTGGTCAACTAAAAGTGTTTCACATCAACTCTGAAGATCAACCAGCTGACACTCTCACAAAGCCCATCTTGCGGGGGCGTATCAAGGATATCTCCTCCAATTAATGACACCAAAGATATCTCCTCTAGTCAAGTCAAATCCCATAATCTTCTCATCTATTATTAGTCAAAATAATAATTGTAAAGAGCATGATTTGCTCATGTGAATACTCATTTGCTTGTGTATATATTGTATCTCCTACATTGTTTCATTTGTACCTTTATAATAAAAATACACAGCATTGTTCATATATGTATGGTGCTTTATCGTTTTTTTTAATGATTAATTTCTTCCCTCATTTTTACACCCTTTTTGATACACCTTTTTGTCTCATATGAGACTTGAACTCTGATTGCAACCTAGGTAGCCAGGGTAAGTAGGGAATATCGAATCCACGAGGAGCATGTGGTTAGCGTCACAATGGTTGTTTATTTGTCTAAGCTAGTTTTATTTATTTTTTGTTTTGTTTTATCGAAATGTTGGAATGATAACAAAATAATCTAAATACATAATAAAGATAAATGTAACTTCCACCCGGGATCCTATTCGTATAATTTTGCAACCTATTCGATTTAACCATAAGAACACCACATAGACATGGCCTTGGGATTATTGGTTTGTAACTTCAACTAAAGACGATTTTCAAAAGTAACCAAACAACCTATTAACTAGGGATGATTTTCAAGAGTAACAGAACAACCTAATTATCCTGTCATGATAACTAAGGACGATTTTCAAGCGTAACCGAACAATCTAGTTAAGCTATTACAACCCAATAATCTAGTTATCCTATCTTGTCACCATAACTATTTAGATTGAAATAATAACTAGGGACATGTTTTCAACGTAAACCGTACGCCTAGCTATCCTTATACAAATACCAATCACCCTCCTAGTGATACTAGTCACGTCAACAGAACAAGTGATATCAAATATAAGCACACGTTTATTCAATCCAACACAAGTAGTAAAAATACTAGTTCATACATAATCAAAACGAGTTCAGAATATAGAATCAATACAAAGATTCACCCGGGGGAAAGCTACAATGAAGAATTTAGAGACTCATCTTCAAGATCCAAACTTCAATCCTTAGTGTTGTGCGAACCTCCTAAGCAGCCTAAAAGGCTACTGCCACCTTGCGTCCCTCTCGTGCCTTGCTGTTTTTGTCCCCCCGGCAGCAAAAAGCTACTGCTCCAAGATTAATATTTCAAATACCCTACTTTTCTATTTTTTTGGACTCACGTGGCCTTTAGGCCCATTAACATTAATATTATATTATTATTATTATTATTATTATTATTATTATTATTATTATTATTATTATTTAACTCGGGTGTTCTTCGCTCGACCAAAATTTCTCGTCTACGCCCCAACGTCCCTGAACACCTGCTCTCAAGTGTTTGTGTCTCGAGTAAAATTCTTTTGTTTTAAGGTCATTATCCACGAACACCTACAAAACACATGTACACTGTTAAATAATTAAGACCGACTAAAAGTACATAATAAAAGACTAAAATATATACAAAACTAACATATTAACAAGGTGTTTTTCACAACACATCAAACTCCTAACCTCTCATTTAGAATCCCAACACCTTTACCACCACACTACAAGGGGCGAGATGCTTCATTGTTTAATTCAGTGTAATTTCTATCACCCACACCACATCAACTAATAAGGAGAAACAAACAGAAAGAAAAGATTTTGTGTGTGGCGTCTCACATTCACATATGAATATTATGAACTGCAGGCTTGGGCTAAATGTACACACTACCTGTAATCTTATTTTGATACTCTGACACGAATACGCCCGCGTATTTGCATATGAGTAGTCTACTAGTAAGCAAATATCAGAATGTGTTTGGTTGTGTAAGTACATGACCCGTATACTCATATATGATGAGAGGGTACTTTGCCATGTTTTAGTATGTGTAAGTAGGTGTTTTTAAGTGATTTATATCATAAAACATAGTTACTTTGAGAATGATTGGGATTTGCAGGTACTTGAGGCTTAATAAAGTTAATTGGAGCTTAATATGAAGGTTTTGGAAGTTAGACAAGAGGTTGGAAGTTTATGGATGCAATCCCAAGTGAAAGTGTGAAGAAAAGAAGAAATTTCGAGTTGGAGCGCAAGGTACAATGCCTCTGAGCGCACGTGCTCTGATCCCGGTGCAGCACAGAAAGTTTGGAAAATTTGGTGCTCCCCAGCGCAAGCTGAGAAGGATACCAGCGCAAGGTGCGCTGGTCTTGTCTGACCTTGCGCCCCTGCCAGCATAAGTTACGAATTTAATGGTTCAAACCCTATAAATAGATAATTATGCTCCCAAATGAAAAGAGACTTAACCCTAGTTTTTTTTAACCATTCCCAAGGTGTTTTTCCCTCAATTAATCATTCCTAATCATCATCTTAATCATCAAATCATGCATTCAATCTCCAACAACACATCAATTGAAGATCTTGCAATGGAGATGAGCGGCTAAACATCTTTGTAACCACCTCCGGGTGTAAGGTTTATTTGTGAAACTCTAACTCTTGTTTGGTTTGGTTTATGGATTGTCTTTTAATTATTTGAAAGATATTTGTGGTTTGAGTTATTTAAACAAGTCATGTTTGTGCAATTGCTTATCTTTTAGTCATTCGCATTCGGTTTTCTTGCATCGTGAGCAGTTTGATTAACGGGAGGGTAGTTGTTATTCGTGGGTTGGTAATTAAATTGTACGAGTTATTATTAAAAACTTGTGTTTGATTATCACTTAACTTAAACCGTTCAACAAAACTATGTCTATGTGGTATCCAATCATCTAACCAAGGATAGGGTGAATCATTGAACCGGAAACCTGGAGGGGGTTACTTCTTTAATATCATTGTTTACAACTTATAAAATTCGTTTTCTTAAAACTCAAAACAACCAACAAACCAATTAGATTTTTAATTTACTTGTTAATCTACAAAACTATACTTTCCACCAATTCCCTGTGGAGACGACTCACTTCCACTTTACTACTTATTTTCATTATTTTTTATTGACCCAACGACATCGATCAAAAATGGCGCCGTTGCCGGGGAGTTGGTGCGCTTAGTTTAGTTTTTAGTTTTTACTCTTTATTTTTGTTTATAAAAATTGAAAAAAAGTAGTTTGTATTTCTAGTTTAGTTTAGTTGATTTTGTTTCTTTTTATTTTGTTCAGTATTACACTGGGTGTGTTAGTTTGTGTAGGCACAGCGAAAATCAAAGACACCATGATAAGGTGGGTAGAAGATGACCTATGTGATTGTTGCAGGAGCCCGTATCATTTGTTTCACGATTGTCCAGTGGCCAGTAAGAGGATTAAAGCGTATAGGGAACAACAAGATCGAATCATATTCGGTTTCAAAAATCATGGAGGCTCACCCCTATCATCCTTGTATCGTCAGCCACATTCAGCAAACTCCTACGACTATTATCTGCCAAATGATGTGTATCAAAGGAGTTCATTCAATCAAAGGAAGCTACAATATCAAAATCGTCAGCAGGGGAACCAAAGAAATTATTAAAGAGAAATGCATAATCAAGGCTATCAACAAGGTCCACATTTTGATTATGAGGAAAATTGGCAAGATCAAGGAAAGCATGTGGAAGAATTGGTTGGCTCGGTTGCTTCGTTTAAAGAAACACTTATGGAGTTCATGCAGGAGATACGGAAAGATCACGAGATTCAGGACAAGATGCATGTGGAATTGGTAAAGCAAGTTAACCAATTAGCAGAGGAAATCACAGATTTAAAGGCTATGAAAAACAAGACCACACAAAATCCTTCGATTCCTCAAGATTTCACAATAGACTCGAGCATGGTTAATGATGAGGTGGATGAGCCTATGGATTTTCCGAACCAAGAAGTTGGAAAAGAGGTTGTAGAGATCAATACCATGACAATTCTCACAGTCGTTGAAGAGCCACATGAGGACAAGGTTGTGCCTGAGGATGATGATGTAAAAGAAGTGGGAATGGAACTTGCAAAGCACGAAGCTGGTTATTTAAATCATGTTAAAGACATAACTCAAATTCCCGCGGTTGTGATAGAAGAAGCCATACAAGAGGAAGTTACAATCCTCAAAAAGTATATGACATCTTGTGTACAACCACTTGCAGACATACCATTAAAGATTGGAAAATGTGCAGATACACCTCCTAAAGAACCAGTGAACCAGGTAACTCTTGCATATTCTAACCACCCTCTTATATTTATTATAAAAACTAAAAAAAGTTAGGGATGATGGTTCGATTGGAAAGAAGAGGAAGGTGAGTTGGGAGGACCTTGGTCAAATTATTGTGAAGAGGCTCTTTAGTGATCCTACAAACGTGTCTAGGCTAAGAAGGAATGTGAAGTCTCGACATGTGAACTACCGAGCATACATTGGAAACTCGGTGGGTAAATGTTCACTAAGACCACCATGAGAGATATAGCAAGTATGAAGTCGGCTGAAGACTCATAAACTTAGCGCTCTCGGGAGGCACCCCGAGGTATGTGTTTTATTTTATTTTATTTGTTTTGTGTGTTTTTGTCCGTTTCATAACCATTGCAGCAGCCAAGTGTGGGGAAGTATGCGAACATAATAGGTTGGGAGTATTCAATCGATACACATCAGAGTTGATGCACGTTTGATGGGGGAGTGAAAGTTCGCATAAAGAGACTCAAGAATATCATAAAGAATCGCAAAATCAGGTCCATGTGCTCCTCCCTTTTCTTTTGTTGTTGCGTGTTTATGAAATTTGGTGGTGTAAACATTTTTTATGTAGGTAATGGTTTTATCTTGTTCATTTAGTATGTGAGTTTTTGTTACTTTTGGGTGTTAGTCTGCTTGGGTTGGTAGGGATTAGATTGAACATGTTGAGTAGTGAAGGACTGAACACCATACATTGGGGACAATGTATCCCAAGTGTGGGGATGGATGACCATAGGATAGTTGGGGGGAACACTTACACATGTGTGAGAAAATTGAGAAATTTTTGAAATTTTGGTTTTTGAAAAATATGAATGGAAAAAAAAATTCTCGCAAAATGTCACCTTTTTCACTTGATCAGGCACAAAAGCCGCGTTTTCAGTTGCTAACGAGTCCTTTGCCGATTATGAAAAATGAGACCCTTGATCATGGTCATCCCTTTAAGTTTCATGAGAGTTTTTCTGACAAGCGTTTTTATGGAAACTGAAAAGAGATGCCTAACTAAGGGTAACATGCTTTTAGGAATTGCATATACTACATGTCGGCAACCTATATCCCTACTTTGTGAGATTTTGAGCCTACTAGATTGATAGATCTTGATATGTATGTTCATTTGTTGAGAGTAGGCCAAATGTTTCCTTGTTGCAGAATTTGTGTGATTTGATACATGCTAAAGTTGTAGGCAAAACATGCACATAGATGAGAAAGGCAAATTAGGAATCCATTTGTTGTGTTTGAAATCATTTGTTCGTGTTTTGTTGACCCGTTTATCTAAAAATTACCCTTAGTAGCCCATGTTGAGCCTATACCCTTTCATTCAATTAAACTTATGACATCACCCAAATTGACCCGTTTACCTTTGTGTAATAAATTGATGACATCCATCGTGTTTGTGTTTTGTTCAAGTGTTTGAGTTATATTCAAGTTGTGAAAAAGAAGAAAAAAATATATAAATGAGAAAAAAAGAGAAAAGAAAAAAAAAAGAAGTATGTGTTATGGGTCAAATATGCCCAAAGTTGTTTGTTTAGTGTATTATTGTGTAGTATGAATAAGGATAGTCATTCAAGCGTGTTGAAACCTTTGTTTTTAACCCAATTGTTAAGCCAAATCATTCCTACCTTTACCCTAAGCCCAAAACCTGTAAGACCTTTCGATGTGTGCATAGTTTACAGCTTCGGTGTGATTGTCATACAAACCTATGATAACAGGGTTACATTCTTGGTTTTGAGAGACTTATACTAGCACATTACAAGCTAGTCCAGATATAAACCGAGAGGAGCGACCATTGTGAGGGGTGTGTAGTATATGTGTATGATGACAAGCATGTTAGGCTTAGTTAGGCAAGTCTTGATTTTAAAATGTGCAACACTTGCTTGTCAGTCTGTCAATCTCGATTGTGTAAGTCTATGGGATGGTATGATTCGGGGCCTTGAAGAGTAGTTTCGGTATGGGAATTGGAAGCGGCTTGTTAGCAAAGCGAGTAGTGTTTTGTGATGGTTTGATTCGGGACAATCAAATGTAAGTGTGGGGATGTGATGAGAGGGTGTTTTACCATGTTTTAGTATGTGTAAGTAGGTGTTTTTAAGTGATTTATATCATAAACCATAGTTACTTTGAGAATGATTGGCATTTGCAGGTACTTGAGGCTTAATAAAGTTAACTGGAGCTTAATATGAAGGTTTTGGAAGCTAGACAAGAGGTTGGAAGTTTATGGATGCAATCCCAAGTGAAAGTGTGAAGAAAAGAAGAAATTTTGAGTTGGATCGCAAGGTAAAATGCCTTTGAGCGCACGTGCTCTGATCCCGGCGCAGCACAGAAAGTTTGGGAAATTTGGTGCTCCCCAGCGCAAGCTGAGAAGGGTACCAGCGCAAGGTGCGCTGGTCTTGTTTGACCTTGCGCCCCTGCCAGCATAAGTTACAAATTTAATGGTTTAAACCCTATAAATAGATAATTATGCTCCCAAACGAAAAGAGACTTAACCCTAGTCGTTTTTAACCATTCCCAAGGTGTTTTTCCCTCAATTAATCATTCCTAATCATCATCTTAATCATCAAATCATGCATTTAATCTCCAACAACACATCAATTGAAGATCTTGCAATGGAGATGAGCGGCTAAGCATCTTTGTAACCACCTCCGGGTGTAAGTTTTATTTGTGAAACTCTAACTCTTGTTTGGTTTGGTTTATGGATTGTCTCTTAATTGTTTGAAAGATATTTGTGGTTTGAGTTATTTAAACAAGTCACGTTTGTGCAATTGCTTATCTTTTAGTCATTCGCATTCGGTTTTCTTTCATCGTGAGCAGTTTGATTAACGGGAGGGTAGTTGTTATTCGTGGGTTGGTAATTAAATTGTACGAGTTATTATTAAAAACTTGTGTTTGATAATCACTTAACTTAAACCGTTCAACAAAACTATGTCTATGTGGTATCCAATCATCTAACCAAGTGTAGGGTGAATCATTGAACCGGAAACCTGGAGGGGGTTACTTATTTAATATCATTGTTTACAACTTATAAAATTCGTTTTCTTAAAACTCAAAACAACCAACAAACCAATTAGATTTTTAATTTACTAGTTAATCTACAAAACTATACTTTCCACCAATTCCCTGTGGAGACGACTCACTTCCACTTTACTACTTATTTTCATTATTTTTTATTGACCCAGCGACATCGATCAATATACAAGTCTTATATATGACCCATCTATAGTTATATATATATATATATATATCTTTTTTTAAAATTTCTTATTGTTATATATATATATATATAATATATATATATATCTTTCGTTAAAATTTCTTATTGTTATATATATATATATATATATATATATATATATATAGGGGATGGATATTATGAAAACCCACTCTTAGAGTGGAAACCATGAAAACTTGATCTTGACCATCCATCCAATGTGATCAATGGATGATATTCATTTGAAGACTTTTTGGTTTAAATTAATAATATTATAATACAAAAGGGTAATATAGTAATGTTACTAGATAAGAATAATAGTATTATAACCACTCTCTCTCCATCAAATCAAGTGTCACATCCTCTTCTCTATCTCTCTCATTCTCCATAACCTTCTTCTCCATCTCTCCATTTCTCCATTATCATCTCTGTGCTTCTTCCTTTCTCCACCAATTGAAGAACACAAAACCCTTTATCTTCTTCCTTTCTCTGCAACTGTCGTTGCCCACCGTCTCCTCTCCTCCCAACTCCTCTCTCATCTCCATCTCCTCCCATCTCCTCCCAACTCCCTCTCATTTCCATCTCCTCCCAACTCCATCTCCTCTCTCATCTCCATCTCCTCTCTCATCTCCATACTTTGTACCGTCAAAGTCCATGGATACAGAACCCTACCTTCCATTCCCTCCCTCTCATGACCTTAATGTTCAGATCTGACGGCATTGGTGATGATTTTCAATTTTAATAGGTATGTATGTGTTCTTGATTTGGGTTTTTGTTGGGTGATAACCCAATTTTTTATTTGGGTTTTTTTCATTTATCCAGTTTTATTATTTTTATATAAAAAAATTGAAGTGGGTTTTGCTTTGATTGTGAAGATATTCATCCGAGGTGTTAGAAGGTGACCGGATACGGTCAGAAAGGACGGCTGGTGTTAACAGAGAAGAAGGGGTTGAAGGTGTTCTTTGTGGTTGTGTCCTTAATGTGGTTGTGTCCTTAAAAGATCTGTTCTTTATAGATCTGTTCTGTTTATTCTAATTTGTTTCAGTCCACATCGTATATGGTTCCCTTTTTTTTTATCAGCAACAATAAAGTAATACAATTATACAATATCATGATTTGTTTTTAATTTGTCAAGTCTTCATGGGTTTATTTGGATTGGAAGGTGGAAACTTAGTTATTATTATTTTTTTTAGATTTCGGATGATGATTTGGGTATCACAGATGATGATTTGGGTAACATTTTATACTACTAGATTTTGGGATTAACACGCGTTAATTAACTTTTTTTACGTCATTATGCTAGATGGTGGTTTGGTAACACATGTTAACATCTCATCCATGGTTTTCTGGTAACACCACAGATGATGCTTTGAGTAACAGTTGATACCACTAGAGTTTTCGAATTAACATGCGTTTTAAATCACTTTTTTTAAGTCACTATGCTAGATGATGGTTTGGTAACACATGTTAACACATTTTTTATATGTCAGTATGTTATCTGATGGGTTAGTAACACATGTTAACATCTCATATATGGTGTCCTGTTAGCACCACAGATGATGATTTTGAGTAACAGTCGATACCGCTAGATTTTTCGAACTAACATGCGTTAAATCACTTTTTTTAAGTCATTTTCTAGATGATGGTTTGGTAACACATGTTAACACATTTTTTTCAGATGTTAACGAAGACCCCCCTCCCCGCATTACGTGATTGAAACTCCCAACGGAACCAGGTTTTGGATTCCAAACTTTGTCCAGAAATACACACCTACTATTGGTCAATCGTTTGATAGCTTTGACGCAACTTTGGCGATGTACAGAGATTATGCCAACCTGGCCGGTTTCTCAGTAAAAAAAGGGCAAACGAAGGTATGGAAGGGTATCGCCACACACAAATACCTTCGGTGTAACAAAGCTGGGAAACCGTAGAAGGGTAGCATGTTTGACACACTATCTACGGGTTATGTATCTTATATTGTATACTCTTTTGCTAAAATATTGACCTTACATGTGATGTACATATAACAATATTTGTATAACTCTATAATGGATGGTAGGTGATACTATTCGTGACATATGTTTTCCACTGTTGTGTTCTTAGCTATCTATTGTGCATATTCGTGAGTGTTTCTAAATGAATGGTAAGGTAACATGTGTTATGTGATTTCATCATGTGTTAACATGTGTTATTTCTAGTACAATTTATTTTGATTCCCAAAAAACATGGGAGGTCATATGAAATGGGATAAACACATGTTAGGAATAACACATGTTACCACACGATGGATAAAACTATGTGGCCCAACATTGGTGTCCCCTTTTGATTTAAGTTCCTATTAGTAATGCATGAGCCAGGTT
This sequence comes from Ambrosia x helenae, assembly GCA_030844895.1. Classification (NCBI taxonomy): domain Eukaryota; kingdom Viridiplantae; phylum Streptophyta; class Magnoliopsida; order Asterales; family Asteraceae; genus Ambrosia; species Ambrosia x helenae. Next base: position 29,181,270 of record CM061227.1, on the reverse strand, counting down.
ACTAGTTGGTACATATTATTGCTCTGAACCTTATCTTATTATGTGGCAAGAATTAACATATGTTAGATTTTTGTTGTCCCTTTTGTCTGACTGCTCTTACCTTTTTTTGTATGTTTTGATCGGCTGTATTGCCATTTTCAAACCATTTTATGGATGTCCTATTATAATTCTTCGATTCCCAAAGAAGATGGGAGGGTATGCGAGATATGATAACACATGTTAGGGGTAACACAGGTTAACACATGATGAGATAACACGTGTTATCTGACTAAGTCTACGTGCTTGGTAGCAAAGACAAGATGAACAAGTGAAAAACCTATTCAGGGCATTTAAAAACTATGGTGGTAAGCAAGACAAACTATTAACACACATTAAGCAATAAAACCTACCCATGACATTTAAATGAACTGCATAGAAGGGTAACATGTGTTAATGTTACATGAGAGGTTAACATGTGTTATTCGGTAATATATGCTAAACTTGTATTTATTGTCAGTCTTTTTTTGTCTTTCTTACCACTATAGTTTTCACTTCAAAAGTTTACTGAGAAACAAAGCATACAAACTATTAACACACATTATTACAAAGTATCATTACAAACTACTAACTACTTTACAAAATAACTTGTATTTATTGTCAGCCTTTTTTTTCTTGCTTACCCCTATAGTTTTCACTTCATAAGTTTACTAAGAAGTAAAGCATACAAACTATTAACACGCGTTGTTACGAAAAAGTATCATTACAAACTATTGAACACATAGATAAACCTACCCAGGACATTCAAATGAACTGCATGGAAAGGTAACATGTGTTAGTTGGTCATAAAGGGGTAACATGTGTTATCTGATTTGATAAAGTTAAAACGGTTTCCCCAATATACCCATGAGAAGAACTAACATTTGTTAGTATGGGTGGTGTGGTAACATATGTTAACACTCGTTATTACAAAGTATCATAACAAACTATTAATCACTTTAACAAAATAAATATAGTAAATCTATACATTGAGTACTAAAAAAGTAAAGTATATTCAGAAGCTTCAACAATGACCTAATAAAGGTCATTTGTTTTTTTTTTTTTTTTGTGACACATGTTTCAACAAGAATGTCAAACACTAGAAAAAAGAGGGTAACATGTGTTAGTGAGGTAACATTTGTTAAAGTTGTATTACAAAGTATACTGAGAAATAAAGCATACAAACAATTAACACACGTTATTACAAAGTATGATTACAAACTATTGACTACTTTAACAAAATAAATCTAGTAATTCTATGCATTGACTACTAAAAAGAAAACGCTATTCAAAAACTTTTCTACATATTTTTCTCGGCATCTTTGGACTTCGTATCTTAACATATGTTAACCGTGGGGGGGGGGGGTCTTCGTTATCAACTGCAAAACAATAGATGAGATGTTAAACGGTGTGACCAACTCATCATCTAACATACTAACAGAAGTAACACATGTTAACTTACTCAAGCATTTCATCAAACACATGGAGTGCATATATTCAAAACACAAAAGTCATTATAATTACCTTTCATACATTCACCATTAACTTTGAATAGACATCCATATATCCATAACACAAAAGACCTAATAACTAACTACATTCCATCATTCACTATTAACTTCTAACATACTAACATAATAACACATGTTAACCCAGTCAGGCATTTCTTCAAACACATGGAGTTCATATATCCAAAACACAAAGGACATTGTAATTACCTTCTGTACATTCACCATTAACTTTAAATGGACATCCATATATCCAAAACACAAAAAGACATTATAACTAACTTCTCATACATTCACCATTAACTTCTAACATACTAATAGAAGTAACACATGTTAACCCAGTTAGGCATTTCATCAAACACATGGAGTGCATTTCATCAAATAGCTGAGATGTTAACGTGTGTCACCAAATCATCATCTAGCATACTAACATAAAAAACAGTGTTAACAAATGTTAATTAGAAATCCAGTTCTATCATGTGTTAGCTGCAAGTAACGAAAACACACCCTAGAATAATCATAAGAACGTAAATTAAAAAGCGCAACACCTCCTATTTTGGTAACATGTGGTACTTGCATGGGCAATGCAAAAAAGTGTAAAAAATAGATGAATACTGTGTGAACTGTTGGAAGTTTTAATAATCTAAACTAGAGCAGTCATACACTTCTACATCCAATTAACATGTGTTATATGCATATATGCAAATACCTTCGATTTCACCCCCCACCATTTGAAACCTCCGAAAACTAATACCATTCGCCGACACCACCAGGGACAACCTCTGAATGGTGGTGGTGCTCCTCCCTCTTTCACCGCCTTCCACCACCTCCCTATCGTCGACTACCTCCTCTAGTAGATCTAATATTCTAATCACATAGTAATTATACCAAATCACTTGTAAAACATACATATCACCATAGAAGCATGTCTAGCTGAATATTAATATAAAAATAAAGCCAAAACATTTTAAAAATTACCCAAAAAGTAGAAACTTTACCTCCTTTTCACGGTGTCTCTTCCTCTTTACTTCATGAAACGGATCTATTATAACAATCAGTTATACTTGTTACAATAAATTATTTACACATTACACAAGGACTATACATAGCATAAACTATAAACTGAAAAAAAACACCAGTGATCATAACAAGACTTAAAAGATTAATTTTTTTTAATATAAATCCCTAAAATCAAAACCTACCCAATTAAAAACAAATACCTAAAACGAACAAAACAGATCAAGAAACAAACTTTATAATTAAAAAAAAGAAAAAAAAAAAGAATACCTTGCAAGAGAAGCTTCTGGGCAGTCTCATTAGGATCCATACGTACAACAATCTTTAAGCATTGCATTAATCTCATCATCACTGTGTTTACCAGTGATCTCCTTAATGTTTTGGATCACCATAGATGACGAAATAAGCGCCTCTATTTTGGATCACTAGATAGGATCCATGGAGTCCCTCTATCTCTTTGTAGAGAAATGTTTATGGTTTGGGGTAAGAATTAGGAGGAAGAAAGAGAAAAGGAGAATATATCTATATAAAGTATTATTGTGGGTTTGAATTTTTATTGGGGAATGGGAGGGTTGGTGATGTTGCAGGTTGTCAGAATCAAAAAGTGAAAAGGTGGGGGCATGGGGTGTGAAAATTACTTTACTATCCTCATATCCTATAAAATATCTAATTTATTTGAGGTGGTGTGGCACAATATTAGCCACAAGTGAGGTTTTCATAGTTTGCACTATAACTTGAGTTTTCTTCATATACTTACACTATATATATATATATATATATATATATATATATATATCTTTCTTTAAAATTTCTTATTGTTTTATTTATTACTTATGTTTTAAATAAATAACAAATTACCAAGTTGCCTTCATGTGCAAGACATGCATATGACCAGACTTGAATGAATTTTTTTACGGAGTTAGTGCTAAAGGACAAAAGGTGTTTCGTTAAGGATGATTCTCATCAGTTTTAAAGCTAAAGGGTATCCACTGAAGAACGATGTAAACTTAAAGGACGAATTTTGTAATTTTTCTTTTATTAAACTTGAGATAGCTACTAACACTCATATGTAGAGATGTACAAACCGGTTTTTTTTGGAAACCGGTTCGGGTTTTACAAGTTCAAAAAAAATCGGTTTTTTTCACAAACGGTTTGGAAACCGGTCCGGTTTTTAGGTCCCACAACAACCAACTATTCAAACCGATTGGACCTGGGTTGGAAACCGGTTTTTTGAAAAAACCGGAAAAAAAAACCGGTATAAAAACCGGTAAAAAACCAAAAAAAAAAAAAAACCGGTATAAAAACCGGTAAAAAAAACCAAAAAAAAAAAAACCGGTTTTTTTTTTACAAAATTTGCTGCTGTTTTGCAGCTGTGTTGTGCAGTTTTTTTTTTTTTTTTTTTTGTTTTTTGAACAATTTAAACACTACAAATTCTTATAAACACATTGTAACTTAAAAATACGATTTCATTAATTAAAAAAGACGATAAAAAACATCAAAACATAAAGGAATCCGAAGATAAAAAACATCAAAACATCTAGCATAATAGAAAACATAATCTTAAAAAACATAGTCTTAAAAGGAAATAAGTCTTCAAACATAGTCTATTCTTCACCCGAACCAGAGTTGCTTCTTATCCATTCATCCATTTCGGCTTCATATTCGGAAATTGGTTCGGTTAAGTCCGCGTTCACCTCGTCCTCGTACACTTCGCCTTCATATTCAAGTTCTCCCTCAAGTGAGCGTATGTTTTGCACCCTCTCCTCCGTATCCAAATAATCCTTCAAGCAAATCGCCATCTCTACCGAAGGTGGAGTTAGTCGCGTCCTACGTATCGAAATGACCCTGCCACTAATAGAGAAAGCGGATTCCGAAGCTACCGTGGAAGCTTGGACGGTTAGTAAATCTCGGGCCATGGCGGCTAAGACGGAAATTGATTTTCCTTACTTTTCCACCAAGCCAACACATCAAAAATTTTAAATTCATCGGGAGTCAAACCTTGTAAATAGTTTTCGGCACCATACCTCCCAAGTTCGCTACTAGGAGTGTTACCTCGTGCACGTTTATTAGATGTGTCCAACAAAGAATTGTATAAATACATGTCCGAACGTTTACATTTTGAGAAGTTTGTCTCAATTGCGTTTGAATAGACGACATTTGACCATAACGTTCAAAATAAACATCATACATATCCGTGAGATGTTTGTTAAATCTTGCTACCATACCTTGTGAAAAAGTGGTTCTTTTACCGTGTTCAACCCCAACTCGTCACAATTTTTTTCAATTATATTTTCTACCCCCTACATTGTAACATGGGTTTAAAGCGGATGCACAAGTAAAAACCGGCGGTAATTCGGAAAAATATTTTCTAAATTTTTCCTTCATAGTTGCCGTCATTTCTTTGTATGGACTACCTCTACATTCCATTTCCCTAATTTACTAGTCATGTTATATAACTTGTGAAGTGTTATACAACTAGTGGGATAATAAACTCCCGACAAAGCGGTGGTTGAAGCTCTAAAAACTTGTAGCAATTCCGCTACAGCTTCAATAACATTCCAATTCAAATGGTGGTATGGTGCCGCTTTTTCCCGACTAACCAAAATTCCATAAAATGCATTTAAACTACCTTTTTGCAAAACGTGTTTTTCGAACATGTTACAAGTGGAACTCCATCTTGTTGGACAATCCCAATTCGGACCCAAACAAATGGCATTCACACTTTTGCAAAATTTTATATAGTTAGCATGCAGAGTCGGCTATGAGGGTGAGCCGGGTGGTCACCGGCTTCGGGCCCGACCCTTAAATGGGCCCGAACATTTTTTAAAATATGCGTATATATATATATATATATATATATTAAATTCTATATTTAGGATATATATTTGTGTTTTATACATTAAAGTCTTGTTAGTGGAGTTAGAAAAACCATGTTAATTTAATGTAAAGGTCTCATGTTCAATCCCTGGCTCTAGCACTATACTCAATTTTTTTTTTTATAATTCATTCATCTTTACAAAATTTTGGGCCCAAATTCTTTTCGCCCAAGGCCCAAATTTTTTTTGACGTTTCGGAGACGGCCCTGTTAGCATGCCTTGTGTTGTTACTATATATATCGCGTAACATTCTTCGAAAACCTTCTCTTTGTGTTTCAATAAGTTTTAGACCATCTTGAACGGCAAATTGATTATGTGTGCGACACAACGACTATGAAAAAATACTCCTTCACAAATAGGTTGGTATTTTAATTTTAATTGTGTGATTGCCGCGGTATTATTCTACGCGTTATCAAAAGATATTGATAAAATCTTGTTTTCTAACTTAAACGTTTGAATAACTTTGTCAATCATATTAAAAATATTTGTACCGGTGTGAGGGTAATCAAACAATCGAAACGCAATAGTTCGTTTCATCATTTGCCAAGAAGACGGTTCAATCCAATGGGCCGTTACACAAATATAAGAGTCGGGTGAACCGTGTGGTGCGGACCAAACATCACTTGTTAAGTTAACATCGGTTTCTAAATTTTCAAAATTTTACAATATGGTTTTTCCACGTGGTCTCTCAAGGTCAAGTTAGCATCATGTTTAAGCAAAGCCGAACAATATTTGCATCTCGCCTTGTTTGGACCAAAACTCATAACACATAAATCAAAGTGTTTCCAAACAAGTGGGTTTCTTTTCATGGGAACCACCTTTACAACCGAGGCTTGGGATGAAGAGGCACCAACTTGGTGCGAACCGGTTTGGCTTTGATGTAACACCCCAACCGATGGCGGAAACATCGAGGTGTCACGTAGTGACGATTGTTCAATAGCTCATGGACTAAAGTGTAAATTTGAATACATTGATTAAATAATTTATTACATTGAAATGAAATACAACGATTCTAACTGTCAACTAAATTGAAATACAATGAATCAAAATCTAAATATAAATCCGAAAGCTTAAAGGATGCATCTCAAAACAACCTGAAACATGTACAAAATAATTTGGTCAATACAAAAATTGTATTGGTGAGCATACCCTGTTTAAATATATATAGTAGAAAAGTGTTTAGCAATTCATGTGCGGTACCATTTGCAATTATGTAATAAGTGGTATCCGGGTCAAATCAACCCTAAGAGAAGAAAGCAGATATATATAGTATGCGCTAGTAGTAATGTAATACATAGCAATGACGAGGACTCTCAACAGAGTCACAAGGGTATAAACCATAGTACTATTCATTGAAATGCCAGGCCGCCCAGCGGTTAATGATTTGACAGGTCATAGATACACAAAATAACACAAGCAAACACACATAAGAATTGCTATTTTATTAAGATGAAATAGAAAATTGATAGTAAGCACATGAGTCACCCCAAAATAGTAAAACAGTAAAAAGGGGAAAAGATATACTCACCTTAATTGTGGTGATGAACGTGTGAAGAATTAACGTAAACCGCTATAATCATGCATCGCAAATTCCTAAAATATTATCACAACTTTGATTTAATTCAAGTTCCCCAATTGCTCAAATTTGTATCGATAGACACTTAAATAAAGTCTTTGTAACCTTTGGTAAGAAAAAATATTCAATTGTCGATGATTGTTAATAAAAATGTGAAACAAAAACATTTATATTTTATAAGAAATAGAAACTAAAATGTTGAGCTATTGTTTCACGCGTAGGATTATATTTTGAAACGATACTTCCTAACACCCATTTAAACCATAATACACATTATAATATTTTGATGTTCATCCATAAAATGGTTAAATTGATTGTACAAAAAAACCCAAGCTAAATACCCATATTAGTAAAAATGTATCATTGTGTCAATAAAAATGTAACTGTTAGAAAATAATCATATTAGTCGCTTGTAAGGATTTACATCAAATACTTATTGTTTAATAGGTCATTAACACCCATCTTGATTACTGCATCTATTTTATTTATTGCAAAACACTTTTGTAAACTATTATTTAGTTTATAAAGCATTTGTTGCTTAATAATTTATATAAAATAATAATAATAATCAAATGGCCTATTTGATCCCACCATTTTAGTGGAGGCATGTTCTTAATCACGTCTAACATAATGCCTCCATCATTTTATTATATTTCCTCTATTCTTTCTATTTTGAAGAAAAACAGACGTATATCTCTTGAACACACATACACCAAGCACCAAATTCATCCCCCCTATTAAATAGAACAAAGAAAAAAAAATGCTACCTCAATAAAGACGAATGAGGGTTGGTCGATGTGAGACATCGAACAATGGTGTCGAGACGGTGGTTCAGACCATGAGAATGATCGAGACAGGAGGAATGCCTTTAACTCGAAGGCTGCGGTCAACGGTTCGATTGGCGGAACCATGGTCGGAGGACATGGATTGTGTACGATTCACGTCCTAATATATACGTATGTATATACACACAATTGTTTGTTCAACGAATTCTTGTCGCCCATGATGACCAACAATTAGAAGTTAAATGAAAAACAATATTGACAGAGTGAAGGAAGAGGATGACCAGTGGCTAGATTGAGATCAAGCCAAAGCATTTGATACCATGTTAGATTAGTGAATTGCTTGATGTTTATTATCACAAAATGATGCCTATAAATACACAAGACTAATACGTAACTCTAGGAATTATAAAGACCAAATAATAAATACAATTTATTACAAAATGAATGGTGAATATTATGTGGAGAAATAAACATCTAATAGCAATATTGTAAAATGGCCAATTTGATTCAAAAAGTAAATGCCAAAATATAACATGATTAAATAATGTATTCATATACGCGTTCGGTTAAAACGTAAACATTTCCAAATAATAATATGAAGAACTCAACCTTTATTAAATTCAAAACATAGGAAGTACACAATCTAGATTTGACAACTTGCTAAAAGATAAGGGTGACGGTTGTCACAGTCTCCCCTACTTTAGAAAATTTCGTCTCGAAATTTCTTTCAATTGGAGGTTACTATGAAACAAAAGGCGTAGTAAAAGTCAAGTAGGTTTTAAAAATATCACATCATTCATGTTTTGATAAATTTTAAAGTAGTTGTCTAATATCCAGAGTAATAATGTCAAAATCTTGGACAGTTGACCCAAAGTTAGAAAGTTGAGAATTTAAATGAGAAAGGTATTGGGAATGTGTAACTGGTGAGGGGCAGAGGTACTAATGAAGCAGTCTCCCCTACTTTAGAAAAGTTTCTGACTAACTGTTATTAGAGTATGCAGCAAGTATCCAAATAATCGAGTGTGTAAGAGTACACAAGGTTTTAGTTTTCTATGTGGGTGGTCAATAGAAAGACTCTAGGAAGACGAATTAAAGCTCGTGTAAGAACGTTCTTATCGAAAATGCTGTCTATAGTCAACGATCTAATGAAGAGGTAAATGTAACCTAATGGGTAGGTTCTTGGTTAGACTCCTAGTCCGCTCCCGCGGTATCGTTTATGCTTATATATAGGGTGTACCGCAGCTGACCCACCACACTCCCGAAACTTTGGACTCGTACTGATTGTCTACCAACAACCTAAATAGAATTACACACCACCCTCATGTACCTGTAAGCCCATGATTGCGTTCCGGACCGTAATCATCGATTTACCTTACACTAGGGTGTTATGCTTTTCCATAACCCTATCCTAAGTAATACAAGAAACAAATGCGTGCAACCAATATGTAATAGCCACTGTAATGAAATAATGTTCAATCATGACATGGTTAGAGGACCTTCCCTTTCGGGTTTACCCTTTAACCATAATGAGAGTAACGTGTAAGTAATAGACATGGTTAGAGGTTCTTCCCTTTCGGGTTCACCCTTAACCGGTAACTTCTGTTCACATCGTTGGCTCTAAACACTGATATTGATAGATCCTGAGGTTTACACCGTTCCCCTCGGATTGAAGAAATACTCTAATCCGAGTCGTACGTGGGCACTGGCTTAGATCTCATACGAGTTATCAACTGGTATGTTCGTTGGCCATGATGATGAACAAAATAATGTAAAGTATAACAGGGTTTTGCTCACACAAAAAAATATGCATACCAAATATGCGTTCATGTAAGTATATAAGTATAGCATAAAATTTCGATTGAAAGAATAGTATAACGTAAATCGAGTAAATCGCACAATTTGCACAAAATGAAAGTAAACGAGTTAAATTAATGCTCAAAACTAGTGTTGTAAGAGTAACTACCAATAATTAGTGCGGGTGTAATAAGATATATTTTCGTTTATCGAAACCTAGTTTGTGCAATCTTTGTGATATAGTTGAAAGAATAGTAGTAATGTATGAGGATAACTTTTTAGTAACCGAAGTGTGTTTTAGATTCAAAACTGGTTCATTTTGAAAAATCTTCGTAGATATGTGTTTACGAGGAGTCGAGTTTGAAAAATGTTATAAGGCTTATTATTAGTTGCTAGTTTCTTCCGAAAACATATATTGGATACGTTATATGAAAACAAAGGGTATTCATTTGACTTGTAAGTTATGCAATACAAGTTTATAAAATGCAAAATGAAACCATTTCATGAAGTATGTATAAATCTAATGTGTTTTAAAAGACCAACATTTAAAATGACGTGAAGGTTGTGAATGATCCCAGATGCCTTGACAAATTTTTTTAAAAACAGAATTTTCTGTATTTTAAACATTTCTTTAACTTGTAGGTTGAAAAGTCGAGGAAAAAAATTAATTGTTATGAGATGTTGAGAAAATCTAAGTGTTACCCGTTAGGACTAGGTAACTTGAAACCTTTTAATTGTAAACTTATACAAAATTTATACATTAAAAGATCGTTTGATTGTAAGGATCGTTAAAGCATCTCTTGTTTCAAGGTACAAGGTGTATATAAAGTGTGTTCTAATCTGCGAATAGGCTTCCCTATACTGGGTGTAAATTAGTATTGTGTAAATGAGGATATTAGTGAATTTCAAATCTTTAGCGAGATAAAAAAACGAGATGTAGAAATAGATCCCTGAGATGTGGAATTCACTCCTAACTCAAAGATGTTATTTCAAATTGAAAATTATTGTGGAATGAAACCAATCACTAAGTTAAGGATATCACTCCCAGCTTAGTGGTTAAATTTCTTTTTGAAGGAAATACTCTTTGAGGTGTGGATGTCACTCCTATCTCAAAGTTATATTCCTAAGATAAATAACATATAGAGGAGTGAAACTAATCACCAAGGTATGGATGTCACTCCTAACTTGATGATATCGTTTCGTTTGTAAAATACGAGTGTCTTCTTTTCTAAGCAAAATACCGAAGGAATGACAAGAAGAAATCATAGCGAAAATATATTGAAAGAAAATATAAAGATAAGAAGAATATACACGAGAGGACTCGTGAAAGTAAACTTAGTTATAGACTAGGCTAAAAGGCATTCTAATAACCTAATTCCCTATAACCATGGCTCTGATACCAATCTGTAACACCCCAACCGATGGCGAAACATCGAGGTGTCACGTAGTGACGATTGTTCAATAGCTCATGGACTAAAGTGTAAATTTGAATACATTGATTAAATAATTTATTACATTGAAATGAAATACAACGATTCTAACTGTCAACTAAATTGAAATACAATGAATCAAAATCTAAATATAAATCCGAAAGCTTAAAGGATGCATCTCAAAACAACCTGAAACATGTACAAAATAATTTGGTCAATACAAAAATTGTATTGGTGAGCATACCCTGTTTAAATATATATAGTAGAAAAGTGTTTAGCAATTCATGTGCGGTACCATTTGCAATTATGTAATAAGTGGTATCCGGGTCAAATCAACCCTAAGAGAAGAAAGCAGATATATATAGTATGCGCTAGTAGTAATGTAATACATAGCAATGACGAGGACTCTCAACAGAGTCACAAGGGTATAAACCATAGTACTATTCATTGAAATGCCAGGCCGCCCAGCGGTTAATGATTTGACAGGTCATAGATACACAAAATAACACAAGCAAACACACATAAGAATTGCTATTTTATTAAGATGAAATAGAAAATTGATAGTAAGCACATGAGTCACCCCAAAATAGTAAAACAGTAAAAAGGGGAAAAGATATACTCACCTTAATTGTGGTGATGAACGTGTGAAGAATTAACGTAAACCGCTATAATCATGCATCGCAAATTCCTAAAATATTATCACAACTTTGATTTAATTCAAGTTCCCCAATTGCTCAAATTTGTATCGATAGACACTTAAATAAAGTCTTTGTAACCTTTGGTAAGAAAAAAATATTCAATTGTCGATGATTGTTAATAAAAATGTGAAACAAAAACATTTATATTTTATAAGAAATAGAAACTAAAATGTTGAGCTATTGTTTCACGCGTAGGATTATATTTTGAAACGATACTTCCTAACACCCATTTAAACCATAATACACATTATAATATTTTGATGTTCATCCATAAAATGGTTAAATTGATTGTACAAAAAAACCCAAGCTAAATACCCATATTAGTAAAAATGTATCATTGTGTCAATAAAAATGTAACTGTTAGAAAATAATCATATTAGTCGCTTGTAAGGATTTACATCAAATACTTATTGTTTAATAGGTCATTAACACCCATCTTGATTACTGCATCTATTTTATTTATTGCAAAACACTTTTGTAAACTATTATTTAGTTTATAAAGCATTTGTTGCTTAATAATTTATATAAAATAATAATAATAATCAAATGGCCTATTTGATCCCACCATTTTAGTGGAGGCATGTTCTTAATCACGTCTAACATAATGCCTCCATCATTTTATTATATTTCCTCTATTCTTTCTATTTTGAAGAAAAACAGACGTATATCTCTTGAACACACATACACCAAGCACCAAATTCATCCCCCCTATTAAATAGAACAAAGAAAAAAAAATGCTACCTCAATAAAGACGAATGAGGGTTGGTCGATGTGAGACATCGAACAATGGTGTCGAGACGGTGGTTCAGACCATGAGAATGATCGAGACAGGAGGAATGCCTTTAACTCGAAGGCTGCGGTCAACGGTTCGATTGGCGGAACCATGGTCGGAGGACATGGATTGTGTACGATTCACGTCCTAATATATACGTATGTATATACACACAATTGTTTGTTCAACGAATTCTTGTCGCCCATGATGACCAACAATTAGAAGTTAAATGAAAAACAATATTGACAGAGTGAAGGAAGAGGATGACCAGTGGCTAGATTGAGATCAAGCCAAAGCATTTGATACCATGTTAGATTAGTGAATTGCTTGATGTTTATTATCACAAAATGATGCCTATAAATACACAAGACTAATACGTAACTCTAGGAATTATAAAGACCAAATAATAAATACAATTTATTACAAAATGAATGGTGAATATTATGTGGAGAAATAAACATCTAATAGCAATATTGTAAAATGGCCAATTTGATTCAAAAAGTAAATGCCAAAATATAACATGATTAAATAATGTATTCATATACGCGTTCGGTTAAAACGTAAACATTTCCAAATAATAATATGAAGAACTCAACCTTTATTAAATTCAAAACATAGGAAGTACACAATCTAGATTTGACAACTTGCTAAAAGATAAGGGTGACGGTTGTCACATTTGAGGAGTTGGTGGTTGTGAAGATGCCATTTTTCTTAGAAAGTAGATAGTGATTTGTGAGAAATTAGATGAATAATGCAAGATTAGAGAGTGTTTTGAAGGTGTGATTGATCCTAAACTACAAGGGGGTATTTATACTATGATTGTGGGTCAGAAATACCAAAAAAAGACAAAAAAACGGCTCCAAACGGCTATAAGGCCGTTAAATAACGGTCCGAAACCGGTTTCCAGACCGGTTTTTAAACCGGTTTTTTTTTCGGGTTTCAGCTGAACGGTTTTTAAAGTCCAAACCGGTTTTCAACCCAGTTTCTGATCTAGATACCCAAACCTATTCCAAATCGATGGGCCGGGTCGGGTTGGGACCGGTTTTTTAAAAAAACCGGTTTTTGAGAAATCGGTTTTTCGGTTTTTTTTCCGTGTCGGTTTGAAAAACCGGTTTTTTTGTCCATGTCTACTCATATGACAAACAAATTTTATTAGGCCCCCCTATTTGCACCACAACTTATTTGCACCAGCCTCTACAAGCTGTAGAGGCCTGTGTCAATCATTGCAGTGGATATCCACCTCTACGAGCCGTAGAGGGATGTGGTTTTTAATGCTCTGACACCTCTGCGGCCCGTAAAGGCCTCTACGAGCCGTAGAGAGCTGTAAAACCATAAAAAAAACCCGATGTAAATAACATGACCCTTTTATTATTAACTTACAACCAACCAAAAGATACAAGATGGAATACACATTATGAACTCGACTTAAACTAATTTAACGATCAGACAAGTATACCAATATACCATCACCGGAGTGCTGCTGCAACAACCACCAACTGATGGTTTCAGAATACATTAGAGAACACAAATAAATAAGCAAAGCTTGGCTCTTGATTAACTTGAATGAAAAGAGATGCATACAACTGAATGCAAATAGCTACTTAAATACATAAACCAATTCAAAATAAAAGAACCTAAAATTTTATTCACGTGCATGCAAACTAACTGATTTGAATCAGTCTTCAACACCAACCGGCACCTCAAACGACCACTCTCAGTCTCTTTTATGGTAATAAGGGAAAATGGTGTAAAATGTTTGGAGAGCTGCAAGAGAAAGCAATATAAGAGCCGCAGATGCCGATATTGTGATCCAGGGGCTCCCAAAATAGTTCTGCTTAAAGTCGGCCCAAGTTCCATGCCACGCATTCTCACAATACTCATTTATATCCACAAACAAACCAGTTAAGTAATTGTGCTTTATATCAAAAGTCACCTCTTTCGCAGCATCGGTGAATAATTTTGTAGTCCCTTTATCCATACCAGAATGATTTACGACAATCAAATTTTTCAAAAGCACACTCACATCCATTGAGTTTTGCATTAGACAACCCATGAACGCTAAATAGGCTGTAAAGTGTTTCGAACAGTGACTGTTGCACTGCTCGAAAACCATGGAGTTTAGTATAAAACAACCATAAAAATCATCCATACTGATTTGAGGAATTGAGAGCACCCCGTTTTGGAATTCGATATCTAGGAAGCTATCGGCTTGATGATTAACCTTGAACTTGACCCCATCCATAACAAGTTTGGTTGCGGGTTGGATGAGATTAACCTTGAAGTTGGTTCTCTCATATTTAGAATATTGGACCCTAAAATTTAAGAAACTCTTTCTAAAAAAATCAAGTAAATGTTGTCCATCATGATTTGCATACTGCTTTAAAACTCTTTCTGGCCTATCAACCATGTAATTAAAAAACTCTAGGATTAAAGATTGAAGTGTGCGGTCCAGGTCCGCATGTTTAGACGCTTCATACAACTCTTTTAGAACGAAAAATGGGATTTGATTCTCTATCCGCAAAATATCTCTCATCAAATGGGAAGGAATCCAAGCCATTCTAAAGATGGGATCATCTCCATGAGTGGAAACCAACTTCCCAAATTTTCTAAACAATTCAATCAAGAAAAAACCATCAAGGACCATCATCTTAGCAAGTTCATTTCTAGCAAAATGATCAATAGACTCCGAGTAGCATTCTCGGATTTTATCCTCCATTGACACTATAATATTCATGAAATAATCAAGTGGCTTACTTGTTCTAGTGATCATATCATTGAGGAACCTCCACTTATGTTCTTGAATCATCTCAAGATCATTGTTTCCATAGTGGTATGGACCGATTGAGACAATTCGAGGTCGATATGCTTCGTTGTTGATTTCAACTAGACTTTGTGGTACTCTAAATATGCTACAAGAATTATTACCAGCTGATTTGTGAAGTAGTTTTGGTGCTTTTTTCAGTTGGGTCTTCATGATTTCCACTTCTTGATCTATTGTGATGACATGGTTTTGATCCATGTTTTTGGGCATTTTTATTTTGTTTATTGGTCTGGTGTTTGGAAGTGAATAAACTGAGCAAACAAATTGGGGATATGAAGAATTAAAGGGGATTGAAATGGTCAAAATCTAAGGGGTTTCATGGTTTGTTCTATGTAGTTTCGTTTCACTTGTTTAATTAAGAACTTTGCGCGTGGGACCGACTGCTTAAATTGTTTCCATGCAATTTCTTAAGTTGTCTTATCTATAGAGGATTTTCCTTTGTAACTTTTTATTAGAGAAAATTATTGAAATAGTCAATTTCATCTTTAGTCTCTAACTTTTAAAAATTACATTATAGAAAATTATTGAAATAGTCACTGTGTTTCTCTAAATTTAAATTTTAGTCTCTAACTTTTAAAAATTACATCTGCAGTCTTCAACTTTTGATGTGTTTGAGTTAAAAAAACACCAAAAGTTAGAGACTACAGATGTAATTTTTAAAAGTTAAGAACTAAAGGTGAAATTTAGATAAACCACAAGGACTATTCGAGCAATTTTCTCTTTTTATTTATTTTAACTGGTAACTAGTAATTAGACCTCTGTCGTTTGATATGATGTGTAGGGATGTTTATTTTTATTCGAAACCCGACTCGAATTCAAAGTCACCCGAACTCGAATTAGAGATACTCGAAAAACCCGAGCGCGAATAACTCAAACCCGAACCTTAAATGGATCGGTTATCGGGTCACTTTCTCCCAACAAAAAACTCGAACACCCGAACCAAAAAAACCTGAAATTCGAAACCCGAATAAAAACCCGAACATTTAATGTCTTTTTTTATAGATGCGTTTAAGTTTAGATTATTTGGCATCTTAAACATCAAGTTTTGAGACTTTTAAACACTATTTTATCATGTTGTCAAATAATGTTTGAATTTTAAAAATACTTTTTAAGTAACACGATGATTTTGATGATATTTTTAAAAGAATTTTTTTTTCATATTACGTTTAAACTCGCAAACCAAACAACCTGACCCGAACTAACCCGAACTCGAGTAACCCCAACCCGACCAACCCGAACTTTAAATGGTTCGTTTATTGAGTCACATTTTCTCAACCAACAACCCAAACAACCTGACTCGAAAAAACGAAACCCGAAAAATAACATGAAGAACACCCCTAATGATGTGGATACGTTGTAAACATCAAATGAATTAGGTCAAACGTTACGTGATGCATTAAATATATGGAAATACATGTTTTGACGTATCCGATTTAAGTATGTAGCATTGCGGTTGGATCAAAATGTAGAGTAATCGAATTTATACTATACAATCATGATGTATTTATACATGACCAGACTCATACATAATAAACGTATAAAAAAACATAAAACGAGTATAAAGGGAAAACCGACACGTGTAAACGAAAGGTATACTCACATCAAGGTTCAAATTTTAACCCTAGTACGTTGAGGTGAGATCAAAACATAGAACTGGAAACACATATAAAATAAGCATAAAAACGTATTATATTTAACTTGACTGGATACATATATTAACTTAAATTTATACCAACACATAAATAAAAATACACACGTAAAAAACAATTTATTTCATGGCAAGTGGTCATTAAATGTGTAATTAATGATGAAACAGATTTGGTCCCAAGTTAGGCCATTGAGATTAGATTTGGGTGTAAGTTAAGCTAGTTCACAATACAATGTGTGAATGGACACTAACAACTTGGGGTGTTCAGAATTTGATTCGAATTCGAAAATTTTAAAATTTGACTTAATTCGATTCGATTATCAAGAATTCGATTCGACGATCAAGTATTTGAATTCGATTCAAATCGAGTTTAGTAAATCGAATACGAATCAAATACGAATTTATGATTTTAAATTCAATTCGATTCAAAATTTGAATAGAAACAATACATATTATATATATAATTATATACGCATCCATAACTTTAGAACATGGTCTAATCTATAAATTTGACGTAAGTCATAAATTAGCCCATTACAAGGCCCAAGCCTAACTAAAGTCCATACTTTAAGTCTTAACTTTAAGCGAATTTATTCAAATTCGCTTCGAATTCAAGTTTCTAATACGAATTTGAATTGAGTTTTTTATTTGAATACGAATTCGAATCGAGTTGATCAGTATTTAATCGAATTTGAATCGAATATGAATTCAGTAAAAATAAATAAATTATTCGAAAAATTCGTTTCGAATAATTCAAAAATTCGTAATTCGATTCGATGAACACCCCTACCAACAACTTCCACAAGGCCATCATCAGCAATAATTCAATAAGTTCCGGTTGCTGGTTCGGTGAAACAAAATTGGTTTGTAGGTCGTTAAAAAAAAGATTGGTGAAACCCATAAACCACTCAACAAACCGGCACTGAATTTGTTTTGGGTACTTTTCTTTAAAAGTAAACATTGCACAAAGCGCTAGTCTCTCCTCGCAACACAAAGCCTTAGGTGTTGTTTGTTTTTCATGCAGGAAAAGGTCTGCAGTCTGCAGACCATTTCTGCAGACGTCTGTAGGAGAAGAGGTGGACCAAAGGTCTGCAGTCTGCAAGAAAAATATTGTTTGTTTGTTAACGTCTGTAGGCTGCTGAAATAAACTGAAATTTAAATAAACTAGTGGTGGTGGTGGTGGACCGTGGTGGTGGTGGATGGTGGTGGTAGACGGTGGTGGACCGTGGAGGTGGTGGTGGGTAGTGGTGGTGGTGGATCGTGGTGGTGGTGGTGGTGGACTGTGATGGTGGTGGATCGTGGTGGTGGTGGACGGTGGTGGTGGTGGTGGATGATGGTGGTGGTGGAGGACCGTGGTGGCGGTGGATGGTGGTGGGTGGTGGTAGGTGGTGGTGTGACCGTCGTGGTGGTGGTGGACGGTGGTGGTGGACGGTGGTGGTGGTGGGTGAGAAGAAAAGAAGAGGAGAAGACCTTTGAAGACCTTGGAATAAGTCTGCACCAAGAAGAGGTCAGGAAGACCTTTTTGAGTGAAAGGTCTTCCAAAAAAACAATCTGCAGACCTCAGACGTTTGCGCGTGTCTGCATGACGCAGACAAAAGAGGTCAGAAGTGCTTCTGAGCAAAATACAAACAACCCCTAAGTCTTTCACACCGTAGCAGTAACTCGTTGACCACCACCATTTCATACCGCTGCCACCACCATCTTCTCAAACGACCATCACCACGCCATCTCTGACACAACCACTGTCAACTATGCCACCACCTCACCTCACCACCCCACCGACCGCTAAATTTTGTGGACCTCAAGATCGTTTTCTGGCAAATTTGGAAAACCACTATCAAGTTTTAGTTAAAACAAAAATCGGAACATATCAAGTTATTTAGAGAGATGGGATGGGGGAGGAAAGGGAGAGATTAAAGATGGTGGTGATAAAGATTAAAGAATTGTTGGATGGATTAACCTATTCCGATAATCGTTTGTAGTTTATTAAGCTGCTTCACTTGATAGTGACGGGTGTAGCTTCGAGCAGTGGTTGTTCCGCAGTTGTGGTTGTATGAGCTATGGTGCGAGTTTGTTGATGGTTCTCGCTAACCATCGACTCAGATACAACCAACTATTAATGATCAAGAAAGGGGAAAGACCCATTTTTGTTGACTAACATGCAACAACCTAAATTCCAAAAATACTCCTGGGAACTGTAGTTAAGGCGTCATAATTAAATGTTATAGATAATAATTATGACCGAAATAGATTTGAGCCTAACTTGAGAGTAAACACTTAGACTCATGCAAAAGCTACTCTCACTTATCTTGAGATAGGTGCATGGATTAAAAAATTTGTGTTATTTATTATACACTTATAGGTATTGCAAAGGGTGGTAATATTTAAACCCCCCAGCTTCTATTTACACCCCCCAGAAGCGCCTCGCTTAGGCCTAAGCGAGACGCTTCTGGGGGTAATTTATTTTGGTAGTTTTTTGGTGTTTTGAGTTGTTTTTTTTTAATTTAATAATTATAAAAAGTTAAAAAAAAATTAAATGTCAATGACTTAAACTTGACATCATCTTCTTGTAATTACTTTTCAGTTGTTATCCGAGAGATAGCGGTCAACGATGAAGACAACCTGAAAGTGGATACCATGGATCAGAGAGATTCAAGCTAATTAAACTCATATCTCAAGCCGGTGCAAGTTATGTTGTAACGAAATCATTCTCACATGAATATCCTGCGTAAAGGACTAAAGCCACATATCTTGCCATTAATACCAACTGAATTTTACTTGCTTGCATGAAAAGTTCATTGTACGATGTCTTTTTCAGAGGACCTCGACTCTTGAGATGTTGCAGGTGTTTGAAAAGTTTGAACTGAAATTGAACTTTTCATGCAAGCAAGTAAAATTCAGTTGTTTTACTAATTTCATAGTCTTGATACTTTTAACAATCGGATCGGCGCTAAACAATAGAAAGTAATTACAAATATTGCAAGAGGGTCACTATTCATATATAAAGAACATTAATCGGTTTCATCTTTGTTTTATTGAGTTCAACTTTCCATGATCTACCTTTATCATCTCAGAGAGATATCTGTTAAACGATGGAAGGGAACCCGAAACAATAAAAAGTAATTACAAAGAAGATGATCAAAGATGCTACAACATAACTTGCACCGGCTTGAGATATGAGTTTAGTTAGCTTGAATCTCTCTGATCCATGGTATCCGGTTGTTTTCAGGTTGTCTTCATCGTTGACCGCTATCTCTCGGATAACAACTGAAAAGTTGTCTCATTAATTCCAATTCCAATTCCACCGGTGCAATCAGAATCTGAAGAGAAGCTATCATCTCAGAGAGATATCTGTCAACGATGATGGCGCAGCAGAGGTTAGCGGTAACTTTAAATTTTGAATGATCGTCGGTTTGCTCTCTATATACCAATCAACAGTAGCGATCATTACAGTTTTAGTTGAAAGTGGATACAATGGATCAGAGAGATTTAAGCTAATTAAACTCATATCTCAAGCCGGTGCAAGTTATGAAAATGACACATGCAGAATGTAATGTCATGCACAAATGTGATTTGTATTAATGGCAAAGTGATTTGTAAGGGAAGAAGAAGAGAATGTTATATATGTTTACCTTCCCATGGAAACTCTGAAGACCCTTAACGGAGGTTTGCTAGAGGGTCATTAGTCTTCAGAGTTTCCAACCCCTAATACATTCATCAAAGGATATTCATGTGAGAATGATTTTGTACAAGATTCCTATGCAAGCAAGTCAAATTCAGTTGTTAGACCAACTTGAGATATGAGTTTAATTAGCTTAAATCTCTCTGATCCATGATATGAGAGCATAAGAGAAGAGATAATAACATATGAGCTTCAACATAACTTGCACCGGATGATTGCCAATGAGATTGATAACTGGACAGGTTAGCCAGGTGTTTGTCAAAAAGGTAGAGCACACCACTAGAGCAAAAAGTTGTGTGTATGAATAGTGACCCTCTTGCAAACCTGCCATTAATCGGTTTTATTTAGCGTAAAAAGTTCATTGTACATATACCTCCTTATTTAAAAACAAATCACATCATTGTAGAGGTTACTAGGTTACCCATTACCGTTGGACGTTGAAGGTAAACATGGACAGTGAGAAGTGAGATTGATAACTTCTTTATGGAAGTTGCTAAAATAGTTAAACAAAAGCTGAAATTGAACAGTTATTTGGCAACATACTTGAAATCAATGGGAAGATAAACAATCCTCATCCACAATGTTCTTACCTATGAGTTTAATTAGCTTGAATCTCTCTGATCCATGGTATCCACTTTCAGAATCTGAAGAGAAGCTATCATCTCAGAGAGATATCTGTCAAGTAATTACAAGAAGATGATCAAAGATGCTACAACATAACTTGCACCGGCTTGAGATATGAGTTTTAATTAGCTTGAATCTCTCTGATCCATGGTATCCACTTTCAGGCTGTCTTCATCATTGACCGCTATCTCTCGGATAACAACTGAAAAGTTGTTTCATTAATCTATAAATAAATCCTTACAAAATATTTTTAACTTAAATCTTTGAGCATACCACACTTAGAGGGTCACTATTCATACATAAAGAGTATAATCGTGATGTGATGGATTTTTATATCTGCAACTTAGTTCCTTTTTACCTGGTTGCAAAGGAACTTCAGGTCAGCCAGACCTTTGTCAAAAGCAAGTGTGAAGATCAAGATCAAGAAGAACAGTACGGTCAACGATGAAGGTGTGTTGTATGTATAAAATTGTGAATAATTGTAGTGTGTTCGGTGCAGTCGACGAACATCATTCAAAATTTCAACTTCCCGTTCAGGTGCTTAAGTCCACCTTGAAGACTGGATACCATGGATCAAAGAGATTCAAGCTAATCAAACTCATATCTCAAGTTGGTCTAACAACTGAATTTGACTTGCTTGCATAGGAATCTTGAACGAAATTATACAGTTATTTGAAATGTTCCTGATCATTACAGTGAGATTGATAACTTCTCTATGGAAGCAACAAATTCAAAACAGAGGTAGGTTTGCCAGAGGGTCACTATTCATACATAAAAAGATCAAGAAGAACAGTACGGTCAACGATGAAGGTGTGTTGTATGTATAAAATTGTGAATAATTGTGAGAGTCGATATGAGAGCAATAATCCATCGAGAACTAGAGAAACAGAGAATAAGAGAAGAGATAATAACATATGAGCTACAACGACGTCGTATTTTGGAAGCTGAAGTTCGGAGAGAACTAAATATTCGGTTGTTGATTTTCTTCTCTATACAGAGTGACGATAGGCGTTTTCGATTTCCAAATGAATCAACGACTTAAACTTGACATCATCAACCACGTATAGTCAAATATTTATTCTCCATATCCATACCTTGTTTCAAGTATCTTGTAAAATTCATTTCGTCTTCAAGACTCCTATGAGTCACAAAGGGGGGAGTATATTACACGTAACGTTTAGCTTTGAGCGTATTAACTTCCCTCTCTCTCTTTCTCTCTCACAAAGGGGGAAGTATAATATATATGACGTTTGAGCATACGAAATTGTGCAAGAGTTTGACATTATTGTGTTCAAACATCAAGGAGACATGATGTTTGACTTTTTTGTGTTTGACCCATCCGGATGTGAAAGACAATATCCATATTTACCTGATTATAAGAGAGGTCGAAGATATTGCTCAATAAACATTATTATTATTATTATTATTATTATTATTATTATTTTATTATATTTGTAATTTAGTTCCTTTGTTTTATTATTATAATAATTTATTATTATCAAGAATCGGAAATTAGTAAAACGATTTATGAAAGTATCAAGAATCGGAAATTAGTAAAACGATTTAATAAATCATTGCTCAGACGTTAGGGTTTGATAAACACAAAACTTATTATTTATAAAGCAACAAAAACACAAATCGTACCGTGAAATAAAGAGAGGCCCATTAGGAGTGCCGTGGAGGAAGATCGTCGGTTTGCTGTAGTCGATGATGACACAGAGGTTAGCGGTAACTTTAAATTTTGAATGATCGTCGGTTTGTACAATGATGTGGTGTCTTCAATGATTCTAAAAAACTTGAAAGTAATTACACCGGCTTGAGATATGAGTTTGATTATTATCGTATTTGCAACTTAGTTCCTTTCTCTCGAAAAACAATCTCGAAAAAGTAATTATCATTTCTTGACATGCTTGGTAACACCTTGATCTGCAATATTTGAAAATTATCATTTCTCGAAAAGTAATTAAAAACACTTAAAAATGAATTAAAAACAATTGTTGCGAGTTAGGTTTAGTCGGAGGACCACGTACAATGATTCATCAAAGTTGTACAAAGCTGGATGTTTTTACTAGAAAACCAAAACGAGCAATTAACGAAGCGAAACGGAGAGTTATAATTTTCTTGGCTAGGAAACAACTTAAAAGAACCAAAAATGAATTAAAATTAATTTTTGGTGATTAACAGATAATTTTAAAGAATTAAAAGAAAATCAATTTTTTTTAAAAAAAGGCCAAAGCACCTCGCTTTGGTCAAAGCGAGGCGCTTTAGTGCCTCGCTTTGGTCAAAGCGAGGTGCTTTAGTGGTTTGATTAGACCACAGGCGCCTCGCTTTGACCAAAGCGAGGTGCTTTGGCCTTTTTTTAAAAAAATTTGATTTTCTTTTAATTCTTTAAAATTATCTGTTAATCACCAAAAATTAATTTTAATTCATTTTTGGTTCTTTTAAGTTGTTTCCTAGCCAAGAAAATTATAACTCTCCGTTTCGCTTCGTTAATTGCTCGTTTTGGTTTTCCAGTAAAAACATCCAGCTTTGTACAACTTTGATGAATCATTGTACGTGGTCCTCCGACTAAACCTAACTCGCAACAATTGTTTTTAATTCATTTTTAAGTGTTTTTAATTACTTTTCGAGAAATGATAATTTTCAAATATTGCAGATCAAGGTGTTACCAAGCATGTCAAGAAATGATAATTTTCAAATATTGCAGATCAAGGTGTTACCAAGCATGTCAAGAAATGATAATTTTCAAATATTTGCAGATCAAGGAAAGAATGAAAATACGTGATGCACATAACCCTCCATGCAAATCATCCCAATTCTGTCAAAAGAAGATGTATTCACCATTTCAAACGATTTGCCTCCTTGAATGTCTATGGAAACAACAATGGATTTGTCAAAAGCAAGATGTATTCACCCGTTCAGGTGCTTAAGTCCACCTTGAGATATGAGTTTAATTAGCTTGAATCTCTCTGATCCATGGTATCCGGTTGTTTTCAGGTTGTCTTCATCGTTGGCCGCTATCTCTCGGATAACAACTGAAAAGTTGTCAACGATGATGGCGCAGAGGTTAGCGGTAACTTTAAATTTTGAATGATCGTCGGTTTGCTCTCTATATACCAATCAACAGTAGCGATCATTACAGTTATTTTGGAATGTTTCTGATCATTGTCAGAGGGTCACTATTCATACATAAAGAGATAAAGGGTGTACACGAGTATAATCAAACAAGGGTTGCCCGGAGTTTGATTAGCTTGAATCTCTCTGATCCATGGTATCCACTAACCGTAGCGATCATTACAGTTATTTGGACTGTTGCTAAATTAGTTAACAAAAGCTTAAATTATACAGTTATTTGGAATATTCTTGATCATTACAGTGAGATATGAGTTTAATTAGCTTAAATCTCTCTGATCCATGATATGAGAGCAATAATCCATCGAGAACTTGAGAAAGAGAGAATAAGAGAAGAGATAATAACATATGAGCTACAACATAACTTGCACCGGCTTGAGATATGAGTTTAATTAGCTTGAATCTCTCTGATCCACTAACTCCGATTGTTTTCAGGTTGTCTTCATCGTTGACCGCTATCTCTCGGATAACAACTGAAAAGCTGAAATTGAACAGTTATTTGGAATGTTTCTGATCATTACAGTTATGCCTTTTTTGGTGAAATGAACTTGAAGAAATGATTTGGTGGATATATCATGAGTTAAACAAAAGCTGAAATTGGACGGTTATTTGGAATGTTCCTGATCATTACTTTTCATGCAAGCAAGTAAAATTCAGATCATTACTTTTCATGCAAGCAAGTAAAATTCAGATAATTGTCATCGATGGAAGGGAACCCGAAACAATAGAAAGTAATTACAAGAAGATGATCAAGGATGCTACAGTTATTTGGACTGTTAATCACCAAAAAATAATTTTAATTCATTTTTGGTTCTTTTAAGTTGTTTCCAAGCCAAGAAAATTATATCTCCCCGTTTCGCTTCGTTTAATTAGCTTGAGATATGAGTTTAATTAGCTTGAATCTCTCTGATCCATGGTATCCACTTTCAGGTTGTCTTCATCGTTGTACATATACCTCCTTATCTAAAAGAAACCACATCATTGTACATATACCTCCTTAGCTGAAATTGGACGGTTATTTGGAATGTTCCTGATCATTACTTTTCATGCAAGCAAGTCAAGTCAAAAAAACATTTTTTTATATTGCTCTCATATCATCTCTCTCTATAACAATGAATGCGGTATGCGCGTTAAATTTCATTAAATGCGGCAACACAGGCAAGTCCTCGTCTGATAACAACTGAAAAGTTGTTTTACTAATTTCATAGTCTTGATACTTTTAACACTTATGCGTAGATCAAGGAGATTGATGAAGATATCATCAAGATGAGCAGGAATTGTTAATCTTCCCATTGATTTCAAGTATGTTGCCTTGATCGTTGACAGCTATCTCTCCGATAACAACTGACTTTTACTTTTGTACGAAAATCGAGATCATCTCATTCTATGTTGCCTTTTCATGCAAGCAAGTCAAGTCAAAAAAAACATTTTTTTATATTGCTCTCATATCATGGATCAGAGAGATTTAAGCTAATTAAACTCATATCTCAAGCCGGTGCAAGTTATGTTGTAGCAGTCAAGATTCCTATGCAAGCAAGTCAAAATTCACCGAACACACTACAATTATTCACTATTTTATACATACAACACAACCCCCGGAGTTTGACCGTACTGTTCTTCTTGATCTTGATCTTCACACTTACTTTTCATGCAAGTCATTATTATAAAAACATTTTTTATAATAATTATATTAAAAAAAACAAAAAACTAACTAAAAAGACCAAAAAAAAAAAATTGATCTTAAGCGCCTCGCTTAGGCCTAAGCGAGACGCTTAGGCCTAAGAATCAGCTTTTTCTGCCCCTCGTACTGACCTCCTCGAATTCAGCTCCCAAGCGTCTCGCTTAGGCCTAAGCGAGACGCTTGGGGGGTGAAAATAGAAGGAGGGGGTGGGAATAGACGGAGCCATTGCAAATTAATTTTTCCAACTGTTGAAGTTCACGGGTTATATATAACCTAGCATTTTGATAAATCCTACTATCCTAGCATATATTTTGAAGATGTATATAAGTTTTAAAGCTCGTAAATCATAATATAACACATAAATGGTACAAAGAAACTGCATGCTATGATGAGCTAGTGCTAATCAAATAACCAATTTATATGTAGCAATGACAAGTATTTACAAATAATGTATTGATCAGTTACAACAAATCAAATCAAAAGTTCTAAACAACCTACTTACAAGATGGACTATCTAAAACGCACACCAGCTCTTGGACCATCACCGAATTGCTGCTGCTTCAACCACTAGCCACCGTCTCAAATAACTTGTATCAGTCTTTTTTGTGATAGTACGGAAAAACGGTGTAAAATGTTTGGAGAGCCGCAAGAGAAAGCAACATAAAAGCCGCAAACGCCGAAATTGAGGCCCATGGGCTCTCAAAATAGGTATGCTTAAACCCTGCCCAACCTACATGCCAACCATTCTTACAATACTCGTTTAACTCCACAAACAAGTTTGATAGGTATTGACTCTTAATATCAAATGCTACATCTTTCCCAACATTTTTGAAGAATTTTGCAATCTCTTTATCCGTTCCAAAATAATTCTCAATAATCTTGTTTTGAGAAAGCAAGCCTACGTCGTTTGAGGTGCTCATTAGACACCCCATGAATACCACATACGTTGTAATGTCTTTTGAGCAAGTAGAATCACATTGCTCGAAAGCCATACAGTTCATAAAAAATGAACTATGAAAATCATCCATGTTGATTTGTGGAATTAAAAGCAACCCCCTTTGGAATTCAATGTCCAAGAAGCTATCGGCATCATAGTTCGCCTTGAACTTGACCCCAACATTAACAAGCTTGGTCGCGGGTTGGATGAGTTTAAGGGAAGGGTTCTTAGTCATATCATATTTCTTACAATCAATTGAGTTGCTTTTCTTAGTAATTATGAAACTCTTTCTAAAAAAATCAAGTAAATGTTTTCCATCAAGATTCTCACACTTCATCAAAACTTCTGGCTTCCTATCAACCATGTAATTGAAAAACTCAAGGATTAAAGATTGAAGTGTATGGTCATGGTCCGGATGTTTCGACACTTCATACAACTTTTGTAGAACAAAAAATGGGATTTGATTCTCTATCCTCAAAAGATCTCTCATCAAAAATGGAGAAATCCAACCCATTTTAAAGATGGGATCATCTCCATTAGTGGAAACCAACTTACCAACTTTCCTAAACAATTCAATCAAGAAAACACCATCAAGCACCATCATTTTGGCAAGTTCATTTTTTGCAAAACGATCGATAGACTCCGAGTAGCATTCTCGGATTTTATCCTCCATTGACACTATAATATTCATGAAAAAACCAAGTGGCTTACTTGTTCTAGCGATCATGTCATTGAGGAACCTCCACTTATGTTCTTGAATCATCTCAAGATCCTTTTGTCCATAGTGGTATGGGCCTATTGAGACAATTTTAGGCTGATATGCATCTTTGTTGCTTTCAACTAGACTTTGGGGGACTCTAAATATGCAACAAGAACTCTTGCCAGCTGATTTGTGAAGTAGTTTGGGTGATTCTTTCATTTGGGTAGTCATGAGTTGCACTTCTTGATCTATTGTGATAACATGGCTTTGATCCATGTTTTCGGGCATTTTTTAATTGGATTCTTGGGTTGGTGTTTGGAAATGAATATTTCCAGCAACTGGATGAGGATTATGATGAATGAAAGTGGATTGAAATGGTCAAAATCTAAGAGGTTTCCTTGTTTCTTCTGGGTTGGTTCCTTTCGGTACCATTATTATTTAATAATAATTGGAAGGAGAAATCAATAAAAAGAGAATACTTTTGCGTGTGGGTCCTTCAAATTTAAAAGAACATGGTCCAAATGATGGTATTTGAATTAGATAATAGACACCTTTACCCCAAAATGTGAGGCCGAGAATTTAAGCTCTACAGAGACAATAAAAATAAAAAGATGTATTTAAAAGGTAATAAAAAAATGATGTAATAAAATAGTGTAAAAATAGATGAGAAAATTAGCAGTTAAAAAAAAAAAAAAGTTAATAATCACCTTTTGGCTCAAAATATGTATATGTACACCTTTTAAATTTTTATATAGTAAAGTTCAATTTGCATCATTGTGGTTTCAAAAAGAAATTAAATAACTTGAGTCCTTGCTATTTTAATCTTGCCAAATGAGTCCCTACGGTTTAAATCCTTAATACCTTGCACATATCTAACTTAATATTGTTTAAATTCTGTTAGGTTTAGGCCAAAAGGGATGCTACTAGATTTTTTTTTTCTTTCACTAATTTTAATCAATGCTGTTTTGGCACATCACTTCACTGAAATACCTTTTTGTAGGTAACACTCCACTGATTCTTTTATTTTTTTTTTATAATTTCATTAAATCTTTTATTATTATTATTATTATTTCACACGGTTTAAAATTAATTACCATACTATTTCAACCGTCCCAACCTCACGGTCAGAATTCAGTATGGAAACCGTGCGGGGTCACTTGGCTCGGACACAGACGAGCTGCACGCCAGTGTGACAAGGAGTGCACATCAGGTTCTCGGGCACGTTGATCAGCACTCCCGTGCACATGCCCGTGCGACCCAGTTCCCCGGCTGCACTGCTAGTGCACCAGCCAGTGCACACCTAGTACCCAGCTACCACCAGACCCGCACGACCGTAGACCCTAGGTGCACGGCCATGCGGAATATCTAGATATTTCCAGAAACCAGCCAGCCACTAGCCCACTTGCACGTCAGTTCGTCAAGATAAAGTGCACGGCCGTGCACTTTAAGCGCACGACCGTGCACAAAATCAAACTTTCTATAAAAACAGAGCACAACTCACTGATCAAATGTTGGGTATTCTCTGGGCGATTTGGGGCGATTTCTGGACCAAACAAGCAGCCGGAAGGCCGTCTAACAAGCTCGGGATTCAAGCCGGGTCATCTAGCGTCATCCAATCCATCACATTCAAGATTTATAGTTTGATCTATTAAAATTTAAGTTGATTCAAATCTGATTATTTTGGCTTGTTTGTGTTGTTTATTTAGTACATTATAGTCTATGAATCATGTTTAGTAATCGTTAGTAAAAAAACAATCGTTTGTATGTAATCATGTTTTGTATAAATTTGGCGTTTTTCATGTTTAGATCTTGATGATCATAGCGCAACCTTGTTTCATTGTTGTTGGATTTGTAGTTGTATTCGAATGAATTTGGCGATTGTCGAATGTGTTAGGCGGATAAATGTTGAAAAACAGTCCGTTTAATCGTCCGGTAGTAGACTAGTTAACTTGTTAAATAGTTTACGCCATGAAACTGTAACCGGGTATTGGTTTGGTTAAAGTCAGTCGAATAACGGTTAAAAATGCTTACCGGCACGTAAAAGGGTTTTAAAAGCTTAATGGTTCCGTTACTGATCTTTGACACTGTTAATGATTTTTGGTAGTTATTTTGGTTAAAATAGCGATCTTAGTAGATTTGTGTTCAAAGTTGGTAAAATGGAACAGGTTGTGAAATGCTCTACTTTATGTTAGTTTAGGTGGCTGTATTGTGTATTCGGTATCACTTTCCTGAATTAGTGAGGTTAGAATACTCTTAACGGATGACTAACTTATCTTTAGAAGATCTGCATGAGATCATATCAGCTGCTCGCTAATAAACGACTTGAAGTGGTTAACGTGTGTATTCGTGTTAGCTTTCTGTATAGTTGTCATGTTTGGATGCCCGAAAGGGACACTAACTGTCGGAAAATGGGAATGTTGATCACACGCCTATATTACTTATTATATGTAGATGACATGCTAGGATTGGTATATTATAGTTTATATAGTTATATTTTGTATTTGGAGTCTTACATATGTTATTTAGATATTTTAGAATTAATTTAGTTATAAACAAACTTTCAACTATCATTTCTTACTGGTAAATTGGGGATAGAGTTTTAGTACCATTGCTCTGCGCGCGTCCATGGATCGATATCTGGTTCTTATCTGTACATTACTACATATATGACAGGGTACACTTGCCCTATTGTGTGTGTTTTAATATTAAGGTCTAAACCATTTTTATAAATATTAAAGCAAAACGTGTGTTTATTCATTGTAAAATTATGTGTATATCCGCACACGTCAAAATGTTACTTGCAACAATCGTTGATGGAGTAATGACAGACACAGTGGTTTGAAACGTTAATTACAACTTAGAATAGGTGATAGCTAGTCGCAAATGGCAATGGTTACGATTCTCTTGGAAAGTGAATAGGGAGTGGGGAAGTTGGTTTGGGTGTTGCAAGGTAATTGGTGAAGTTGTTACAGTGGTTGTTGAGAAGATGATGGTTGGCAATAGTGGTGGTGATGAAGATGGTGATTGTTACGGTGGCGGGTTACAGTGATTATGGTGGAAGGTGGTGGTGGTGGTGGCTGATGGTTACAGATTTTAGGTTTTAGAGATGGTAGTGGTGGTTATAGGCGATAGTGTGCTTGAACGATGGTTAAATATTAAACATAAAGGGATTTTAACAAAAATACCCTCGCGTGTGGCACGTGAGGGATAATCCAGTTAAATAATAAACAACGTTAGTCCTACTACCCATTAATGTTACAAAAACTTAACTTGAAACCTCAACCTGAAACTTAAAAACCTTAATACTCGAAAGTGAAAGTCAGGGTAAGCCACAAGGACCATTTGTGTAGTTCTCTTATTTCATTATCTTTCAATTTTTTTTAATCTAAACTAAACAATAAAATCCATACCCTAAAATCATTAGATATGAGTGTGACTACGATTAGGTACTTCAGTTATTATCTATACTATATTATAAAGCATTTCCTAAGGACCTCTTAAAATTTGAGAGTTACAAGTTTGACTCCATATAATACAACACATAATGTATATAATAACTACCTTTTAAATGGTAAAGTTGACTTTAAAACACCATATTTAATCAAAAGGTAATCAAAGTCATGAGGTGTTTATAAGACCTTATAACATTCAATTCTACAATTATTTTAAACATATTAAATAGAACACATATAAAAAACAATTCATAATACTAAATGTTTTGTTATAATCTTTTACATACAATTAGGTACTTTTTAAAAGTTAAAGCTTTTATAAACCTGATAATACTATATAGAAATTGAGAAATCAATAACGAAAGCCGTGTTTTTAATCATGATGTAACGATTTGAATTCTAAAATTACTATGTATGACTAATCTGATCAAAACTATACGGTCATCGGATTCTATGATCGGAGAAGAAAGATTATGTTTATAATGAATTTCGAACAAAGATATTAAGAATATTCATATAAAGGAATGGACAAAAAAAAAAAAAATAATAATAATGGGTTCTTTTTCTTGAGTACTTCAACTCAAGTCCACATTTCCAGCTCAAGTAAATTTTTCGGTTATTTATTGAAAACCAATTGAATCGATGTTCATAACCGATTAACCAAACGGGAACAAATGAATAATTGATACCAATCGGTTTTTTAAATATCTTAATCGAAAGTTTTGGTTTGGGTTATGGCTCGAAACCAAAGTGAACTGAACAACAGGTTGTATACACATTTAAAATCACCAATTGAAGTGTTGTGGTCTCCACCGTAACGCACGGACACCCACTAGTTTCTAAACAGTTATTGAAAGGTAGATAACATTTTAATTTTTATTTTATATGCAACGTATATATTACTGTTTTCCTACCAAATCCTAAGATTTTTAAATGTTGATCCCGTGGATATTTTTAACTTAGAAAAAAATAATTTATATATGTTTCATCTTAAGAATTAAAAAGAAAATTAGAGTGTGAATACAATTAAGTACTCCAGTTATTATTTCTAATAAGTTATTGAACGGTAGATAACCTTTTTCCTGGTCATTATATTATAATAACCTCAAAATTTTCATTGGAGCTCCTAGTCTTACCAAGTCAAAAGACAAAATATCAATACTTATGCCATCAATGACCCAACTCGAACCAAAAACTCGGATGTCAAGTTAAGGGACACCCGAGTCATGAAAAAACCATCCAAATGAAAAAGGTTCCTTAGGAGCTAGCACCACTGAACCTATGGATCCGACCACCATAACAACCCCTAAGTTAAACATAAGAGTGAGTATCATCCTTACGCTATGTTTCCGAGTTCACTAAGACCATACGGAGTGGAGGGGAGGGGGGGAAAGAGGGGGATGAAACGTCATGTGACACTTGTGGGCTCCACGTGTGAAAGATGAAAATTGTGGGGGAGGGGAAGGGGAGAGAGTGCCACGTGACATTTCTTTTTTGTTTTTTAAATTTTTTTATAAACTAACTAAAAGCATTTTTTTTAATAAAAAACATAATTAAAATCATAATAATTAATAATAAAATTCCATAAAAAATACATGAACTAAAGAAAATACATAAACGAAAAAAATACATGAACTAAAGAAAATACATAAATGAAAAAAAAATACATGAACCGGATATGTTTTTAATTATCAGACTCGTTATTATCGGATGGGTAATCTCTTGGTACACTCCAAATATGATCAACCAAGTCCGCTCGAAGGTTGTGATGTGTTTGGCTATTCTTGAATTCAAACATGTTTAACCCTCTTTCTTCGTCAGTAACGTTTCCTTGGCTTGTTTGCGTTTCCTCACCAAAGTACTCGCATATTGCACGTCCTTCGTCTTCCAAAATCATGTTATGTAAAATAATGCATGCGTACATCACATTTCTTATTTGGGCTTTTTCCCACATTCGACATGGCTAGGCCAAAATTCGCCATCTTTTTTGCAACACACCAAAAGCTCGCTCAACGTCTTTTCGTGCAGCCATTGTGCTTTGTTAAACTTTTTTCTCTTATCGTCTAACGTAGCCCTCCGTGTAAACGATTTTACGAACACGGCCTAGTCAGGGTAAATTCCATCTGTTAGAACATACCCGTACTTGTATTCTACCCCGTTTACGAAAAAAGTTCCTTTTGGTGCAACATCATTTACAAGACATTGAAAATTGAGGACTGATTAAGAATATTTATATCGTTCAACGAACCGGGGACACCAATAAATGGATGCCAAATCCAAAGATCTTGTGACGTAGCCGCTTCAAGCATCATACATGGCTTTTTATGATATTCGCTCGAGTGTTGGTCTTGCCATGCAGTTAGGCAAAGTTCTCACTCCCATTTCATACCATCTAAGCTCCCTAGCATCCCGGGAAAATCATGTTTTTCTTCGTGAAACTCCAAAATTTGTTGTACGTCACTAAATGTAGGTTTTCTCAAAAAAAATTTTTAAATATAGTTCAATGGCGTACACACAAAAATAGTGAACACTTTCCCTAGCCGTTCGCTCGGACATCTTTAGATAGTCAACCATTATGTCCGAATTTTGTCCGTAACCCAAGTGTCTAATCGCGTCTGTGACCTTTTACAACGCGGTAAATCCCATCTCACCATGCGCATCGGGCTTTTGTTGGAAATATTCATAATTATTTTGTAAATCGTTTGATATTCTTAAAAATAAATTACGACATATACGAAAAACGCCGCCTAAAACTTCTTTCATCGTATCTTGGTTCGGGTGAAAAGTAATCACGTACCAATAAATCATTTGCAGCTTGTCGTTCACGAACCATATACTTTCTACATTTCGGTTCGGAGGTCCCTTAATCATCCACTATAGCTTCAACGACTTTCTTAACGCTCGCCATTATCAATTCCGCGCCATCGTCGGATGAGGACTCCAAAGCGAGTAGATCAAACTCATCAAATGAACTTGAAGATTGGTCAGACATCTTAAAGTTTAAAAAAAATGATAGTTTGAAGAGGATTTTATGAAAATATGAGAATGTGGGTTTGGGTAGAAGAGTTTATGGTTATATATATATATATATATATACATATAGGGGGTGGATATATAGGAAACCTCATCTTCATGAAAAACCTTAGAAACTCTATTGTGGCCATTGATCAAGTTTGATCAATGGTCCATGATTAATTTCTATATAATAATCAAAAGCAAGTGGGCCACTATAATATAAAATTGGATAAAGGGCAATATGGTAATCTTACTAAAGCAAGTGGGCCAATTTAATTTTCTGAATCCTAGGTTTAAAAAGGTTGATTTGACACTTGTCAAGTCACCTCTCTCCTACTTTATGGCACTTTTTTCAGCACAAAAAATTACATACGTTAGTGTTGTGATGCAAAATTCTGACCTCGTGTGAGACATTGCTAACATGTGTTACCAGGCATATACTAAAAGAACATAATAAAAGATCACATAAATTGTGTATTTATTTAATAAATGATAAAAACGATCATTACATTCAATACTAAAAATGTATCAAAAAAGTTTTCATACATACATAATTATTTGTGAATGATAAAAAACTATTATAACAACATAAAAAATATCTAGCTATGCTTCGTTCTTGATACCCATCTTCATCTTTAAACACAAAACATCTCTTCACCTACAAAAAAAAAAGATAACACGTGTTAGTTGGACATATAATGAGACATCACTAACATGTGTAGTGTACTCTAAACATATGTTTTACTGAAATAACGTATGTCATATGAACCCTAACACACGTTAGTTATGCATATACTACGTATGTCATATGAACCCTAACACCTGTTAGTTAGGTATATACATGTGTTAGCATCACTAACATGTGTATAAACAAATACCAAATCTGCAAATTTCATGTGTATCGTACTCAATTTGAAGTACCAAGTGTATAATACTCAAACATGTGTATGAACAACACTAAACGCGATTTTTACAACTATGTTAATTCTAAAACATATGTTTTACTGAAATAACGTATGTCATATGAACCCTAACACACGTTAGTTATGCATATACTACGTATGTCATATGAACCCTAACACCTGTTAGTTAGGTATATACATGTGTTAGCATCACTAACATGTGTATAAACAAATACCAAATCTGCAAATTTCATGTGTATCGTACTCAATTTGAAGTGCCAAGTGTATAATACTCAAACATGTGTATGAACAACACTAAACGCGATTTTTACAACTATGTTAATTCTAAAACATATGTTTTACTGAATTAACATATGTCATATGAACCCTAACACACGTTAGTTGGGCATATACTACGTATGTCATATGAACCCTAACATCTGTTAGTTAGGTATATACTAGCATGTGTTAGCATCACTAACATGTGTATAAATAATACCGTACGTCATATGGACCCTAACAACTGTTAGTTGGGTAAATACTAGCATGTGTTAGCATCACTAACGTGTGTGAGCATATAAGACTCGGACCGCAAAAAAATAGACATGTACCCTATACGAGTTCATAACAATTTCACTTGCCAAAAATTTATTAAACAGAATACAAAAATTATTTAAACACCCTATTCACCAAAAGATTAAAAATTTATAATCTTTATAAAAAAAACACCACTTACCACATCCACATCACCAACGCCGCCTTGTTCCAATAGCCTACTCGTGAAAACTAATACTGGAACACATACACATGTTAGTTTGGGATCCTCAAACACATAATGGGGCGTCACTAACCTGTGTTAGCATATACTAACATAAAAAAGACTACAAATTTATTCATCAATCACATGTGATCTATCAACCTCATGTACTCAATCTAATAAAAATCTAACATAAACAAAATAATAATAATAAAAAAATAAAAAAAAGCTTAACATAAGTTTTTTTTTTCATTCAAGCATTTGATCGAACACTTGGTATGCGAACAAAAACTATCCCCAAAACTGTTATTATTATTTTTCTAACAAAACCCAAAACCTAACAAAATCAAAACGTAACACAAAACTCACAAATCAAGCTGTTAGAAAAAATCTAGTCCCTTTAATAAAAAAAAAAAAAAAAAACTATCCCCAAAACTATCCCCAAAACGTAACACAAAACTATCCCCAAAACTTTATTTGTATTTGACCCGTATTTAAAAGAATCATTGTTTTAGACTCGGATAGACTTATGATTTAAACTGAAATTTTAGAAAAAGAATATATCAGTTAAGTTAGTATCCTCTTAAAGACACCATTTTTTCCTTCACAATAATATATAAAAAATATATGGATTCGGCATTTACCTAATACATTGTCAAAAATAAAAAGAACCCTTAAAACTTACATGGTGTGAGCTTTTCAGTGCCAACAATAACATTCAGCGTTCTTCGGAGGGAGTATGTTTTCACCATCACATGTATTGTTTATGGATTCTTGCTCGGTTCTCTTCCCATCATAGTCTCGCCATCGTCAGATCTGTTTCCCTCGCCATCTCCCCTGTCGTCGTCTTCTTTGTTCAGCCCAGAGAGAGAGAGAGAGGGAGAGAGAGGGGAAGGTAGAGACTCGTTTTTTTTGATCTGCTCGTTTTTTTGGATCTGCTCGTTTTTTGGATCTGGTCGGAACTCGGAAGGGGAGGCTGATGGTGGCGGTGGCGTTGGTTGTTGTGGTGGTGGTGGTGGTGGTGGTGCTTCTAGAGAGAGACAGAGAAGGGGATGGTAGAGAGAGAGAGAGGGCATCTTCAATAAATTGAATTTGAAAAAAATGAAGAGAGAGAGAGGGGGGAAAATAATTTATATAGTGAGAGAGAGAAGAGGGTGATGGAAAATGACCAAACTAACCCTCATAATATAATAAAGATTAATGGTTGGTGGGATGATGTGGAAGCATGTGGACCAAGTAATGGGTTTACTTGGGTTTTTCATCTAATATGGGTTTTTCACATATACTTCCCCTATACATATATATATATATATATATAATAAATTAAATATTTTTTTTTTCAACCGTTGATTAACGGTATAATATTTGAAATTTATTTTTTTTAAATGGTCCAACGGTCCTCCTCCTCCTCCAATCGCTGGCTGCCACGTGTACCCCACCAAAGCCCCACGCCGATGAAGCTTCCCCCCCCCCCCTCCACGCCCTTACGGGGCGGTGTAGATGGCGTGAAGGGGTCCCCCCCTCTCCCACTCCGTACTGTCTAAGTGATGGAAACTCTTTCAATTTAGGAAGATAACACTTGCTTTGTTTTTCTCTTCTTTTCCTTCCCTTTTCCTCTTAAACATAAACTCTAGATCACAGTTTCAAGCTTTCTCTTTATTTCTTTTCCTTTCAAAAAAAAAAAAAAAAACTCAATAACACAAATCAATTTCTTCTTTCCTTTATTTTCCTTTCTTTTCCACTCTTAAGTAACTCGGAAACACAGAGAGTTGAAAGAGAATATAAGAAAGCTAGCTCCTTTTAAACACCTTGTCTTGAGAAAGTAAATTTCACAATCTAGAAAAATAATATAACTAATTAATTAAAAAAAATTCGACATCGCAAGATAAAAGTTTTGAATTTTACGTAAGCATCGGTGCCTGAACTAATTGGGAATGTAAAATGCAATCAAATTAAGTTCATTTTCCCGAAAAAAATAATAATTTTCAATTGACCATACTCTGATTGTTGGAAAACTTACATAATAATCGTCGCAATGCCTTTCATACATGAACCTCACATGTTTCCAAGTCCTTGTACTTTCTGCAATAAACTGTAACAGAAAACGAAATCAAAGAAAAAGGAACCGGGCTTGTGTTTGACACAATTCCCTTAAACAGATTCGTCGTCTGTTCCCAGGGTACACCGGTTCGAAACAGTGACGATGGTGCACTGCCGGACTATCCCACTTGCCTGAAAAATAATCGATACTTGGTTGCTACTCTAGAGTTATGAGTGTTGCAAGAGTTTCTTAGTGAATATTGCTCATGTGTATTTTCCCATATATCATATATGACACAAAAGTCTCTAATATATACAAGAGGCAATGGAGAATGAAGAGTCTAACATAATTAGACACTTAATGTTAGTCTTAAAACTATAATCAAGTATCATAAGTGTTTCTTCAATTCACCACATGAAGAGTTATACACTTAATTTTAGTTTTAAAACTATAATAAAGTGTCACAAATAAATTAACTCTATTAAAGAGTTTTTCCTCAATAATTATAATTTCACTAAATTATAATTTCATTTACTTAAAACTACATTCACCTTCTAAACTTTCCAACAATCCCCCACATGAATGGAGATTTATCAAAACACGCATATTTCGAACAACCCCCTATATGAATAGGAGTCATTCTGAGAAGCAACCTCATTCCGATTAAATTTCAACAGTTGAGTTTTGCATACGATAGGTAGGTGTGACCCTTTGAACCTTCGCTTATGAAACGCACTTAGCCCACTGGCTCTGAGTAGAACGCGATGTCTTTGAACTCGTCTGCCGTTTGTGTGGACGACAATACGCTTCACACAAGACTCTCCCTGACAACGTCAAGTCCTCATAGTTGTGTCCGTTATGGTCATGGACACGTGCCTGGTTCTGCGAGAGCTATTAAGTATTGTGCCCCAACAATACCCTTCGAAGCGACCCCACTTCTCTCTCACATAGGTGATCTACTAGGACTGGTTACCTCAGTCAGATCATTAAAAGCTATAAGCTAAACCTCAACCTTGTCACTTTTTAGGAATGGACTAGGAAGCTTATTAAATCTTATAGTAAACTCCCTTTTTAATATGTGGGGTTTTCACCAACTCTCCCCACAGTGACCTTCGCCAGTTCATACAATTAGGTTGTCCTATTGAACTCAGATCTTGGGATCTCCAGTCAGCTGAGTTAGGTTTCCTTCGCATAAACCTAGCCTTTAACGGGCTTTAGCCCCATTCCCATTGACGACTTCTGAACTAACTCTCTGCTTAAGCCTTTTGTTAGCGGATCCGCGATGTTATCCTTTGACTTCACATAGTCAATAGTGATAACTCTTATAGAGATTAGTTGTCGTACCGTATTATGCCTACGTCTTATATACCTGTTCTTACTGATACGCATTGTGATATGAGCTCTGCCAATTTCCGATTGACTATCACAACATATGCATTGGGCCAATACCGGCTTCGGCCACCTAGGTATATCCTTAACAAATTGACGTAGCCATTTTGCCTATTCATCCTCTAAAGCGATGAATTATGATTCCATCGTGGATCTAGCAATAAACGCTTGCTTATGTAATTTCCACATTATCTCAACACCTCCAAGTGTGAGTAAATAGCCACTCGTCGCTTTGGAATCATTCATGTCAGATATCCAATTCGCATCACAGTAACCATCAATAACTACTGGATATCTTTTATATTGCAGCCCGTAATCTCGTATGTATCTTAAGTACCGAAGCAACTGGGTCATGCAATTCCAATGAATTGAACTTAGGTTGCTCGTGTATCTACTTAGCTTGCTTGCTAAGTCTGGTCCGATACAACTCATCAAATATATTAGGCTGCCAATACTTCTTGAGTACTCTAATTGGATCGATTCTTAGCTAGACATTGACTCGTGTCAATGAAAGTTCTAGCCACATTAGATCCATTGAACTTCTCAAGAATTAATGAAAGTTCTAGCCACATTAGACTCATTTTCATTGAACTTCTCAAGAATTTTGTCCACATAATAGGACTGACTTATAACAAGTCTGTTCTAGGTTCGCGTGATTTGTACTTCCCAAAATCACATTTGTTCATATCAAACCTTATATTTTTAAATGCAAGTCACCTCCACACTTATGTGTTTATTGGATAACTACCAAATGGGGTGATGAAAGTTTCTTCCTTTCATATGTAGCTTGAAAACTTCTCAAGTACCATTTTTACATCCCTACGGATTGTTTCTTAAATGGCTCTTTCCCCCACATTGCTTGCACTTTGATTAAGTTTGAGTAATATCACTCATGATGATATTAGACACCCGTGATAAGATAGCTACTATCTATATCTTTGTGTTATTTAGGTCATCCATTATATTACTCAACCCATATTTCTCACACGAACCATTTTCTGAGCTATATGAATTCTCCTCATATTCAGCTAAATAGTATCATTACCAATGAACTATTTATTCGGTCCTTTTGAGTCATCATTTTTAATGAATTATATATTTGCTTTTACAAAATTCATTCTTATGTCGTCACATATGTTTGAATGTTCAAAGTTAATTTAATCTCCGTTGAGCATCTAAATTAACAAGTATTAGTCTAGCATGCTTTAGACTATGAATACTTAGCATGTGAACAGAAGATGCATCAATCTGATTCTTCACAGCCTTAAGAGATAACTCATTATCTCTTCCTAACATTCACGTCTTAGTTTAGACACAAAATGAGATTTTGTTTACCATTCCAAAACCTTGGTTTAAAGAATGCTTCAAAACCATAATTCATTCCATCCATTAGGATCAAGACTCATTTGCCTTTAATCTCCAAGGCATCACCATTGACTCTTTAGGACTTAAACATAAGTCTTAATATAAGTCACTTTGATGAACAAGTCAATTAGATTGACACTCAACTACATGACATTCACATATGCCTAAATGATATGTATATATTTTGTTGAAACTATTTATTGGGTAACCCTCCCAAAATATATCACGAATCCTCCATATAATTCAACTAACAATGATGGTTTGTAGAGACTCTACACATCCATCACCATTCTAAGTCTTTTATAATAAATTTCGCAATATTTATCAAAGACTTATGAATAATAACATATATTTCTATCATATGTTATAGTCATCAAAACTACATTTGTGCATTGCTACGTAAATGCTCTCAACATTAGATGACATATCTCGTTTCCGTGCATTTAACTTCAATACACTTGCCACGTTGATCATGATTATCTTAATGGGAATGGATGAAAAGTTTTTCCTCTTAGTCACTTAATTAGAGACTTAATTTAAAATAAAGGCTCTAATAAATTGACATAAGAGCTCTAATAAAGTAACATAAAACTTTAATTAGAAAACATGAAACTCTACTCAAGAGTTTACTCTTATTTCAGAAAACATGAAACTCTACTCAAGAGTTTACTCTTATTTCCATGTATCTACTTTCTATATATCCAAATGAGGCACAAAGCCTTCCATTATATAAGAACATGGATATATGAAGAGTCTTCATAATTAGAGACTTAATTTGAGACATAAAGACTCTAATAAAGTGACAACAAATGAAACCCTCTAATCAAAGACATAAAACTCTACTCAAGAGTTTTAGTCTTTAATTCACCAATTTAAGGACTTATTAATAATTATAATTTATTAAATTATAATTTCAATATCATCCATTCACCATATTAAGATTCCAATTAATAATTATAATTTATCAAATTATAATTTTAATATAATCCAAACTATATATAACATATTACATATATATTTAAACGGATTATAAGGATATATAAACATCAAATCTCAAAGTGTTATTCTCTTCAACACTTTATCGTTCGACGAAATAATACCAATTATATCGTCTCGTGGCATGTTTCGAGGTACTCCCTCAATGCACTGTTTAAACCAACACAGTTGTTTATACATAACTACTCACAAGTAGTCGAACCAGTAAATATATCCAAAACAACATCAAGTTGTTTTACACTAAATAGTCTCTCTAGACTATTATATGGTTCAAGTCATCATACTTCTCATACAAGTATCAAACCATATATAATTTGTAAAAGACATGTTTTACTCATACAACACATTTCTACTTTTACAAGTATTTTCCATAAACTATACATATTTATGTTTTGATTACAAATCAAAACCATAAACTCTAATATAGTTTTATTATTTAAACCAATCATAACTCACTAGTTAGATTATATGGTTTTCACTATTAACCATTTCTAATTCGCTAATTAGAAACTATATGTGTACCATATAAACATATACGGTTTCAAAATTACTCATTTCTAACATACTTGTTAGAATACAAACGATTACACGTTTCATCATATGGATTTTTGGTTAAATAAACCTTTTCTACCACACCCGTTAGAAATAAACGATTACCCAAAATCGTTTTAAATATCATTGATATTTTCAACCGTTTCTAACATGTTTGTTAGAAATACATGATTATGACAATCATTTTAGACCTTATTGGTTTATATAAAATAAACCATTTCTAACACGCTCGTTAGAAAATTAAACCATCTACATAAATGGCATTAGCTTCGGATTTTCCAAAATATACCTGTTTCAAACTCGCTCGTTCGAAACAGTTGAATTTTAACCAAAGTGGTTCAATGTTGATTATTTTCCAAAATAATCATTTCTAACCCGTTTGTGTATTTTGTACAATAGTCTTTTCTAACACATTCGTTAGAAATATAAACATCTTATTTGCCTTTACAAAATCATCAATTTCTAACACGCTCGTTAGAAAAATAAATATATAAGTTTAAAGATTAAACTTTTGATTTTGTAAATAATTATTTCTAATACGCTTATTAGAAATTTTTCATGACACGTTATTCTTTCAACGTCGTCGATTCTAACACGCTTGTTAGAAATACATGTTTCAAAACCTTCTATTTCGAAACCTTTTAATTTTCCAATACTCTTATTAGAAAATGTAAACATTTCAAATACATTGAAATTATCTTTCTAATATGCTTAGAAAGAAAACATTATCAAATGTTTTTCATGGGTTTACAAATATTATGACTTTTCTAATACTCTTATTAGAATTTTAGTATTTCAAAAACGTCTAAATATATGTTAATAATTGGGTTTATCTAAACACGACCCAAAACCCATGAACCCGAAAGACCATGAACATTCGGATTAAAGATTTCACTCCAATCACAAATTTAATCCGATTCGATGTACCACAACATATTTCAAAAGAAAATATTTACAAACTTTCGCGACCCAAAAGGTCCTTAAGAAGAGGTTTAAAGATTGGTTCCCAATCTACACGAAAGTCTGTTTTACTAATCTGTTTAAGTTTGTTGGAAAACTTACATAATAATCGTCGCAATGCCTTTCATACATGAACCTCACATGTTTCCAAGTCCTTGTACTTTCTGCAATGAACTGTAACAGAAAACGAAATCAAAGAAAAAGGAACCGGGCTTGTGTTTGACACAATTCCCTTAAACAGATTCGTCGTCTGTTCCCAGGGTACACCGGTTCGAAACAGTGACGATGGTGCATTGCCGGACTATCCCACTTGCCTGAAAAATAATCGATACTTGGTTGCTACTCTAGAGTTATGAGTGTTGCAAGAGTTTCTTAGTGAATATTGCTCATGTGTATTTTCCCATATATCATATATGACACAAAAGTCTCTAATATATACAAGAGGCAATGGAGAATGAAGAGTCTAACATAATTAGACACTTAATGTTAGTCTTAAAACTATAATCAAGTATCATAAGTGTTTCTTCAATTCACCACATGAAGAGTTATACACTTAATTTTAGTTTTAAAACTATAATAAAGTGTCACAAATAAATTAACTCTATTAAAGAGTTTTTCCTCAATAATTATAATTTCACTAAATTATAATTTCATTTACTTAAAACTCCATTCACCTTCTAAACTTTCCAACACTGATTTCCCTATTTTTCTCTAGAACATTTGAACTATACATAACAAAAGTAATTACACTAATTTTCGTATTCTTTTATCATCCCTAATAAAATCGCTGTTAAACTCTAACATCGTGTACTATAAAATAGCAAATGGGTTACAAACCTGTTTATGGAAGTGAAACTCACTTTGCAGTAAGGGGACTATTGTGTCCTCCTGAGTTTTGATAATAAGTATTTGTCTTAACTTGAATGTCATACACCCAAACTAAAAATTTAATGATGGTTTAACTGATATCTGAGCACTAGAAAACAATCCTGATGAAAAGATTCCCGAGTCCGTCAAGACTTCTAACCAAAACGTTATATCATAAACTCAACAAGCAAGGTTTCAGAAGAACCGAAAAACTGACCCAGTGAAACATTTCCGAAGTCTGTCACTGCTCTAACTAAAATTTTGTAACATAAACCAATAAGCAGTGGCAGATTCAGGATTTTTTTTCCTATATATGTGTTCACCTTTTTTCTCTAGCAAGATTTCTCACAACACATCATTAACCTTTGTAATCCTATATTATCAACCAAAATCCGATAACTTATAAGACTATAGGGAGTGGAGGGGGAGAAAGAGGGGGTGGAGCGTCATGTGACACTTGTGGGACCCATGTAGGGGGGGAATTGTAGGGAGTGGATTGGGGGGGGGGGGGGAGATGGGGGTGAAAGGAATATTATTATTATTATTATTTGTGTGTTAGATTAAAAAAAATGAAAAGAAACCAGCCAATCAAAACATGCCAACACACTCCACACTTGCCCCCACGCCCATTGAATCTTCCCCGCCATACCTTCCCCCAATCCCCCCCCCCCCCCCCTCCTCCACGCCCGTAGGGGGCGGTGTTCCCCCCATGAAGAGCCCTCCCACCCTCCTCTCCCGCCCCACTCCCTCTACTCTAACCAAAAGTGACATGATGCTCTCGTATGTCTACA
Source organism: Ambrosia x helenae (assembly GCA_030844895.1). Classification (NCBI taxonomy): domain Eukaryota; kingdom Viridiplantae; phylum Streptophyta; class Magnoliopsida; order Asterales; family Asteraceae; genus Ambrosia; species Ambrosia x helenae. The sequence goes on along the minus strand of CM061227.1, from coordinate 29,136,487 downwards.
ACACTTTGCACTGTCAGTTCTGAAGCAATTCATCTCAAGAGAGCATAAATTGATGGTGACAAAATCAAATTAAAAAAAAAACTTATAACCCTAACTCTGAGCTATAAACAAAATGATATTATTATATCATTACGGATGAAGTTGTGCAACTATACTCCATTGACATAAATCCCTTAAATAACATGTTTGATGACACCCTAGCCATCGTATTACAGAGAAAACTCTGCACCAAATACATAATGATAAACAAGATTATTTGATTAAATGCTTCAATGAGATGGTGCCTAACCTAGATGAAGACAAATGTAATCATACCTATGGTGAAATATTAAGATTTAACCATAAAGATTAAAAAATCTCTTGGATTGTGTTTGTCGTGAACTCGCGACTCATGAAACCGTTTTTAAGTTTTTAACATTTATTTTAAAAAGTTTGAGAAAAACATGAAAGCACATATTTGAACTCATGTCCAGCTTCTTATAAAACAATGCCTTAATCACTAGAACCAATGTTCATTTAAGTAAATTGTTTCATATTAAATTGATTTATGGATTCATTCCAGTTTTTTATATGATAACTCTATTTAAAAACCGAAACTTAGTTTTTAGTAGGCTAGGGTTTGCCGTCCAAAAAGGGGTGACGGCGCAGCTTGTTGCCCGCCTGCCCGCTATCTTGATATAATTTTTCGCAAATTTTTCATTACATACATAATAAAAAAAAAAAAAAAAACCTTAGTAGGTTTAGGTAAACCCATACCTCACTATGTAGGTTCGCCCATACTGATAAGCAATGTTTCAAAGGAACCGGATCGATCCTTCGTTTCGGTATTAGAAACATTGCTATCAGGTTAAGAAAAATCAATTTCAATTTTAAACTGAGCTGGGCCGAAATAATCTACATGATAACAACTAAATCTAATGTGAGAGTCCACTAGCCCAGGCCACTAAAAACGGACTTCAACCCATTCACAGAAATTGATGGGCATATGATTTTTAGTTTTGACTCGGTCTTATTATACATATTGACCTTAGATTGTTGTGGTGCACGAGCGAATGGGCGCGACCACCTCGAAACCATCGCTTCGGTAATCGCTCGCGTGGGGCGGTGGGGTTGTTATGGCTCACTCCAGACTATCGCTCGCGTCCCACTCAAAATCCTAGATCGACAATAGCGCCGTGACCGTGGTCGCTTGTGCTCGTGGTGACCTGCTCGCACGGGCCTTAGCGTGGGGTTGTTGTGGTGTTTGCGAGCCACGTGGCTTGCGAATGGCTCGCGTCAGGCTGTTCGCGTGTCCACAACGAACAGCCTAATACCCATGTGAACTTAACCGGAAGTCACTTTCATCTGCTCTATTAACATGTTATATTTAAATCAATTTTATTTAGTTGTTGAAGTTGTTGAATCATCGTGTCCGAACAGTTTTCATATATTTATATGTGCCAAAGCTAAAACCTTAACTTAAACATATTTAAATTTATCTTACCGGAATTAAACGGCTTCATGGGTTATAATAAAAATTGTTAAACGGGTTAATATGAACATGACAAGTTTATTAAATGAACTAGTGTTTTAATCGGCCGCGCGTTGCGGCGGCATCAATCAGGTTTGGAAAATACGTTGCGCTTTAAATCCCAGGGAACATACTAACCTACATATTTGCCATAGCAAAATGTACTTGGATGATCTTAACAAAAGCAATTGTATCGCTCCCTTTTAAACTGTGGCTGAACACACGCCTTTTAAACTGGTGTCGTTGCGAACTGAAGCGTCTAATCGAACCTAACAGTCACTAATAAAAAGAAAATGGGTCAAACTATGGAACTATAAAACATGGGACTAACGTACGGATACAGAGGATTACCGAATAACCTATTCGCTCATTATGGAGCTATAACAGTGACAACAGAAGAATCAACCTGTTCGCTCATTATTGAAACAATTTCACAATCACATCAGCCAAAAATGATAACTGATTGATCGAATTCGCTACAACATGCAATTAATCCAACACTTCATACGTTGTCAACTACTGATTATGATAAGAATTCCCTAGCTAAATCATGTTACATAATCACATATATCCGAAAACATGCAAGAAACAATAATTGAATTTATTCCAACTGAAACATTAAATTGGTATCGTTTGATCTACTACTACTGAAAGTATATGAGGTACAACCGTTAGCGTGTCAATGTAAACTGTAACCTATCTAATAATCTCCAAACAATCATTTTCCTTGATCTTCTGCTCATGTTGGTATAATTTGTATCATGTATGTAACCACAACATTAACCGGATAGTTTACATCGCCTCTGCAAAAATCACACACAAAGAACATCATCAACATTGTCCTGTGCAGTATGAAGCCACTGATCATATTTTACAGACAATATCTTATATTCTTAATCACAATTCAAGAGTTTTCATTATAAAAAAAAATCTAAACTACTAAAACATATGCCTACCTGCTCATTTAAATTTTTAAAAACCAACCATTAACAACAGCCTAGCCCCGGTGATTTGTCTGATTCCTCGTATCATATCACATATAGGGATCCTATGCTCCTGCTAAACCATTACAAAAATTAGATCAAGAAACCGAATTCAAGAACGTATATTATTTGTGGTCACTTACAATGTAGCTTCGACGAAATTGTGTTATCTCCTTAATAGTTTTCGAGGGCAAACACTCGGAAAGTGTTGCAATGAGTTCTGGAATTGGAATCTAAGGGGAAATCGTTTTTTTACACGAGCAGGAACTGCATCTAACTTAGCCCCTTGATCACATTCTTGCAATGGCCGACTGTTCACGCTCGTTAGCGTCTTGAAACTTATGACGAATTCGGGTAATATATGAGTGTTCATCTGACTACTCCACACAATATACTTCTTAGAAGACACCAAGTCATCAACGCCTGACTGATAATAATTCATAAACAATCCATAACAGGTAAGTAAGGTTTCTTAAAGTTTGTACACATGATTAGTCTAGTAACAATAATTCATACAGTTTAATAATTGACACAAAACTATTTTATATTCATATCCATAACTCTCATATAAATTTACATAAGAATTTCAAGATAATTCAAATTCACCACAAACACAGTAATACTACAACTCCTAACATAGCATTAAAATGATCAAATCCACATTAACAGACTTACCAAGAGGCGAACCGCAGACGAAACTCGTCCCAATCCGAGGTTGCAAACCGGATGATGGAAACTGAGAAATAGGCGCGGAGATTCGAGCTGAAAATTTACACCAAAACATCCAAAATTTATCAACTCAAATCCAAAATCCACAAAACAACCACTCCGTAACACATCTACATTACTTACCTGTTATGGATTGCATTGAACCACGATTCACAACCTCTACAACCTAACCAATTTCATCACATACAATAAACCTCTAACAAAGGCCTAAACAATTTCAAAATCCCTAAACCAAAACCGATAACTGATAGATAGAATCGCTATAACATGATCGAGTCGCGTTCCGGTAAGAACTCAAGACCTCGAATTCATATTAGTCGAAGCTTGTGTAAAATATATAAAAAGAAAACAGATAAAAGCATGATTTTCAGGAACAAAACACACTACAGTTTGTATGTTAATGGCTCCCTGCGCGCTGCAAGAGATGGTCTAGATGGAGACATGCAACCAGTCCGGTCGTCTGACTCGTCTTCGCCAGTGGCAAGTGACGTCTGGACAGCAATGTCCACTGCCCTTGTGTCTTCGTATCTATTGAGGTCATGTTGTCCCCATCATCACTGCAGATATCGTTTGAATTAGAAGCGCCGATCGGTCACCCACCAATGATCTTACCTGCAAAAACATTGTTCATGACATACAATTAGAAAAGTATGTAAGGTTTGTTTTGTTTTGTAAAGAAAACTATTAATTACTTGTAGTAAAACAATATTAAATTCAAATCCATACCACACTGACATCTTTAGCAAGCCTAGAACAAATGGCTCCACCTGAATTTTTATCCTGATCAAACCATCCGATTTCGAAGGTGACTATCTTCGACAACATCCTTTCGCGGACCCTCTTGGTCAAGTACTCACCCATGGCTGCAAAATTGTAATGCTGATTGTTATTGGTTACCATTGAGAAAACAACCAAAGCAATGAAACACAAGAAATAACCCTGCATTTGTAGATAATTTCGAAAAGCGATGAAGCATGAGGAAACCATATTAGAGGTGTACGTCGGTGGATGAGTAAGAAGAAGTGGTGACTCACAGGAGGCGTGGCAAGCTATGGCGCGAGATTTGACTGGCCACTGGCTGATGGGTTGTTGTACACACCTATCAAATTATTTAAGATGTGTATAAACATCATTATTTCAGATGTGTATAAAAGCATCAAATCATGTCAAATGTGTATAAAAGCATCATTATTTCAGATTTTGAAAACCACTTATTAAGAAATATGTTATATACTAATATTATGATGGTTTTCAGATGTGTATCATTATGTAACTGTAAACTAACATTGCTCCTCAACACACACCATCTCCTCTCAACAATCAATCAACAAAAAAAAAACATCTGCATTATCATAAAGACCCCTATTATTCAAAACATAATTCACCTAAACTCATATGATAAATAAAAAACATAAACTGTTACTTTAATTTACCTAAAAAATGTTTTACCAGAGTTTGGTCGGAATCCGAACGGACCACGCCACCCTCTGCTACACCCATCTGAACCACCACCAACGCCACCAACATCTGCTGCTACAACCATCTATACCATCACAAAACCACACAAAAATCAAATCAAATAAAATCAAACCTCACAATTATAACAATAACAACAATAATAATAATAATATAAAAACCCTTTCTCACAACTACAATTCAACAACTAACAACATCTAAAGGATCTGAATATTCAGATTCAATGCGAACCCAGATCGAATTTCATCTCAGATAAAACTGACGCGACATTCGTCAAACCACATTAAAAATCACGAAATCTGACCTTGAGGTTGTCGATCTACCCGAAAAGGGACATGCATCTTGATCGAATCTTTGTCCGATGGTGGTGTGAATGGCGGCGGAAATATGCCGGTGACGGTGAACGGACGCGATGCCTCCCCAAATCCATTTATCTTTGCAAACAAACAGAGGAACGGGCATGGCGGTGGGTTTGAGTGGCCGAAATGGGGGATAACAGGCGATCGGTGACGATGGGTGACTGGTGGAACGAAAGAGAGAGGCGGTGGGTGAGCATTGGAAAGTGAGAGAACAAAATGGTTGAATATAGCTCAGACAATCAAGATAGTATAGAGCTTAGACAATCAAATACCTACAATACCCTTGTAAGCACCAACAATAACAATAATGGTTGAAATACTGTTCAAATCAAAAGGTTAATTATTATAGTTAAATTAGGTTAGAACCATGTGTGACTGTTAACATATAGTTGTCCATATATTTGCTAAAAACATGAACTTTAATGTTATACTACTTACTTAGGGGTTGTTTGGTAGCCTCTTAATCAGCCTCTTAACCATTCAGGTCTGAATCATTCAGCATTCAAATTGTTTGTTTCAGCATCTGAATGGAATGATTAAGTGCTGAACTATTAAGCTAATAAGGGGTGCTAAATGATTCATCTGTTAACCATTCAGAGCCTCTTAATCATTCAGACCATCTTAATGATTCAACACTTAATCGACCAAACAACCCCTTAGTATAGTATTGGGGGAGAGGGGGGTTGCTACCCCTAAATATTTTCAACTTCACTGATTTCTACCAATCTTGCACTGCCACGTCACTTCACTTCACTGAAACCGTTTTTTGGAGGCAACACTATACTGATTCTTTACCCAACAATCAATTATTTTCACACATAATGTTATAATAATAATAATAATAATAATAATAATAATAATAATAATAATAATAATAATAATAATAATAATATATTAAACCCAACTCACAACCCACCCAATCATTTTCTTTCTTCCAGAATCTTCATCATCTCTTCATTTTCACTCTTCTCTTCATCATCATCACACACACAAACTAACCCTCCTCTTTATCCTCTCTTCTCAGACCAAGTTTCCACTCCTTCATCCAAATATTAACTTTCATTTATTTAGGTAATTTTGTCTTTGTCTTGATCTTGGGTGTGTGCTCTCATTTTGTAGTTTTTTTTTTAAAGTTAAACTAATTATATTTCAAGTTGTTATTCATAAGAACAAAAATTAATTTTAAATTGATCAATTTTTTTAAAAGGTTCTTCATCAAATTTTAAATCAAATCTTAATTTTTGAAGTAAAAAAATAAAGAAAAAAACTAATTTGTGTGAAAGTTTGTGCCTCACGTCTGTTTACCAGCACGATAACTAGAACCTGAATTTGGTTCACGGGAACACTACCAGCATGGGTGACGACGGTGTTACCATGCTGATAGTGAGATACCTGCGACCATTTCTGGTAACGACCCGTCCCCTAACATTTTACTATGTTTTTTATTCTTATTTGGTTAGCATCTTGTCTACAAAATATATTTTGTAGATAAACAAATTACATTCTACATGACCCTCTATTATAAACTAATTACATCTAACAAACATCAAAATATATCTAAAAAGCTACATCTACCAGCTACTATTCACGAGCTAATTTTACCAAAACATACCCTAATTAGATAAACAAATTACATTCTAGACCCTCTATTATAAACTAATTACATATATCTTTATCATTAAGTCTAACATGCGGATTATACCAAAATTGTTCTTCAGTGTTCAAGTACATAATTATGTTATACAAATATATAACGAAATGAAATTCATAAACAAACGCAACACCACTATTTGTACATATTATTAATGGTTAAATGTTAATTTCGTCCCTGATGTTTGGTCAAGATTGTCACTTCAAAAAAAAATATAATTTTTTGCAATTCAACACCTGAGCTTTGGATTTTCTTGCTATTTTCGTCCTTTTCATTGACTAGCTTTATTTTTTCTGTTAACTCAGGGGGTATTGTAGGCATTTACCAATCTATTTTTGTTTTAAATTTTTTTACTCTCTTTTTATACATAAAAAACAAAAAAAAAATCTATAGTCTTCAAACATCTCTCTCTCTCTCTCTCTCTCTCTCTCTCTCTCTCTCTCTCTCTCTCTCTCTCTCTCTCTCTCTCTCTCTCTCTCTCTCTCTCTCTCTCTCTCTCTCTCTCTCTCTCTCTCATATTCAACGTACAAATCCTCCTGTCTAACCTGCATCAATGGCGTAAATCCCTTCCAGATCTAAACCCATCTCACAAAACCACACACTCTACCACCAATCTCTTCACCTTCCATTATTCCTCTAAAAGACCCACCTTTTTCCCCAAAACCAAATGTGAATTGACCCATTTATAACTAAATGGGTCAAAATGGTCACTTCTAAGAATACAAAAAGAAACAAATTTTGGTTGTCCAACACTTGTAGCCCAGTTGGTTGAGGGCCTAAAGTTTCCTATGGAAGGCTTGGGTTCAATTCTCACTAGCTACATTTGAAGGACATTGGTGGATGGGAAATGAGGGATGACCCGATCATTGGCTTGGGTTCGAGTCCTGATCCCGACCGGTTTTACCGACTATTTCACCGTCATGCCTTCGTGCGGTGAGTGGTCGGGTTTTTCCCGGGAATTGGTGGCAATTGGTGGCCCGGGTATTCTCGAGTACCTGATTCGCCAAAAAGGGTGTCCGAGAGTGCTCGGAATTGATTCGCTGGCCGTTCAAAAAAAAAAAAAAACAAATTTTGGTTGATTTTGATTATAATTGTCTACAGGTCCATAAAACCCAAACTTGCAAGGCCCGAGAGGGTTCCTGTTACCACCTGTGCTTGGGATCGTGAAGGGAAGTCAGTTGCAGGTGGTATTGATGATGGGTCTATACAGGTATTCTGTTGCACCTTGATTATTCTTATTTGGTTATGAAAAAATAATTGTTTTATCAAGTATATATTTTATGTATATATGTATAGGTTACTGATTAACTCTATTAACATAGATATGGAGTATAAAGCCTGGATGGGGAAGTCGACCGGACATTTATGTAGCTAATGGTCATTCAGATGAAATCACTAGTCTTAAATTTTCTAGCGATGGACGAATATTACTATCCAGAAGTTTTGATAGTTCATTGAAGGTAACAAAGTGTATCCTAAGTTTGGAATTTTTTTTTTTTTTTTGGTGCATATAATGATAATTCATAATTACGAAATAAACCAAGTTACATCTGGATAATGGGTAAGCGAGCAACAAGCTGCGCCGCTATCCCCTTTTGAATCGCAAAGCCTATTCTACTAAATACAAACCCTTGGTTCCTCGGGCTTTGCGAATCACTGTGGACCCACCTTCTGCACCCGCTCCAAAAAGCGAACTGCCTCAGGGCTAAGGATCCAAAAGTATCGAAGGCAAACGGAATGAACACATGTTGATTCTCTAGACATGCTGCCTCGTGCTTAGCAACCTTCCTAGCTTCCGCCTTCAAAACCGCCTGTCCCGGAACGAATCCACTATCTCTTAGCCCCACCAGTGGGGACACCCCAGTGAGGTCAACACACGCGTGCTTACCCCCCGACCAGCCAAACACAAGGACGTCCGCAGGACGCAGTGTAGATCTTCCTCTCGTGGGTCAGTCAGAAAATTAACAGGGGCTTCTTTCTTGGCTGAGATTGTCACACCCTCAAAATCCACTTGCGGAGTTTTACCGCGAGGCGCATGACAAACCAGGATCCAAACCAACGATCACAATAAACAAGTCTAAATGTAATTAATGCAATACCAAAACATAGTTTTTAAAAATCCCGTTTACAGCGGAAGCTTATTCAAAATAAAGTTCAACATAATTAACCAAAGTTCAATGTTTATGAAATCATGCAACTCTATCTAGACGCCGTGCAGACGCGTGCGCCCTAGTTCCATTGTGCTACCTTAGCGACCTGAGAAAACATGTAAAAAGTTTACGTCAGCACAAAAATGCTGGTGAGTTTACAGGTTTGCAGTTCAAGTACCAAGTTCACCTGTCCATACTATAACAAATAGAAAACCAGTATACGCTAGCTAGGCGTACGTTTTGTTACTACCACGATTGGAAAACCATTACTAACTCGAATACCAGTTTTGTGCCCGAATAGTTCCAAATGTTCCTGTTGTTCCTGTTTGAGACAATATGCACTCGCCCGGCCCTCCAAGCCGACGAGCGGGGTTGGTCACTCCCAATAGCGCTATTCACATTTCCCCGTTGTGCAAACCCGCACATTCATGGTTCCCCCCGGGACTTCCAAAGATCGTGTAGTATACGTTAGAACCCATAGTATGACAGAATTTACCAACAATCGTTTTAACACATGTTTTTCTCCCCCGAAAGTATAAAACCAGTTTAAAAGAGGGGCCGTAAACTCACCTTAAGTTGCTTTACTCCTAATCCCGAGTAAACTCAGCTGCTATGTTAGTCCCGTACAGTGGCGACCTAACATACGACAGTTACAAGTACTTAGACTAATAACCCGCAGGTTAATTAGTCCCTAGATGTCCAGACCATAACAAAGTTCGTTTTGAAAATACCGTGACTGTTTAACTGACCCAACTGACAAGACTCGACATCCCATTGGTGACCCGAGACTCCCCGTGTTATGTTTACGCTCCAAAACATACAATAACGCAAGTACACTTAACACACGTTAACGTTCAACAATTTATAGCACATAGTTCACGTATCACCGAAATACATCCAAATATATGTTACCAAGTTATTAGACATGTTACGAGGTTCCTAGCATGTTACTATATGTCAAATCGGGTCTCGGAATGCTAATATACACTTACAGCAGCAGTACACGCGATTTGGGAGGCTAATCGCATGACGTGTCACACGATTTGGGCTAATCGCCCTTTAAGTTATGCGAGTAGGGCTACTCGCCTTTAATGCCATGCGAGTAGGCTACTCGCCCCATTAATCAGGCGAGTGGGGCTACTCGCCCCTAGTACATGCGAGTGGGGCCTAATCGCCCCTAACACAGGCGATTAGCAAGGCTACTCGCCTGTAACCTTGCTGTTCCGGTTTTTCGCGCGTTTAAACGCTCCAAATCAGATCCAGAGCGTGTGTAACTACCCAATATCATCCCAAACACTATCCTAAACATGTTTAACCCAAAACCCTTCGTTCATCCTTGTAAAATCAGTCCTGCATGCAACCAAAGCGATCCAAACACATACACATAGCATGCAACATTCAATTAACGCATGTAATCATAACCCTATTATCCAATTACTGAGTTTTCTATCATCATACTAATAATGTTAATTCTGACCTAGCATGATAACATATCACAACATCATCAAGATTCATAAAAATCCTATCTTTCTAATCATACATACCCATAACGCATGCTTAATAGTTATAATCCGATTAATGACTCTTATTGACGATTTTCAGAAATCTTTTTCGTTTATGAACAGGTCTGGACCATTAGGGATTGATTAAAAACATTTACAAAGTATTATGGATGAGAATCAAACCTTGGAATTGTAAAAGATTGATGGTTAGACCTTGAAACCTTGTGTTTTTGATCAAAATCGCCTTCCCAGGGGTTGTTTAAGTGTTTGGGGCGGTTATGGGACGACTAGGGTTTGTCTAACTGAGTTTAGGAGGTTAAGTGTTGTATTTATAGGCGTTTTCTAGTCGTCCAGCACGTTATAGGCGAGTATGCAGCAGCTACATGCGATTAGGGCTGCTAATCGCATGAGATTGGGCCTAATCGCCCCTAAGAACACACGAGTAGCCTCCTACTCGCGTCTACTGTGCCCCTACTCGCCTCCCCTATGGGCGATTAGGCTTCCTAATCGCCTGTAGGGGTTCCCTTTGTGTGTTTTGCGCGTTAAACCCCGTTTTAACATATGTTAATGCATATTCATGTACCGACAAGTCACATAATGATTGTAAACACATAACACAAGTAAATACACATATTTACACTCGTTCACCAATTCCCGGGACTCGAGACTCGTACGTTCCGTATGCCCTGACGATCCTACAAATCGTCACCGTTTGTACACTTGGTTAAGGACCGACATCTAATGAACCTCTAGACCAACATCCAACGATCTTCTAGACTAACTAATAGTTCCCGAACCATAACCCGACTTAACTAACCCCAGTTAAGTACAATATACACGTGACTCGCTAAGGTAGACTTTCATCTAGACAACGTTGTTAACCCGAATTTGCCAGGTGTCACATCATCCCCACGTTAAAAGAAATTTTCGTCCCGAAAATTTGCACAAGTACAGAAAGAACAAAAGAATTAACGAAGGAACAAAACAAAAGATAGAAACCAAGAGAGAGATTTACCCGAGTTGTCACATCATCCCCACGTTAAAAGGAATCTCGACCCGAGATTCATTCAGCTGCCGAAGAGACATGCCTCGACTCGAACGCTTCCTTAGGAAAGAGATGAGGATACTTAGACTTCATCTGATCCTCCCGTTCCCACGTTATATTCCGGTCCCCGGTTCGAGTTCCACGAACCTTAACGATACGAATCTTGCTGTGACGTAGGCTACGAATCTTGTAATCAAGGATCTCCACAGGTTCTTCCACAATCCGAAGACGATCATCAACCCTGATCTCTTCTCGTGGAACGATGAGAGACTCGTCAGCCAGACACTTCTTCAAGTTTGACACGTGAAAGACGTTATGTACGTTACCGAGCTCCGTCGGTAGATCAAGTCGATATGCCACCGGCCCAATCCGTTCCAGGATCGTAAATGGGCCGACATATCGCGGATTGAGTTTGCCACGCTTCCCAAAGCGTATGACGCCCTTCCACGGAGAAACTTTCAGAAGCACCTTGTCGTTAACTGGAATTCCAAGTGGTTTGCGACGCTGATCGGCATAACTCTTCTGCCGGTGTCCGTGCCGCCGCCAACCGATTTCGAATCTGTACGATCTTTTCCGAAGTTTCGTACACTAGTTCAGGCCCGAGTGAGTTGACTCTCACCCACTTCTGCCCAACAAAGAGGAGAACGGCATTTCCGTCCGTACAGTGCCTCGAACGGAGCAGCCTTGATGCTCGTGTGATAAACTGTGTATTGTACGAGAATTCTACCAACGGCAGATGAGCTTCCCAACCCTTGCCAAAATCGATCACACATGCCCGCAGCATGTCTTCTAATGTTTGAATCGTACGCTCACTCTGACCGTCAGTCTGTGGATGGTAAGCCGTATATCATGTCTAGTTGGGTACCCAAAGCCTTGTGCAAAAGACTTCCAGAAGTGAGACGTAAAATTGGAGTCATTCACGATCCGAGATAATAGAAACTGGCACCCCGTGCTTAGAAACAACTTCTTT